>JABBOT010000005.1:22654519-23068933 GCA_016165875.1 Acanthopleura granulata | reverse complement strand
CCCCCCCACATTTTTCCTGTCTGTTATACCGCATTAAATTTTATTACTTCATGCACCTATGGTGTTCTCATTCTGGACACCCCAAGACTAGCCTGCTATGAGAGTCTCAGTTCTAGATACAGACCATTCGCCCGAAATTTCAAGAGTGCTAAAGCCACGTATATTTGATGTGCAGGTAGTTCTGCCACTTCATTTTATCTTTTTCTGAACAAAGAGATAAAAAAATAACTGTAGTTCAAGAAGTTGCACAACACATCAGATAGTTGAGAAAAATTGAGGTTCAGTGTAGTAATTTTGAGGATCGAAGGTTAGGCTCTGTGTTTACTGATGGGTGAAACAGTCCTCTCCGTGGATAGTGTGTCATTGATCAAACAGAGTGGTCTCCCCTAATTTTCATATTTTCAAAATGGCTTGTATCAATGTGAGAGTCGCTGTCTGGCACACTATCCAACTTAGTAGTGACTCTCAGTTGAGAATGCTGGCAATCTCAGATCTTGTGCTCATCTCTGTCTAACAGAATTATGTCCTTTTTTGTAAATTTATCATTGTCTATGCATCTGTATGTTTTTGCAGTCCCATAACGCAGAATGATTTATTGATGTTATTTGTATTTGCATGCCAATTTCTCACGTTACAGTTATACTTGTATGTGTGTATTTCAGCCACACCATTCCGTGAAGCTGTTGTCAGTTCTTCGCCACATGCCACAGCGCCATGGTCCTGATGAGTTCTTCAGCTTTCCGGGAAAACAGGGCTCGGTATGTACACACTTCTGCAACAAGACAGTCTTAGCCGACACCTTAGTCTTACCACAGTTATCAGTCTAGTTTGTTAGGAGGGACAGTTTGTGTTTGTGTTTTCACAGCAGTCATTCATATGGGGTCAGTCCCTGATGTCTCAACATTGTTACATCAGAGACCCCCTCGGTGGCATGGTGGTTAGAGCGTCGGCCTTGGGGTCAGGAGATTCGGGATCAATTCCAAGTCGGGTCATATCAAAGACTTTAAAAATGGTTCTTGGCAGTCAGCATGTTGATCTTAGAGCAAGGAAATAGGACTAGTCAGCCCGGTGTGGGTATAGTGTGATTGGGTGGGGTGTCATGTCTGGTGTCTTTGGCATGATGTTTCAGTAGCGGCAGCACTTTGGTGGCATGAACTCACCCTGCCACAAGGAGACTCCTTATTGTTATATGTCTGTGAAATTGTTGAATAGGAGTAAAACTCAAGCATACATGCTTAACATCAGAAGTTAGCCATGTTGTTTTCAGAACCCAAATTTTTACCATGTTCATAAACATTGTCATGTGTTATCAATTAAATTAATAAGTCATTTGATTGTCTTTCTTTTACCAGTATTATGCCAAAATAGTTTATGTTTGCTCCCATATTTTGTGTGTCAAGTATCGGTTCTTTATAACTTTTTAATATATAACTTATATAATGTATTATGTATTACGTATGTTTTTTTTTTACATGCATCAAGTTTCCTTGAAAATTGTGGGACAATCCTGTTGTTAATTTGCAAGTGTTATTTAAATGTGAACCTTTTTTTTTTTAGGCAATTGCCTTGCCTCCAATCAAAACATGGCCATACCAAAATGGATGGACATTCTCTTGTTGGTTACGTCTGGACCCTGTCACAGGTGTAAACATTGAGAGGGAGAAACCATTTCTATACAGGTGAGTCATACATGTAGACAGTGAAAGAGAGAAACCATGTCTATTCAGGTGAGTCATAGGTGTAAACATTAAGAAAAAGAAAAACCATTGTTGTACAGGTGAGTCATAGGTGTGAACATGGAGAGGGGGAGAAACCATTGTTGTACAGATGAGTCATAGGTGTGAATGTTGAGAGAGAGAGATAAACCGTTTCTGTACAGGTGAGTCACAGGTTTAAACATTGAGGGAGAGGAGGAAACCATTTCTGTAAAGGTGAGTCACAGATGTAAACTTTGAGAGAGGGAGGCCATTTCTGTACAGGTGAGTCACAGGTGTGAACATGGAGAGAGAGGGAAATCATATCTGTACTGATGAGTCTTGTAAACATTGAGAGAGAGGGAAACCATTTCTGTACACAGATGTAAGTATTGAGAAGGAGTCAGAGAGGAAGAAAATTTCTGAACAGAGGAGCCTTTTAAAGTGCTGGGTTAAAAAGGCAACTGAAAAACTTATTCTTTCATGATTGTGAATTTCTGTAAGAGCCAGCTAGGAGTTCAGTCATGAGTTTTGACAGAAACAGATGACAAGTTCATATAGGATCAAAAGATACCAGTGGAGCCTGCTCTTCTCTTTTGAATCATTCATTGATTCGTTCATGTGTTTTGTAGTTTCCGAACAAGCAAAGGCATTGGCTACTCGGCTCACTTCTTGGGAAATTCCCTCGTCATCACATCCATGAAGGTCAAGGGCAAAGGATTCCAGCACTGTGTTAAATACGACTTTAAACCGAGAAAGGTAGGTGATCTGACTGTCTTGTTTGAAATATTATTTGGTGACTTGGCTGTTGGATTAGCAACGTATGAGACTTTTTCCACTTACACTACTTTTTCCATTTTGGTCATTTGCAATGAGAGTTAATGTCCTGTGTTATGCAGACTGTAGATACTTTGGAGATTCCTGTTGTGGTTTCATTTCTTCTTAGTGATTTGAGGCTTAAGCTTGTTTTTTTTTGATTTGGATTTTTTAAAATTACATTTATTTGATTAACGGAAGCTCTAACTTGTGACTCACAAGTAGTTTCAAGTAGACATTGTTGTGATTTCAGTGAAGAATATACCACATTGATAATGACCTTAAAATAGAAACTAACAGGGGCATCTGTGGCTCAGTTGGTTAGCACTCTAGTACAGAGTAATGACGCCTCGCACCCATGCATTCACTGTGAGTTCAAGTCCAGCTGTCTACTGGCTTCCTCTCCGGTCGTACATGGGAAGGCCTGCCGGGAACTTGCAGATGGTCATGGGTTGTCTGCTGGCTCTGCTCGGTTTCTTCCCACTATAATGCTGGCTGTCGTCGTATAAGTGAAATATTCTTGAGTAGAGCATTAAACACCAGTCAAATAAGTAAATAATTAAAAAAAAACTAACATTATAACTTAACATGAAGCACATTTACATGTTTTAATTCACAAGTTTGTCTCAATATTTTCAGTGGTACTTGCTGACCATTGTGCATGTGTATAACCGCTGGAGTAGGTCAGAACTTAGGTGTTATGTGGATGGTCAGATTGTGTCTCAGACAGACATGTCTTGGCTGGTCAGTGCTAACGAGGTAAGTGCTACCATTGTGTGGCAAGTCAAATGAAGAAAAGAAAAAATTACAAACTTCACAAATGTTTTTGAAGATTAGTGGCCATTTTGCAAAGAGATTTTGATGACTTTGCCCTCAGTAGGTTCTTATGGTGCAGTCTCAATATGTTCTACTGTGAGCCTGCTCTACAGATTAGGTGGTTGTTGTTGAAATTTTGAATACACAAGGTTCAATCCCAGCTTTAGGCAGCGAGTTTTAAGAACTACTCATCTCTAGCTTTTTCCCTGTCCTAGGTGACAATTATCATTTAGGTTTACTGAATGCATAAAGTTTGTTGGAGATTACTTGCCTTCCAGTAAAATGTTACTCATATTGAGTTTGCTCTGAAAGTAACCATCTTTGCATTATTTGAGGGACGTTTTTGTCAGTTGCTTGCCAAGTCCGGCCAAAGATTTCAAAACAAAGGTTTCTTGTAATCATAAATCTAATAATAAGTGAAATATTTATACATGTACAGTTATTTAGCTCCTAGCAGTGAAATTCTGTTTCCTGACTGACACTGTCTTACGTGTGTTTCAGCCTTACGACAAGTGCTTCATCGGCTCAGGCACAGAGGCAGATGAGGACTGTATGTTCTGTGGTCAGATGTCCACCATCTACCTGTTCAGTGAGGCTCTGTCCGCTGCTCAGGTGGCCGCTATCTACACCTTAGGACCAGGCTACAAGGTAACCAGGCAATTACCTGAACATACTGAGAGTAAACTATAATCTTCAGTTCAACTATTATAGACAAATACTTCTTCTCTGCAGCAAATATGTTTCATGACATAAGGGGTGCTGGCTGTGAAAATAACTCTAAGGGTAGAGAGTGATCCACATTGGGGGCACTAAGCTGATTACCAGTAAGTTAACCATTGACGAATATTTCCAACCATTAACAGGAAATATGCATGAAAGACAGGAGGCGTGAAAGAAGAAAATAACACACCAAACAATACAAAGGATAGCTAAACTTTTGTTAAATTTCTGGGCCTTAGTTTTACAGTTACTCTTGGTGAATTCTTTAAAGATTTTCTCTGTTGTTTCAATATTTTCCTCGCTAACAGATCACTGCAGTTTACTTCCTCAACATTTTCTCATTTGTTTAACTGTTTTTTTTTTCAGAACCAATTCCGTTTCCAGAATGAGAGCTTGACACATATCGGAGACGGCCACAAAAGGGTGAGTAAATTCACTATATAGTACCACTGATGTTCAGTTCAGCTAGAGTATAAACTGAGGATGGTCCAACTGTCACAGGTTGCTGAAGGGCTGTTTAGTTAAGAAGTGTTAATAATAATGAGTTGTTGACATGTTACCGAGGAAGGACCTTTTTAGTAAGGTTGACACTGTATATGCATTTGAAGTGAGATCTCTAGTGTGCATATTGCCTATGAAATCATTATCTATATATTGCAACCATATGGGGGAAAAGGAAAATGCAACATTTAGCAACAATCTATGGGTGAATTCATAAATTCTATCGCAGCACAATGACCCGAAGCCTCCCACCAATGCGGTCGCTGTGAGTTCCAGCTCATGCTGGCTTCCTCTCCGGCCGTGCGTGGGAAGGTCTGCCAGCAACCTGCGGATGGTCGTGGGCTTCCCTCCGGCTCTGCCGGGCTTCCTCCTACCATAATGCTGGCCGCTGTCATATAAGTGAAATATTCTTGAGTACAGTGTAAAACACCAATCATATAAATAAATAAATAAATTCATAAATTAAAAAAAAGTTAAAAAAATAGTTCAGTGCATTATTTTGATCATTGTTTGAATCATAGAGAAAAGGTCTTTTTCGTGGCTGAAGATATGTCTCAGATGTCTCTTGGGAATGTATTTCTTTGCTGTTTACATGATAACGTTTGTCTTGTGTTGTAGATACTGTTTGATGGGAAGCTGACCTCCACCATTGTGTTTATGTATAACCCCATTGCCTGTGATCGGCAGTTGTGTTTGGAATCCTCACCCAAAGGCAACATGTCCCACTTTGTACACACGCCTCACGCTATGATGGCTGGGGTAAGGCCATAAGGATTGGATATTCGCTGTGTGTTTGTAATCGAGCGATTGCTGAAAATATGTACACGTAATTGCATGTAATTGTATTGTAAAGATTTCATTTATTATTGCCATAGCCGTACATAGCTGTATATATACTATAATGAAGTTTATATATTTCACTGTGTTCAGCATTTTTTTTTTTCAAGTGACTCATTTTGTCTGATTCTGATTTATTTATTCACCTTATAGGGCGACAGAGATTTTTTGTAAACTTTGGTCAGTACTCGTAGCAGAAATGCTTCATAGTTGGCATCATAGGTTGTATGGCTTTTGTGTGCTTTTGAAAGTGCATTTTTAGAGCAAAACTTCAAGTGAAATGCTGTATTTGAAAAGAGATAAAATTGTTCATTTTTGTGAATTGAAATGAATGTGAATGGTTTTTGTTTCAGGATGTGAAAGCTGTGATTACTCATTCCATCCATAGTACACTCCATTCCTTAGGTGGAGTTCAGGTAAGTCTCTTACCAAGCATTAAATGCATGGAAATCCTGCTCATTCTTGAAGGGCCACTCTGGTCACAATAGGAACTGTGTAGAAATATTAAATTATATAAAACAAACTCTAAGGAACAAACCTAACACCTTGGTTCTAAAGGAGTTTTCCCATATCTAACCCATATAACTGAAGATTCCTTAAAAACCAAATCTTTCGCTGTGTCCATAAAATTTTCCAGGGTAACACGATAATATTCTTTATATGACATCAAATCAAGCAGATATGACACGGAGTAAGGCATTTATGCTGGGATGATGTCAAGAGCATTTGAAAGGGCAGCTTGATTTTTGGAAACACATCAGCGATTGGTGACGTCATAATTCCGTGCATGATGTCACATTTGGCAAAGTGGAAAGAACAGAAAAAATTGGTTTCCATATTCTGTGATGAAATGTTCAATATGGGTTTTAATACACTGCAATATTTCTACAATTTAGGAAAGCAGTTGAGACTGTCTCAATCGTTATCAATTCACCTTGCTTTTAAAACACAGATGTTCTGACACCAAAATAGCTCTTTAACTGATTTACTTAACACAAATGCGCAAGACATGTTTACATGAAAACATGAAGATGAGGTATGATCTTTGCTAATTGTCTCTGTGGACTCCACTGATAATTTGCTATGAAAAGTGATTAGGTAGGTGGGTAGGTAGGTAGGTAGGTACACCCTGAAAACATGAAGATGAGGTATGATCTTTGCTAATTGTCTCTGTGGACTGCACTGATAATTTGCTATGAAAAGTGATTAGGTAGGTGGGTAGGTAGGTAGGTAGGTACACCCTGAAAACATGAAGATGAGGTATGATCTTTGCTAATTGTCTCTGTGGACGCCACTGATAATTTGCTATGAAAAGTGATTAGGTAGGTGGGTAGGTAGGTAGGTAGGTACACCCTGAAAACATGAAGATGAGGTATGATCTTTGCTAATTGTCTCTGTGGACGCCACTGATAATTTGCTGTGAAAAGTGATTAGGTGGGTAGGTAGGTAGGAGGTATGATCTTTGCTAATTGTCTCTGTGGACGCCACTGATAATTTGCTGTGAAAAGTGATTAGGTGGGTAGGTAGGTAGGTGGTATGATCTTTGCTAATTGTCTCTGTGGACGCCACTGATAATTTGCTATGAAAAGTGATTAGGTAGGTGGGTAGGTAGGTAGGTAGGTACACCCTGAAAACATGAAGATGAGGTATGATCTTTGCTAATTGTCTCTGTGGACGCCACTGATAATTTGCTGTGAAAAGTGATTAGGTGGGTAGGTAGGTAGGAGGTATGATCTTTGCTAATTGTCTCTGTGGACGCCACTGATAATTTGCTGTGAAAAGTGATTAGGTGGGTAGGTAGGTAGGTGGTATGATCTTTGCTAATTGTCTCTGTGGACTCCACTGATAATTTGCTATGAAAAGTGATTAGGTAGGTGGGTAGGTAGGTGGTATGATCTTTGCTAATTGTCTCTGTGGACGCCACTGATAATTTGCTATGAAAAGTGATTAGGTAGGTGGGTAGGTAGGTGGTATGATCTTTGCTAATTGTCTCTGTGGACGCCACTGATAATTTGCTGTGAAAAGTGATTAGGTAGGTGGGTAGGTAGGTGGTATGATCTTTGCTAATTGTCTCTGTGGACGCCACTGATAATTTGCTGTGAAAAGTGATTAGGTAGGTAGGTAGGTAGGTAGGTACACCCTGGTGAAATAAAAATTCTAGATGTTGTATGGTGTATGAGTGCTCTGTGACTGTGTCATCATTTGAATGAATTTACCTTCACATACCAACTGTTTCTGCTGGTCATGTTTCAGATTATGTTCCCATTGTTTGGTCAGCTGGATTTGCCAGTGGACAAAGGGCCAGATGATGAAAGTGTAGTGGACAACACAATCTGGTAAAACATCTTTATACTGTACATGTTTGTCATCTTTTCGTACATGTGTTCTTAAGAGGATATGTAATCTGCTGCACTATAGGTACAGACGAAGAACAGAAGTGCTAATAATGTCATTCCATAATTGTATGATCTACTTTGTCACTTGTCTGGGTCCACTTAAATGTAGCTAACTTGGTCTGAGAAAACTGTAGGCGTATGTATCAGTAGTACAAGGCGTATGTCTGAGTGTTGTACAATGTACAATGTGTGTGTGTGAGTGTTGTGGATTACTCCATCCTGTGTGTTTCAGCGCTGATCTCATGCAGCTGTTGCGCGAGCTGCTGGAGAGCTCCGAGGCCATCCAGCAGCAGATGTTACAGACCCGCGGCTTCCTCGTCATCAGCTACTTCCTGGAGAAGGTGAGTGGAGTGGGAAAAAATTTCCCACGATGTTTATTTCTGAGCGTAGTCACCATGCCAATGGCACTATAGGCAACAGCATCAGAAATTTGTCTTAGATGTAAGGAAAGAAACCATATTTTATAAGTCAAGCCATTGAAAACTGTATCTGGAAATACCTACACTTGTATTTTTTTATTCAGAGCCAGGTGCAGTCAAATGTTTTGATTGTATTGTGGGCTTCATGAACTATGTTCATTTAATACATGTTGACAGTAACGTCACACAACTTTATCTACACTTTATCTCATTTTCAAGTCTCTCTCACCAATGCGGTAACTGTGAACTCAAGTCTAGCTCATGCTGGCTGTCTCTCCGGTCGTACGTGAGAAGGTCTGCCAGCAACCTGCGGATGGTCGTGGGTTTCCTCCGGGCTCTGCTCGATTTCCTCCCACCATAACGCTGGCTGCCATCATATAAGTGAAATATTCTGGAGTACAGCGTAAAGCACCAATCAGATAAATTTTCAGGCCTGAATAAATTTCTTGTGAACTGTGCATGTATGTGTGATGTGTGAAGAGTAAAAATAAAAAAGTACCGGTGATATTAAATGCCTGTTTTAGGGCCAGATATACACTGTGACATCATTGCTGACATGCATTACAAGTGTGCAGTGAAAAGTTTTTGAACTCTGAAACACGGTGTCATGTTTTCTTAATTCAAAATTTTCCACATTTACTGTGCAGCAATGATCACCAAAGACTAGATAAGATGTTAGTATTTCTTAAATCAAGTCCTGAATGTTTTGTACAGGCATCCAAGGACCACATCACTCCTGCGGTGTTAGAGGCCTTCCTGAACCTCACGCAACATCTTGTGGGGCTCGCGAGTGGGGGACCTCTCCTCAAGAACCTCTTTGATCACATTCTGTTCAACCCAGGACTCTGGATACATTCCTCAATGGAGGTAAGAGATAAAGTACATGCATAAATCTTTGATATAAATAACTAGGGCGCTATTGGGTTGTTTCTCAAATTAAACACAGGATATGGCATACATTCTTTGAAAACATTGTATGAAAAATTTATAGAAAACACGTTAAACTGACAAAACTCAAAAAGGATCCTTTTAAAGTTAAAAAGAAGCTCCTCAGATAAGTATCTGAAGTTGGCAAGATTGGTATTGTGAAAACAAGGCATATGATGAGAAGCTGTTGGTTGGCAGTGTCAGATTTTATCAGCTCCGATTTTATCAACTGAGGTTTTTGTAATGGTTTACTCCCACCTTAATGCTGGCTGCCATGGTGTATGTGAAATGTCCTTGAGTATGGCAGAATACACCGATAAATAAAAAAAGCAATGGCCTGTGGCCAACTAACATGTAACATTAGATTTTCCACCACCATTTAAAAATGTCAACTAAACTACTTCTCACAATAGACAAGCGGGTGATTTTTTTAAGATCTGATAACAGTTTTCTAACCTTTTACATGTATATTTGGTATGTTTCCTGCCCACGCTCTCAGATGTATATTGCAATTTTTCCAGGTGCAAACCAAATTATACTGTTACCTGGCCACCGAGTTCATCAACGATGCTCACATCTACAGTAACATTCGACGAGTTAGTGCTGTCCTGCAGACGATGCACACCCTCAAGTATTACTATTGGGTGGTCAACCCTCAGAACCGCAGTGGCATCTGTGCTAAAGGGGCAGGTGAGTGTGGGTAGATATTGGTGACAGAGAGTTAGTGCTGTCCTGCAGACGATGCACACCCTCAAGTATTACTATTGGGTGGTCAACCCTCAGAACCGCAGTGGCATCTGTGCTAAAGGGGCAGGTGAGTGTGGGTAGATATTGGTGACAGAGAGTTAGTGCTGTCCTGCGGACGATGCACACCCTCAAGTATTACTATTGGGTGGTCAACCCTCAGAACCGCAGTGGCATCTGTGCTAAAGGGGCAGGTGAGTGTGGGTAGATATTGGTGACAGAGAGTTAGTGCTGTCCTGCAGACGATGCACACCCTCAAGTATTACTATTGGGTGGTCAACCCTCAGAACCGCAGTGGCATCTGTGCTAAAGGGGCAGGTGAGTGTGGGTAGATATTGGTGACGGAGAGTTAGTGCTGTCCTGCAGACGATGCACACCCTCAAGTATTACTATTGGGTGGTCAACCCTCAGAACCGCAGTGGCATCTGTGCTCAAGGGGCAGGTGACTGAGTAGATAGAGGTGACAGAGAGGTAGTCCTGTCCTGTGGACGATGCACACCCTTAAGTATTACTATTGGGTGGTTAACCCTCAGAACCGCAGTGGCATCTGTGCTAAAGGGGCAGGTGAGTGTGGGTAGATATTGGTGACAGAGAGTTAGTGCTGTCCTGCAGACGATGCACACCCTCAAGTATTACTATTGGGTGGTCAACCCTCAGAACCGCAGTGGCATCTGTGCTCAAGGGGCAGGTGACTGGGTAGATAGAGGTGACAGAGAGGTAGTCCTGTCCTGTGGACGATGCACACCCTTAAGTATTACTATTGGGTGGTTAACCCTCAGAACCGCAGTGGCATCTGTGCTAAAGGGGCAGGTGAGTGTGGGTAGATATTGGTGACAGAGAGTTAGTGCTGTCCTGCAGACGATGCACACCCTCAAGTATTACTATTGGGTGGTCAACCCTCAGAACCGCAGTGGCATCTGTGCTCAAGGGGCAGGTGACTGGGTAGATAGAGGTGACAGAGAGGTAGTCCTGTCCTGTGGACGATGCACACCCTTAAGTATTACTATTGGGTGGTTAACCCTCAGAACTGCAGTAGCACCAGCGCCAAAAGGGCAGGTAAATAACATTCAGAGTTACTTTGTGTATTTCACCCAAAGATAGGCTTTTTTAAGTGGCGCATTTCATTTAATTTTCATTGATTCACTCATCTTACGTAGTTGCCTAACAGTTTCTTGTAAAGGTTGATTAATTATCAGAAAATCTCAGGTATGGGGGTGTTGGCATCCAAAGTAACATTTTAAAGCCTTTATGTGCTCCTGAAGATGGATTTTTACTGGCCACACTTAGGGGCAATACAGTATGTTTGGGTGTGCTTTGCAGGAGAGGGTTTTAGCACATGGGTGACATGTGTCAGTAAAAACTAAGGTGTCACTTGCACAGTACCCTACTCTTGTATTATTACAAATATGTGCACTTTTCGCTTTTCTTTTTCTCCCTGAAATCAGAATGAGTCAATTCCCAACTTGGTTTGTCACTGGCATGTAATGTAAAGATTTGGCATTTAATGGCACATAATTGCTTAAATGGTAATATTGACCTGTAGATATTACGTTGCTGTTGTGGTTGTTGCAGACGGCCCTAGGCCTGACCGGGATGAGATCATCAAGCTGCGATCCTTCATGCTGATGTACGTGAAGGAATTGATCCTGAAGGGACATGGGATCCTAGAGGATGAGCTACAGAGTATCCTGAACTACCTGACTACGCTACATGAGGTGAGGATCTTCATGGCAGATGTCACAGATTTTCCCATGCATAAAAGAATATCGTATGAGAAATGAACAAACGTAGGTCTTTTGAATTCAAACCATTTTATATTTGACAAAGATTTTCACTAATGTATCATCTGGGTATTATAAGCTAAGGTTTAGTTGATTGTTTGTTAGATTGTAGTGATTTGTAGGCTTTGTGACAAATATTTCATAATATTTATTCACATTACATATGAGGACCACATTTCTTCATAATGTGCTATAAATTGCAAGTAATTGCTGATATTATTTCAGAAATATGCGTTGAAATGTCGTTATTGTGGGATTGTTTTGAATGTATTATACTGAAGTGTTATTAGGCTCGGCGAATTATGTGGACTTAGCTGGTGATAATTTGGCCATCAGTCAGAGCTATAATGATTGTAATTGTCTCAATTTGCCCCCTGCCCAGGATGACAACCTGATGGATGTGCTGGAGCTGACAGTCTCATTAATGGCTGAACATCCCTCTTCTATGGTCCCGGCATTTGACAAGAAATTAGGAGTGCGGTGAGTTTGTCAGTGATCTGCAAGAAGAATCTGGAGAAAAAGTGATTAAACACCAAAAACATACCAGCAATGTCATTTAGAAATAATGATTTCTTAATACAGTTACTTTAGTTGGTTTTGGAAAAAGATTTGAAAGAGAACTTCATCAATGGTGGATAACGAATGATGATGAAAATATTCTTTGCACAAAATCCTGACATGCAAGTATATAGCCTCTATTAACCTTTTTGCCTTTCAGCCTTGAACATTTTCTTTATACACCGCCACATATTATTAATGTATTTAAATGTGCTTGGAAACAGCGTTTAACAGTGCATTTAACATATTATGCTTGTTTACAAATTTTATTTATACACGTTCTATCATCACAATACACAATTTCACAAGTGAAATTCTGAACAAGAGTAGTTTTCAACTTTTGTATTGTAGATCGCCTTTTTTTCTTGCCTTAAAACATGTATGCAACTTAAAAGACTTAAAAGTACATACACCTCTTCTGTTGTATGTAGGAAGGTCTGCCAACAATCAGCTGATGGTCATGGGTTTCTCTCGGGTTCTGCTTGGTTTCCTCCCACCAATGAAGCTGCCCAGTGTCGTATAAGTGAAACGTTTTTGAGGATGGCGTAAAACACGAATCAGATTAATAAATAAATGGAACTTCATACACATGAAGGTGCAAGAGTCTTCTCCCCTTAGTACATTAATCGACAGGCAGTGTTTGTTGTTTTTCAGGACGGTGTTCAAGCTGTTGGCATCGCCCAATGAGCGGCTCAGATTACAAGCTCTTAAACTCCTGGGATTTTTCCTTATGAGAAGCACTCACAAGTAAGTGAAATTAGGCCATCCGTAACAATATGGTCTTCTCACAGGTCTGGGTTATGCCCAACAAACAGTTTTATGGCCTCGTAGCGTACTGATGATACTGTAAAAGGAACTGATTACAGGTAAACCATGAAATTTTCAGTTGAACCAGAAATTTTCCTCAACAAAAGTTCACACCTTAAAAGGGGTGTTGCTGACTGTTTCAGTAATACTATTGATGACACTTACACTTCTGTAACAATTGTTGTGGGCTAATGCTTTTATGAAAATGGTTAGTAGACTGGTGGACAAGTGAGTCCAATGTTGGCATGTTCATAAATGTTTATACCCGTAAACCTCCATGGCAGAGGGGATTAAACGGGCTGGCACAGAGTGATCACAGAGGTGTCTCTCAGCAATGCATTTGCTGTCAAGTCAAGTCTATGCTGCTCATGCTGGCTTCATGTCTGGTCGTACATGGGACGATCTGCCAGCAACGGTGGTCGTTGGTTTCCCTTGGGCCCTTCCCGGTTTCCTCACACCGCCTCTGCATTTCCTCCCTCACATGCTGGCTGCTGTCATATAAGTGAAATATTCTTGAGTAAAACACCAATCCAGTAGGTAAGTAAACCCACATTTTGTCAGGTTAGTACCGTACTGAAATCTGTTTCAGTTTTTAGAATTCATGGGATAAGTTGATAAGTGTGAACAATACATATACATACAGCTTCTATTATTCATGTCGGTGTCAGGTTTAAGAAGGGAGGATACTTGCTCTGGGTACTGCTTTCTTCACCAGGGATTCCAGCAAAATATCCATTAGGGATCAGATAAATTGAAAGGATGGATAGTTTGAAAGGTTTCTGCTGTTATCTCCTTCTCAGGCAGAAAAATCTGAGGTGTTATGTCCTGATTTTGACTGAAGTGTATTAAGTGTGTGAAGTATTCTCAATCCTTGATACACATCTGTGTTCTTACAGGCGTAAACACGAGTCCATGGCTCCCCACAACAGCTTCAGTCTGATCGCCGAGAGGCTAATGCTCAATGTGTCTGCCATCTCCATGGCAACCTACAATGGACTGTTCCAGGTAAGAGTGTTTCAGTTCATTTCCATGTATTTTTTAATTCCCCATTTCAGGACAGTAATCGGCAGATGTGAGTAAGGTGCGCATGGCCTTACCATGAGGCACATGAGGTGTATGTTCTATCCTGACCTGGGAGTGCAAGCCTTCTATCAGGTGCCTGACTTTTTGAAAACACCCCTTTGAACAAAGTGGTATGACCATGTTTTCCATGTTGTATAGCACTGGACAAAGATCACTTTGCTCATACCAATTCTAGTAAAGTGGTGTTTTCAAAATTATCAGACACCTATTTGCAGGTCTGATTTGTAAGCGCATTTTTATGTTGGTTGCCAACCACTTGTCTCCCACTGAGATGGAGTGAAAGGTCGACAACCTTCAGAAAGGATGTTCCTCCTCTGGTTTCCCCCACCCATGAGACTGGTGTCATCATATAAGTGAAAAATTCTTGCTTGTAGTGCTAATAATAATCCATCAACTAAAGACAAACACTGTTGCTACAGTTGACCTTGCTAAGTTTGTTGGAATCTGTATGGAGAATAGCTAAGGGACAGCTATTTGAAGTGTTGGATGTAAAGCTGTTTATAGTAAGCTGTGTCCTGTCTGTCTTGTACGAGCGTCTGTCACCTTTTTGTGTGTGAAAAACTTTAATATGGGACATTCTGTCGTCAAAGTGGATTTTGTACATGTGGGCTAAATTTACATGTAAGGCAGATTGTCCAGTTCTTTAGTGTTTTGTAATGACCATTCTTTCAAAAGGCTGTTCAGTGGTGGCCAGTCAGCAGTGCTTGAAATTTTTGGAAAGTGGCTGATTTCTGTGTTGATTATTTCAGATTTTGACTGAGAGACTGTCCATTGAGATTGTGAAGGGAAAGCATCCAGAACCAGAGTCTTTCTTCAAATTTGAGAATCCAGGTAGGCTTTTGTGAAAAAAAACGTTTATTGTCTGTATTTTCTCTGTGCGCATGGATTGTTCTGTTATGGCTGTTATGGTTACAGTGTCAGTGTATGGTGAGGTGCATACCCATGGCTGATCTTCAATCCCAAGTCTGCTCATGCCCGAAACTATAAACTGCTTGTGTGTGAAATTATTGAATATAGTGGACTAACAGGGAAAAAACAGTGGATTTATCCTTGAATATGTGCTTTGCATGCAGGCAGGTGTCACAAGATCAGTTTCAATGACATTATGTACTCATTTTTATTTTCAGGCATTCTGAAAGTGGTGGCAGTGTTAATACGTCAGTCACAGCCAAGCCCTGAAGTCACCGAAGTCAAGAAAATGTTTCTATCTGACCTCACCATTCTGTGCAATAACAACAGAGAGAACCGAAGGCAAGTCAGATTTATTCATTTAAATGTTGGTCCCAGAATCTTCGTTTTTAAATGCCAAACCATTTTCCCCTGATCTTGCTGTTTGTGTGGGCTGTGGTGACCCTAAGTACTGAATGATTCTCGTGTGTAGGTGTCTCTATCTTACATTTGTTGTTTTAATTCCACGTATGTATATGTGTGTCACTCATAGGAAAGCTCATCCGCAGATTGCCAAAGGTCGATGGTTTACCTGGGGCACTTTGGTTTCCTTCTTCCATAAAACTCTTCACCTTATAATTGAAAAATTCTTGAATATAACATGAAGCAACAATCATTCAGCCCAGTAGTTTATCAGTTAGGAATTATAGGATAATATGATCAATAAATCGTGTGAGAAAAAATTCGGAATAAGATGATACCAGATTAGCTGATGCTGCTTGCAAGGAAGCACTGACTTGCGTGAAGTAGCGCTTCAATTTTAGGCCTGAGTGATTCTTAGCTCCTCAGTGTGTGCAGGGGATAATCAATTCTTACAGCTTCTTCTTGCAAACGTAAATAAATGTATTGAAAATTTCCTTACAGGACTGTCTTGCAAATGTCGGTGTGGCAGGAGTGGCTGTTCTCTCTGGCGTACATCTACCCGCGTAACCATGAGGAACAGAAGATCACTGACATGGTCATGGCGTTGTTCAGAATGCTGCTGCACCATGCCATCAAGTACGAGTTTGGAGGCTGGAGGGTGTGGATTGATACACTGGCTATTCTACATTCCAAGGTGAGTCTTTTCAGACCAGTTCTAAAGAGGTAAAGAGAACGATGTATACAACAAGTACGACAAGGCTCGAAGTAACGCATGCACACGTGCACATGTTCACGTAGAAAATAGACAGTGTGCCCGACTTTCACAACTGAGGTGAAAGCAGATAATATTCATCAACAAATAGTAGGTCTTCATGCTACTTGTAGCATCGCTCACAGCAAGAAAAATGTTTGCTTTAGAGATCTAAGTCAGATCTGCCTCCTGTGCAGTCAGCGGGAATGAAACGTACATATCGGTGTGGATGGTGCAGTAAACGTACCTCCACTACAGAAGAGCGAGTGTTTGATCCACGGACTCTCAAATCGTAAAACACATGCTGTTCACATATAAATACATTAAAGTGGCTATTGATCTGATGCCGACAGTACCACCGATCGCTCAAGGAAGTGTGGTGGAAACATCAAACATACAGCAACGACAACATCACGTCGATAGTGGTAGGACAGAAACGACAGCACAAACGATGCTCCATCAACATCAAGTGGTAGGAAGGCATAACAGTTCCAAAAATCTTGAAGAAAACTAGAGACTGGCTTAGATTGGATACAACAAGCGGTAAAATGTTTTGTGAAGTCTGATGGCGGAAATTTGATAAATCCAAAAAACCCAATGCATTCCTGATGGCTGTATAGGTATGAGGAGAAAAATTGCAATGGATCACAAAATATCACAGTGGCATCGCAATGCCTTATTGAGTAAGAAAACTGCCGAGACCTCTCCTGCTGACAGACAAATGGAAAAAATAATTATAAACATGAAAAACAAGAGACTGTGATCAGACACAAGTGTTGTTCAGAACTGTGTATTGTCTCATCCCAAAGAACAGACCGCTCACTTAATGGCATCCCTTTAGCAGAAAACATGCCATAATGACAAACAAGCAAAAACATTTGCACATTATATTTATGTAGCAGAAAAGGAAGCCCTTATTGAAGATGTCAGTGCTAGTGAAAATACAGCATTCTTGGCAGATGCAAGGACAGATAGAGGTACTGTAGATCAGGAGGGGGTCTGTGTGCATTATATTCACCCTCAAACAGCCAAACCCGTCACAAGCTTTGCGGCTTTGAAGGCTCTTGAAAAGAGTGGTGCAGAACATGTCTTTTTTAGCTAATAAAGAAACATAAGGGCTATAGATCTCGAGCAAAACTGGAAGAATAAACTTGCAGGATGTTGCGTTAATGGATGCTTGTGTTAACCTGGGAGGAATAAATGGAATTCACTCAAGGTTCAAAAAGGAAGTTCCACAGATGCTGGTGTTCCACTGCTATGATCAAGGCTTGGAATTAGCAGTTAAAGATACAATGAAAGAGGGTACCTACTGTGAAACTGTTTAAGAACTGTTGGATCAGATTAATCGTTTCCATAAAATTTGCCCCTTTCTTGGAACTCATTAAAATCATCAGGGAATGCTCTTGGGTTATCAGTTTGAAAGCTAGTCCAAGACACTGGCACCAGGTGGGTAGCATCCCACTCTAAAGCATTAGAAATGAGTCACACTGACTGGCCTGTTCCCGTTACACACCTTGAACAAGTGGCCATGCAGGGCTCTGGTAAGCAAGCAAACAAGAACAAGGCTAAAGCATGGCTCAAAACACTTCCCTCCTCCAAGTTTATTATGTTTATGAATTTTCTGTTAAAGTTCTTCAGTTGTATTGGTACCTTGAGTCTCTTTTTCCAGAAAGATGAAACAATGCCAGACAGTGTGACAGATTCTATCAAAGTAGCAAAAGGCAAACTAGCAAAACTGAAAGCTGATCAGTTGGATAAAATCATGACTGCTGGTATATGGACTGTAGATGGACACTGTCCACTCACAAATCTTGGAAAGGAGGTTAGTTGGTACAGTCCAGTTTCTCTCAAGCACAAGGGAACCAACTCTCAGTACTCAAGAACATTTCCCAGTGATTTTTCAGCTATAAAATGACTGTTGAATTGAATGGAACATATTTTATGGCATAGTACACAATAGCATTGGGAACAAGTTCTAAAAACTTAGTAGTCCCTTTGCCTAAAGAAGCACAATTTAACAGCCTTACTGCAGATGTCAGAGTATGATGACAGTAGGTTAGGATACAAAAAGCACAAAAGGAAGAGACGACATAGCCGATTGTCCGAAGTACAGGACAGAAAATAAAAAAGAGCAGAACGGAATGAAAAAAAAAAAAGCAAAAAAAAAAAAAAAAAAAGGAGGGCAAGCCTGGGAGTTGTCACAGTGTTTTGACATGGAAAAAATAATTTTTAGGTAAATGACATTAGCAAAATCTTTTGCTGGCTTCTATATACTGCATAGCTAATTTCATTACATGTGTGTTAGTCCTAGTCGATGTTGATTCTTCACCTTTTAACAGCTTTTCTATAGTTTTGTTATTGAGAGGTTATTGAATAGGTTAACCCAGATTGCATCGTAAGGAGGACAGTGAAAGAAAAAATGAGAAGTGTCATCCCACGGGTTTCCACAAGAACAAGCTGAGCTAGGTGGCAAGTTTACCCGCCCACGGCAATAGTTCAGGGTGCTGCAACCATATCTAAGTTGTGTTAGTATAATATAGCATTTCTGTGTACTATTACTGTAATATCTAGATGGGTTTGATCTTTTTGGGGATTAATTTACTCAATATTTTTAAAGATGATTTGTTTTTAAACCTTTGAGTGCGTGTTCTCGGTGCACTGAGATTAAGTGAATTTCTGCGGTTATACTTAGATAGCTGGTTGACAAAGAGGGAGTAATAACTCTGTCATAAACTTGGGCATGTTGCCATTCAGGAGTTTGTGCATCAGTTTAACACAGGCTAAATAACGCCTGTGGGTTAGAGAGCCCCATCCAGTTGCGATAGAAAGGTATTCTGATGGAGTGTATAAAAGAAGACCAGTAACAATTCTTGCTGCAGATAACTGTAGTTTTTGTGGTTGATCAGACTGTTCTTTCATTCAACTATCCCATACAGTACAAGCGTATTCAAGAATTTGTCCTATAAAGGTGATGTAGATTGTAGATAATACCAAGATTGTATTTGAATTTCATCAGGAATACCTAGTCTTACCAGTTGCAGCGATAATATTATCTATAAGGCATTGCCATTTGACATTTTTTTGAAATGCGGAGCCTAAGGTGTTTGTAAGTCTCAGAGAAGGCAAGTGGAGCCTATTCCATAACCAGTTCGGGTTGGTCTATATGATTTCTATTGGCAAATTGCAGAAGGGTTGTTTTTAGGGCATTGAAACTCAGAAACCATTATTTGGACCAGTCAGACAGGGCTTGGAGATCATTGTTAATATCTACTTCAGTTTCAGTGTTACATGTATTTTGGGACGAATACTGCAAAGAAGTGTCATCCGCAAAGACTCTTACAACACTTATAATATTTTCAGGAAGATCATTTATACATACTTTGCCATGCCTTTTAACATCTGATGACTGATAGAATCTGGACCCAGCGCATAATTAGTATCAATAACTTTAATTATGTCAAAAACCTCATCCTCCGAAATCGTAAAAAAATCCAGGGTTTCATGGTATTTCAATACGAAGGGGAGGTAGGTTTGTGGTGGAATCATCAACTGTGGCTATTGTGATAAAATAATCATTAAGGGCAGTGACGTTATCCATATCAGTAAAATAGGTGCGTTCCGGTCCATTTTAATGGTGGAATAATTTCAGACCCTTTGCAGTTATCTGTAAGTTTTCCAATAAAATTTAGGATTATTTCGACATTTTAATACTGATTCAATATTGTTGTAGTAGTTTAGTTGAGCATGTTTTTTCAAATTGTTAGCTGTATTTCTACTTTGTCTGTAATTATTCCAGTTCTTCGTGCCTTTTGTCATAGTCTGTCTTGCTTTCGCATTTCTCTTCTAAGATTGGAGTTGTATCGTGGTTTATGGTTTGGCCTGATTGTGATTGTTTGGTTAGGTATGCACACCGTAGCTAAATGTGTGAATTTGGTGGTAAACATCTCCCCGGCATCATCTACATTATCATAGTAATCAGTCATAGTTTTCCAGTCTACAGAATTTATCAGCGAATTCAGTTTATCCAAGTGGGCTGATTTGTAAATCCATATTTTTGGCAAATATGAATGATTTATACCAGATTTAAATTTGATGTCCACGTGTGTGGCTCTGTGGTCGATTTATCAACAGTAAACACATCGCTATCACAAATTTCTAAAGTGTTACTAACCATTATAAGATCTAGAAGAGTGGTGGAGAAGGGGTAAGTCTAGTAGGTTATGAAATGATGTTATGGAGGTTACGTCTTTGTAGAATATCTCCTGGATAGCGAGCGTTATTTTCTGTCAGGTTGTCATTTAAATCACCCACACCTATTAACTTGTCATTGATTTCAAGAGCGTTTTCAATCATGAATTCGAAATGATCATACCTCGCTTTGTTGCTGTTTGGCGGGGTATAGGATGCATTAAGGAGTACATCACCAAACGACTGGTGGAATCTCTAATCACAAAAACACTCACTCATGTTATTGAACAGTTTGAGTCCCTACTGCACAGTGATACAGGAAACACTGTGAGTTTATGCAGTGTGTTGGACCCAGCTCTCTTACCAAGCAAAGAGTAGGAACTACACGATTATGGTGATGAATCAGTAGAAGTCCTCTATCACGATTTTGAATCTCTGATGACCCTAAAGGATGTAAATTTAGCAGCTTCACTTGTTGAATGGTCAGCTCAGAAGGTGGTTATGTTTAAAAAGAGGTCTTCATTTGTGTCAGTTCAGTACTTGGACTTCTTGCTGAAAATGAAAACACAAGACTTACTGCTGATATTAGTACTTATTCACACAAGACTTGTCCTTCCCACAAATTCGTCCGAACCTGAGGGTGGCTTTTCTTGATGAAAAAAACGAAAAATGATTGGAGAGCCTCTCTGTCTGCAGATAGCATTTCATCCATTATGGTTATTAGCATGAATTCCAAAGCTTCGTTGACTGATTATAAGACAGGGCAGTAAAACTGTGGTAGGCAGGTGGAAAACAAAGCCGCAGGCCTAGTATGAAACCATACGGGCCAGGAGAGTAATCTGGTCAACAAATGGCGTTTGATAGGAGTGAGGATTCCTCTTCTTCTAGTGTGCTGCAATCTCAGTCTGATGAGAACTACATGTAAGGGAAAGAAATGAAAGTAAAACAGGGTATTTCTCTTTCAGTTTCGAAGTCTTGGTCATTAAACATGTACTCATGTAATTTGTGCATGTAAGTTTCTGCTAGGGCATGTTCTTGAAATAAATAGGTGCACAGTGTGCATGTAATTTTTGACAAGTATTTCGAGCTTTGAGTGTGGTACTTTTCTCTTGCACTGTTGCATAGAATTAATTTGCTGTGTATTTATTACAGGTGTGAGTATTGAAATTTTAATATTTAAGTATAAAACAAATAGTGTAAATAACCGAAACTTTTTACCAAATTAAATGTCATGCAACATTGTATTTGAAGCCGAAGTTCACTTTTCTCCAGCAGGATATCATCATTCTTACAGTCGATAGAACTCCCAGAATCAGAAAATATGAGCAAGTTAGTCATGGACGAAATTTTAGGTCAACTATGGTATATCTGCGTTATAGACTAGACTACGTTTTGATTCATCCACCTGAAAAGTTTTTACTGGGCCAGTTAAAGTTTTTTGTGAAGTTTCATTCATTTGTTATTATAAGAACTTAAGTGTTTGCTTTTTAATACCTTCATGTGCTTCTGAAAATGCACATTTACTGGTCGAAGTTCAGGTGAGATGCAGGAATTTTAATTGTCAGACGCTTTGAATGTTTTGATGTAGGTGGCGTATGAGGATTTCAGGCTTCACATGTCCAAGATGTACAATCAGTACGAACGACAACGCGTGGATCACATCAGCGACCCGGAAGAACGAAGACAGCACCCAGTCTCCACAATCTCTGGGTGGGGGGACCAAGAGGGGAACAGGCCCATCCCCCGCAGCTCTGTCACCATCAAAGAAATCACAGAGGAGTCTGAGGAAAACACAGAGAAGGGGGTGGAGCCGAGAGAGGGTGTGGCCAACCAAGCGGCAGAGTCACAGGAAAACACGCCCAGAGAAGGGGCAGAGCCAGCTGGGGAAGAAGACCCGAAACAAAACATTAGCCCAGATGTGGTCGCCTTCATGAATGAAGTAGTTGAGGGAGTTGTCCAAAGAGTTGATGCTAAAATAGCGGAGAAAGTATCGACAGAGACCGGCAGTCCTGATGATGAGACTAAGTCTTCAGGTGATAGTCAGGTAACAAGGAGCCAAAACAAAGAAGAAGAGACAGTTTCTGTGGAGGACTCCAAAGCTAGGGCGGAAGGAGGAGCAGAGCATGGAACTGAGGGTGGGGCTGAAAGCAAGTTAAACATTCCGCTGACTCGCAGCCCCAGCCAGAAAAGCCAGGAAGGGAGACACATCTTTAGCCCCGGCCCACGAGCCCCACCCTTCAGGATTCCGGAATTCAGATGGTCTTACCTGCATCAGAAGCTTCTTTCGGATCTTCTGTTTGCCATAGAGACGGATATCCAGGTGTGGAAAAGGTGAGTTGGGCTGTAACACCTCGTTATGTGCACCCTTGTCTGAGTTTCATGTTAAATGACATGAATGGGAGGTGAAATTCATTGTGTGAATGTTTGTAGACTGGGTTATATTGCTAATCTAAAGGTGCTGCCCTAACAGATCTTAGTAACAACTCAGTATTTACAGGCTTGTGTGAACTTTATTTAAGATGAGATGAATGAGAAGAGCAATTCCCTGTGCCATGCTTTTCAGACTGCCTGAAGTTGTTAAACTCAAGACTTAACAAAAAGTCTTGCAGTGTGTTGTTTTGATGCATATGTATTAATTCTTTCACAGTTATAAGTTGATGAATTGTACATTTAAATTTACTTTTAACATTTAATTTAATTTAACATTTACTTAAAGTGTATGTATTTTCTGCCATGCATATTCACATACATGTAGAACGCATAAAACCACATACATGTACATTTATATTGTGTACGACATATGATCTGTTTTTGTTGCTTTCTTATTTGTCTTTATCCAAGAATCTAAAAAAAAATGTTCTTTATTGAAAGGTTAGTGTAATAACGTATTAACTTTTTTAATTTATTCAAAAGTCCACAGTGCTTCACATCAGGGATTTATAGGTTGCTGGGGAGTGAATATATTTATGTGATATACCTAGTCTTAATCAATGGCTTCTCTCTGTTTGCCTCCATTAGTCACAGCACCAAGACAGTGATAGACTTTGTGAACGCTGGGGAGAACCATGTGTATGTGGTGAACGTGACCCACATGATATCCCAGCTGGCTGATAACCTCATCACATCCTGTGGGGGACTCCTCCCTCTGCTCGCTGCTGCCACTTCACCTTCGGTAAGTCAAATGTGCACTGCAGTGAAGTGCAGTATTTACCAGATTTTATATGTTGGGTTTGTGCCAAGATCTTTCTCTCTGATTTTCATACTGCTCTGTAATGTTACCATGCTTTTGTAGCTGAAATTTGCTTTGTGTGGCATAGTCTACACAAGTTGTAGGTAATTCATTCAAAATGCTTCTGCTTAATTAAGGAAAAATATATTTTTAAAAACTTTTCGTGCCACATCGTCTCCTGATGTACCATTCTATTACATATAACCAGGGAGATGTGGAGATTTTCTTTACTTTTCATGTATTTCTGAATGTGTCCTCTTCAGGGAGATCTGAAAACTTGTCCCATTTTGCATGTATTCCTGTACATTTAATGTCTAGGGAGACATGGAGATAGTTTTCTCTCAGTTTTTGCATGTATTCCTGTATCTTTCTTCTCCAAGAAGATGTGGAGATATTTATTGCTTTTCATTTTTCTCATATTTCATGTGTCTCTGTATGTTTCCACTCCAGGAAGATGTGGAGATTTTTCTTACTTTTCATGTTTCTCTGTATGTTTCCTCCTGAGGGAGGTGTGGAGGTTTTTCTCATTTTTCATGTATCTCTGTATGTTTCCACTCCAGGAAGATGTGGAGATTTTTCTCACTTTTCATGTGTGTCTGTATGTTTCCTCCCGAGGGAGATGTGGAGGTTTTTCTCATTTTCCATGTATGTCTGTATGTTTCCTCCCCAAGGAGATGTGGAGATTTGTCTCCCTTTTCATGTGTCTCTGTATGTTTCCACTCCTTGGAGATGTGGAGATTTTTCTCATTTTTTCATGTGTCTCTGTATGTTTTTTTCTGAGGGAGATGTAGAGATTTGTCTCCCTTTTCATGTGTCTCTGTATGTTCTTTCCGAGGGAGATGTGGAGATTTGTCTCCCTTTTCATGTGTCTCTGTATGTTTCCAACCCTTGGAGATGTGGGGATTTTTCTCATTTTTCATGTGTCTCTGTATGTTTCCTTCCGAGGGAGATGTGGAGATTTTTCTCATTTTTCATGTGTCTCTGTATGTTTCCTTCCGAGGGAGATGTGGAGATTTTTCTCACTTTTCATGTGTCTCTGTATGTTTCCTTCCGAGGGAGATGTGGAGATTTTTCTCATTTTTCATGTGTCTCCATATATTTCCTCTCCAGGGAGATGTGGAGATCCTAGAGCCGACTCAGGGACTGAGTCTGGAGCAGGCCGTCTCTATCCTACAGAGGATCATGAACATGACAGATATCCTCGTCTTTGCCAGCTCCACAAACTTTGCGGAGCTTGAACAGGAGAAAAACATGCCCCCAGGGGGTATTCTGAGGCAATGCCTTCGTTTAGGTGAGATTAATTAATCAGTGTGGTTGCAGCTTCAAACCCAGGTTATGCGCTGTCCAGCCTTGGGTGATCTGTGACCTGCTGGTTTGTCGCCTGCCACATAAGTCTGAAGACGTCTGTGCCTTGATAATATATGTAAACACATTAGTATATATTTCTCACCCAATTTGTTTACGTGAGTAATGAGAGCATGTGTATTTTTCTTCCTAACTGTGTACAATACCTGTACATGTTATTATGTAACATGCGCGTCAAAGTGTATGTGTACTTTCCCTGCCAGTGTGTACGTCGGCGGTGAGGAACTGCCTGGAGTGCCGTCATAGGTACACATGCTCCGGGGAGAACTCACCTGTGCCGCCAAGTGGCCGTAAGACCTCCCAGGTGTCAGATAGCAGCGAGGACCCCATCCAGGCCCTCATTAACGGCACTCAGCCCTCGTCAAAGGTAGGGCAGCCACAGGTATGATGTTTTCTTTGTGTTCTTAGTAGATATGTTGACAGGGCCCAGCTGAGTTACCTCCTCTGAGCTTAATCTTCCCAGTTTTTTAGCTCTACTCATCAAAGACCAGAAGAATTTATGCATTAGCAAGTTGTCTGCTGGCTGTCTGTCTGTTAACTTTTCTCTTGAAAGTTTTTATTCGATTTCCACCTCTTAACTTTTCCTCCTACAGTTTATATCCAATTTCAACGAGACTTGGGTCAAGTTTGTTAAACTTTCTTTCAAATTGCAACTAATTACTGTTACAGTTTTTGTCCAATTTCAACAAAACTTGGTACAAGTGAATCAAGATACCTATGTTGTAGCATTTAGTTTCAATTTTAATTCTTCATTGTCCGTTATACATACATAATTTTGTAATGACCGGTGATAATTTTGTCCCAACCAGTAGAGCTGCTGTCATCAGAGACTGTGGTTGAGTTTTGGTTTGTGAAATTTCGACAACTATGAATCTCTGCTTAAAAATAGTTATTATTGTCATGACATAATCAATCTACAGAGTGCAGGCTTCATCAGACGGGGTCCCACTCTTTGTAGCTTTACGTGTCAAAACCCAGTCGCGCATTGTATCATTGCGACTTATCATGTGACAAGGGAGGTAATTCAGTTGTGGCCTATTACCTGATAACGTGAACCTATTGGCCAAACCCAGAGCTCCTGTGGGTCAAAAATACAAGGTGTGGTACTTTAGTCTTTTACAGTTTATGATTACATTGGTTGTTGTGCTTACTAGTGTGTGTCATTCTGATTAGGTCATCAGTGGACAGAGCATTACTGATAGATCTTCTTAGTGTTGTTGTATGTGTTATGGTTTTGAAAGTCTCTTCTGTTAGCTTTGAAAGTGAAATAAACACTTAAATTTAACTAGGGCAGTCTCTTTAGAATTGGCTACCAGTACAGCAGAAAGTGATTATAATATAATCCTGCTCAAGTAATGTAATGAATTGAATAAATTGAAAAATTCTGACGGTTGAATTTTGTGTTCTTCAAATTACTTGTAATTCCTCAAACAAACTTTTAACTTATTTAAAGGTAAAATTAGATTAAATAGGTATTTGAGTAATGGTTTTGTTTGGAATCCCAGAAAATGACTAACCCAGTCAAAGTCTCTTTAACTCCATGATCAAATTAAGGTGCATAAATTAATATTTACAGGTAACAATGTTTGGTCCTTTTGTTTTCATCTGATTAGTTTTCAGTTGCTTTAGATGTCACTGAATTCAAATTTGAAGCGGCTAAAATGCCAGCGTGGCCTCTTGATACATTTAGTTCTAGCCTACAAGTTTTGGAGTCGTGGATTGTGCTTGAGTGGCAATGCCTTGATTCTGCAACCCTTTTTGATTGTACCTGTGTGTAAGCAAACGTGTCTGTGCAGTTTGCATGTGCGTGCAGGCATCCTCTGATACTTCACATCAAACTAAGCTTGACACAAATTATATCACAGTACACGTCCAGTCTAGAACAAGATGGCTGTGAAAATCTATCTTGGTCTGCTACATACAGAGAAAAGCGTTGAAGAATAAAGGCATTTGATGGTCGTGATTGAAGTTAAAGCAGATTATAATAGCACTAACTGTATTATTATGATGTCCCTTTGGGCGGATTCTGTGTGTGGATTTGCATGCATGTACAAGTGTTAATGGTGTGACTTGCTGTGGTACAAACATGTTGAATTATTTTGTGTCATTCGGAAAATTCTTGTATTACAGTGTCTTTATTGTTGGTTTAGATGTTATCAGGATAAAGTCTTGCATTTGTGTGGTGTATGTGGTCATCTGATAGGACCTCCCAAATCAGTGATTGCAAAGTCTGTTTCCTACACAATTAACACCATTTACCTTACAAATATATATAATGGTATGAGGCTAGTTACATGTTAAAGAGAATCAGTCAGGCAGTATGATTTCAAAGTGAAAATGAAGTCCTGAAAACACTACTGTGTTGTATTAGTTTACATGTAATGGGGAAAAGGTACTCTCTGTTTGAGCCCTTTGAAATTGACCACTAGAGATGGCTAGAGATAATGTACTGTATGGAATTTCATGGTTTACTCTTGTGTTTTGTGTTACATAAAGCATCATATGTTAAAAGAGATTTGTGTGTTTTTAAATCAAAATACACTGCTAACTGCTTTATTTCTTGATGCTGATAGTGAACAAGGTGTGCAAATTCTAAGATGGCAGTTAAAATAAATGTGAAATCATGTGTAAAAACTTTGATGCTGTGACTCACCTTTCAAGAACAGGTAGGAGATCTTTTATCTTTGGCCTTGCAGAACATAGTAGAGAACCTGGGAGGCCAGAATTCCCCAATAAAAGACGTGGAGAAGCTGTTACAGGACATGGACATCAACCGGCTGAGAGCGGTCGTTTATAGAGATGTGGTAAGTACGCTGGCAGTGTTGATGTATGGAGGGCCTGCTTCAGTTTAATATTTTGGTTAGGCGGGAATTATTTATTAGAAGTGAAAAAATTTCAACTTTCACATGTGAGGTGAACAAAGGAGGTTATGCGAAGAATTACTAACACATTATAAAGTGAAAATCCTGAACAGGATGTAAATCAGTATATCAAAATTCTGGAAAAATGTGACAGATCACTGAAAACCGTCTGGATATTATGGTTTTTAGTCTGAGAATGGAGTACAAAGGCCACAAGTGCAATGTCCCTTTTATGGCTTTTTTTGTAATGTTTCTTTTTTTTTTTATGGCTGTCATAGCCTGTTTTGATGTACACTTTTATTTTTGACTAAAAGCTGCTACCATTGACTCCCATTAAGGTAAGGCACTTTTCTAAAATTTAATTTCTGTTCAAAAACAGTATTTTCAAAACGTTCAGACACGAATACTCGACATGGAAGTTTTTTTTTATTTTAAATAAATCTTTATCAAGAGTTCTGTCAGGGCTAACCTGTTACACAAGGTGTTCAGGTACATATATTTTGGTTGTAGCATCTCAGGAAGAAAGTGTTAAGTGGTTCTGTGGCATACATCTATGTCGTATTGAGTTTTCTAAATTTTTAGTTATTACGCCCTTCAGTAGGTGCAAAGAACACTGCTGTAATTAAAGCCAGTTGATCACAAAGTCTTAACTGAGATTTTGTCTAATTTGAATGTTGAAGGTTAAAGGGTGTTAAAGATAGGACATAAAATTGCATTTTTTGAAAAGATTTCCTTGAGAGTGCTAAAATGTACAGCTGGTTCTTATTGCCTTTCATATTGTTAGGTATTAATGATGTTGTAATGTTACTGCCCCCATATAGACATTTACGTTTACATCATTATTGTGTTCTTAACTTTGGTCTTATGGTCACAGTTTTTCCCTTGTGGTACATGCAAACTCATTTCTCTCTTGACACGAATGTAGTTATCAAGTCTTGTCACATGTAGTTGCGACTAGCAGCTCTCTACATGTAAATCACTCTTTCCATTGGTCGTTCACTTGCTCAATCTGTCAATCAGATTTTCGACATCCTCTCTTTTAAGCTGCTCCAGTTGTATTTTAAGAGATCTGTGTACAGAGTGACATAATTTTTTTGCAGGATGTGGTAGCTGTTGCAAATTTGATATGGTTGTACATGTAGATGAGGTGTTGTATTTTGATAAAATTTATTTCATCTTCATAATTCATTTTATATTCATAAGAAAATTACATCTTTACCATGTGAAATGGTGAAAAATCTGACGGAATTGCGACATATGCCTCAGTAATATCTGAAAACAAAATTTGTTTCTGTTCTCTGTCTGTAGGAATGCATGAACAATTAGGGTTTGACCTCTTAATTGAAGAGTTATGGCTTTAGACTTGAGAGTGACAGCATCTAAAATCAGAACAGATGCTCTAAATTTAGCTAAAACAGAAAAAAAACAAAACAAAGAAAGAAGACTCGCCCAAAACAAAAAAAATGAACAAAACAAAATGAAAGAAAACAATGTTTGAAATATACATATGTTCTCTATTTGAATTTTTATAATTTCATTTTATTTACCTTTTACATTCAGTGCTTCTGTTGTATTTCCAGTACCTTCTTTTCCCTGTTTGTTGTCTTGTTTTTCTTGTCAGTCTTTATTTCTTGTCTTGTTCCTTCTGTTTCTTCCTTATATTTCTTGTCTTTTCTCGGCCCTGTTTCTTGTTGAAGTTCCAGGGACCATTGTATATTTGATTTTTTTCCTGACTGAAGTATTGGTTGTACTCCAACTTCACCACAAACACACTCTGGATACAGTCATATATCTGTTTGTTATGGCTGCAGACTCTCTAGAACTGGTGACTGTTTTACTTCTCTTATTTGTAAACTTCTCTTTAAACTCTTAAAATGCTCTTGTTGAATCTTTGTTTTCTTCTTGTATAACTTTTGTGAATGCTACATATGTATCCTCTCATGTGAATCTTATCCACACATCAAGTATAACACTGGTAATGTTTTTTCCATCTCTCTTTCTCTCTCTCTCTCTCACACCTGATTTGTTTTGTCCTCGTTTTCGTTGAATTGTACCACATTACCCTGTTTTCTCTACACTACCAGAACAATTCTTGTACCACTTGTCTTCCCTGACTACCAGGCCATCCTTAGAAAATTATTTGTTGGGAGTAACTCAGTCCTATCAGAAAAAAATAAATAATTGTGTATGAAAAGAGAGAGGGATTTTAAACATATTAACATTGAGATAATAATTCAAGAAAAAAAAAAGAAAAAGAAGAAAAACCTTAAAAAGTAGGGTGTTTTTTTGGAGAGTTCAGTCCTGTTACCCCCAACAAACATATTTTTAATGATGGCCAGTTAGTTACATCTGTATCATTGTTTGCCCCAGCTGAAGATGCTCATCATCTACCTTTTACAACAAAATAAAATATTTCACATGATTTCCACTGATCTCTGATCTTCTCTGTGTTGAACCAGGAGGAGACGAAACAGGCCCAATTCCTGGCAGTAGCCATTGTCTATTTCTGCTCCGTGTTGATGGTTTCCAAGTACAGGGATATATTGGAGCCCCCCACCCCATCAGGCACCCCGACGGCTGCCCCGAATCGACGCAATCTGCAGTCGCCTTCCACACGCAATAGTCTAGGTAAGATTGATGAATTTTATCCATTCTCTTGGAAAGGCAGTGACTGCAGAATAAAGTTGTAAAATCCCAGTGATTTGCCCCCTTTCATACGTGTACGTGCGTTTTTTATTTTGTTGAATTAGATGGTGAATCAAGTTGCATACGTGTATTTCAAGTCATATACTGTTTCCTTTAATGTTTTTTTAATAAGCTTTGGATCTTCACATATTTATCCTTTGATGTTGGTAAATATGTTTTGTGAAAGTGCTATGCCTACATCCAGGCAGCGCCTTAGACTTTAGGACTTAACACATATTTACCTGGATTCTCTTGAGGTATGTGGTAGTTGTTTAGGTATGTGGTAGTTGTTGAGGTATGTGCATATATTTAAGTGATACATGTATACCTCTCTTTTGTAAATGTAAAGTCCTTAGTGTTCAAAATAAGGTCACAAGTTAAAATTACGATTTGAAATTGGAATTCTGCCTTTTTATGTACATGTATATTCAAGACAACAGAAATCCATTTTTATGGAGTTTTAACATGCTCCTTAGCATTACATTGCACTTGGATTTCCCTGAAGAAAAATGAATGAATGAACTGCAGGAGTGTTTTCGAGTGGTTATGTATATTGTTACATGATCCTTCATGTCGATAGTCAAAACCTTTCCGACTCCGTTGGAGATACCGTCTGAAGAGTTGGTTCGTAACGGGACTGGCGACAGTACAACGTCGGCAGGAAGCGAGTCAGCTGCTCCTGGGCCGGGGCTGCTGATAACTGGGGGCGAAGAGGAGGGCAGTGTCCTCTCTCACATGGCATCCAGTTGTGTGACGGATCCAGGCGGGGCCATGCCCCTCGTTAACAGCTCAGGTGTGCCTCTGTGTTGTCCTGCCTGTCGTGGTAATGTAGGGCAGAGTTTCAGTGCAGAAGACAACATTTGGTTAATGTTTCTTATGGGTGTTATTGTGGATTGCTTTTTTTCATTGTTGTAATTTTTTTTTAGCCAAGTTTCTCTTTTAATTGTTGTACCTTTATCCACTTGTGTGTAGATTAGCTCTTCTTATATTTATGTACTTGTGTTAAGTTTCTGTCATTATGTTTTTTGTCTTAAACTCAATCTGTGTAATAGTTTATTCACTGTTATTCTTACACCTTTTTCTATATTTACCTGGTGTTTGTTTCCCATGAGTCAGTATCAGTGTAAAATCTGCGATATTGACCAAACTAGTCATATGTATGTTTGTAATATTGCATCAGAAATTTAATTGAGTGTGGAAATATTGCATATGTTTTAAAATACATGTGTATTGATTTGTGTTTCTTTAGCTGTTGCACTGATCTAGTTGTTTGTTTCTTTACACGGAATATATATTTAATGCAATGAATGTGTAGCTATTTCAAAGAGAAGAGTGAAAAAAAGAGTGAAATAGAGTGAAAAAAAAAACTGTCACTGTTAAACTGATTTTGTTTTTGAAAAGCACATTGTATAGAGGTTCACCTCATTTTTTTTCTGACAACCTGTCTTGATATTTTTGTTTTGAATTTTTCTTCTGTTTGTTAGCTCAAATATTTTGGTTGTATTCAGTTTATGGATGTTTCGTTGCTTAAGATATTGCTTAAAATTGTATTTCTGCGACTATAATCTGTACTATATAATCTGTGGCCCTCGCTTGCACCAAATATCTCAGAAGAGATCCCCGTTGCTGTGTTATACTGTACATGTAATACTCATTGTGCCTATAGCTTATATTCCATGGCTAGGACTTGAAGGCCGTGTCTGCAAAGTGTAAATTGTAATTTTTTTGATGAAGGAAACAAATTTTCTCACTTAGACAGCCATTCCACCTTTAGAGGGAACTAATTATCCTTGTAAAGAAAAATATAATGTATTGTGTGGCAATGGAGACTGATAAGCTGTGGATGTCTTCCTGGCAATTCCTTTCAATGCCGATTGATATGATTTATTGCACTACAGCGTTATTGGTCCAAAGTACAAACGTTGGCCTTTGTCAGGCTAATGCGGTGCATTTGTACAAAGGTAATCAATCAATCGCCTGCTAATGAAACATTTATACAAAGTTAACAGATATGACATACATCAAAGAGCTACCATAATTGCAAAAAAGCTGGGGGTCCCTTTATGGCTTAGCAAATGGGGAGGTTGGGGTAATCCTGTTGGCCAAAGGCACACGCCGCACTCCAAGGGATCTAGTATGCGCTAACAGTAGTAAACTGTTTACAACAACAAGTAACAGTGGCCAGACTTGAAGCTTTGTCTGATATATGTCTGATAGATACATATAAATATCTTTTGGTTTTGGATTGAAATTAGTGAGCTTCAAGTACAAAAATTTTGATTGGGTCACATTTAGAACATGTACGTTGAGAATGTGCTGCTCATGGAAGGAGATGGTCTTGAAACGGGTACACTGTTTGAGATATTTATTTTAATATGGTAATAAAATTACTCCGATCACTGACACAATGCGTATTTAGCCTCTGGTTAACGATTACTTTGTTTCAGTTTGTTCTGCGGCTGTATAACCTTTGTAGATGTGACATGCACATGTAACGTTTTGTTTTTTTATTTTGTTTACTAGGCAAAAAGCCATTGATTTTTGTTTTTTTCATTGTTGTTAAACACCACACTTAGGAATTTCACATGGCCGTTGCCATGATGTTTAAGTTAGCAGATTGTGAATCTAAATGCTATTGACTTTATGTACATCGAAGTTGTTACGCTTTGTATGTCAGGATTTTTCTTACATGGTTGACTAGCTACAAACTTCTATGTGCGGCGGATATGAAAGCACACAAACTTTGTTCACTTTGACTAAATCAGATCTTATACTTCTGGTATTTTGTTCATTTGTATGCTTTTTTGTGGAGAACTGGCGTTGGAGATTCATTGAATTGGTTGATATGTGCACACGAAGGCCATGTTTGCACTGAATAGATAGCTTAGAACAAGTAAAGGCCATTAAAAATTCTCTGTTGCATGTAACCTCTGACCCCATTTTAGGGTCGGCCGGTAGGACATTCTTTTTCACCTATATACTGAAAAAGCATTTTAAAGAAATTAAAGTGAAAGACCGCTCAAAATTGAAGTTGTGGTGAGTGAAAAGAGCATGAAAGAAACTATCTGAAAATATCTTCACTGATTTTTTTTTGCCAGATTTTATTCCCACCATATTAAACGCCGTCAAATGTTTTGATTTTAAGGTGGACTTGATGGACCATATTGAACAGACTGAAGAACAGCTGCTAAACAATCCCTGATTGTCACATTAAATACAGATACAAGTGTTGTACTCAACATGTAAATGCATGTAAAACGTAAACATATAACAATCAGGATGTTTAGCAGCTAAAAGGAAAGTGTGACGCCATTGTTCTTCAGCCTGTTATATTTTTCAAGAAGTCCACCATACCGTCAAAACATTTGACTTTGCTTAAGTTGGTGGGGAAAAAAAAATTCTAAAAAAGTCAGTGAAGGTATTTTTAGGTACAGTTTTAATGCTCTTTTCACTCACTTCAACTTCATTCTTGAGCGGCCTTTTACTTTAACATTGAGAGGAGAAAAGTACGATCAAAATCCCAATAAAAACTTGAGGCCTTCTTTAAAACATTGCTCAGGTTACCAATGATGAATATTAAATGATAGCTTAGTTGTCTATGCAGCCTCACTGTGACCTTACATTTTGGACTGTTTTGAATGTTCCCAGGTGCAGAGAAGGAGGCTGAGGGTCAGCAGGTGTACCAGAACGGGGAGGTGAATGGCGAAGAGGAGGAGGAGGTCGAGGAAGCCCAGTTGGCGATTAACGCGACAAACCAGGAGAACGAGACGTCCGCACAGCTCAACAGTAGCTGTGAGGAGGAGGCAGAACGAGATGTGCAGGTGGAGGTAGAGGTGCACAAAGACACCTCAGCAGGTAAGATGCATATGTGGTCTAAACTCTGGCTTGCCAAGACTGTTAGGCGCTTGACCAAAGGGTTTAAATGTTCTTGCTGTATTGGCTGCAACCGAAGTTGAGAGATTTGTCAAGTGTCTGGCAAAGGTGTACCTGTAAACTTTACTGCCATCCCATAAGTGAAAAAATGCATTGAACACCAATCAATCAATCATTCCAGCTAATATTTTTTTTCTTTGGCAGGACCTTTTCAACCATAATCATGATAAAAGGAATAAAACTTCAATTTTCATCACATTATTGGTATTTTTGAAAAAGATACAACAAAAATATTTGAAACATATTTAGATCTACCTACCTAACAAGTGTATGGCACAGCTGACTAACAATTAGTAGATAAATGGTAAAAAGACCACCTCATCACAGAATGTAAGAAACTTTTTGTTTTCAGAAACTGAACTTATGGATGGAAGTAAAGTTGAGAATGATGGAGCTGAAGAAAAAAGTGAGCAAGACAGTGAGGTACAGGAAGGAGTTGAACAGACAAACATTCCCAACGAAGAAATGCAAGATGCCGAAAAATCAGAGGAAGCCGTGGATAAGGAAGATGAGCTTGAAAAAGAGACGAAAACAGAGAGTGAGAAGGCTGAAAATGAGGATGACACAGCAGTTTTTGAGGAGTCAAGTAAACCAGAGGATAGCCCGCAGGCAGAGGTTCAGAGTGAGGATACAACAGCAGCAGCAACAACAACAACAACTACGCAGCCCGTTGCAGAATCAGCTGGGGAAAAAGAGAGCCAGGAAGCTACGCAAAATGAGGTCACAGCAGAGGGTGTCAGCGGTGAACACTCGCAGGTTTCCATGCCGACGGAGTACACAGCCAATCCTGGGACGAATGTCTCCCAGAATAACAATGCCTCAGGTGACGAGCCATCTATTCATCCGCAGCAGCCGGCCATCGCTTCAATAGCCATCAGCGAGAAACCTGGGGAACCGAGCACTGCATCTCACAAACCAGAGAAGCTGGACCTGAGGGGCCACATTCCCGGCCCGGTGGAGAATCTACCCCTGCCCAACGAGGGAGGATCGCTGACGGAGCGGCTGGAGAGGGCACTGGGCTCTGTGTCACCGCTGTTGAGAGAAATCTTTGTGGACTTTGCCCCATTCCTCTCGAAAACGCTCATAGGATCTCATGGTCAAGAACTTCTTATAGGAGGTATGTACACATATAAACCAGATGTATTAAGATTGGGAAAAGATACTTGTGAATGTGGAAGGTGAGTGCTGTGAGCCTCAGCATCAAACCTGACATTTGTATTCCAGCTGTCAACCAAAATGGGTGTGCTGGGTCAGTAGTCATAAGATCAGTTTCCAAAACCACAACACTCTCCACCAAAAACTGGAGAAAGCATGAAAATAAAAAATGAGGACGGAATCATACTAAGAGAAGCAGTCAGTTTTCAATGATGACGAAAAGGTGCAATGACTATTCTAAGCAGATGAATAAAATCAGTATTCACATTGTGAAGCACTGAAGTTATTGCAGCCAAAAATGGACTAAAACAATTTACTTTCTCCTGTTTGGAAATTTCAAATTGAGCAATGCCTTGTTTGTGAACAGCTAAATGAGGCCTAAATTTTACCTGTCAGCTATCAGATTGTCATCAGTCTATAATGTCATTGTACCAGTTTGATATAGTTCTATTCCAAGCCTAAAATTCACCCTTTGCACTAAGGGACCAAAAGTATTCGTGTCAGAGATAAGTGTATACAATGCTTATTGATACAACTTTATTACTTCTTTATAAAACATTTGTTATTTTTTTCCTCACTTTTTTCATCCCAGGTTTGGTGACACTGAAGCAAAGCACCTCTGTGGTAGAGTTAGTCATGTTACTGTGCTCTCAAGAATGGCAGAATTCCCTCCAGAAGTATGCTGGGCTGGCATTTATAGAGCTGGTGAATGAGGGAAGGTAAGTCTGATTAAAGGGAGATAAAAATGTTTGAAAACTCAATGGCGTATGTAACTGATCTGAATATCATGTAAAGATTTGCATAGATTGTAAATGGTATTTATAATAGTGATCTTCCATCTGGTATTGACATGTAAAATTATGTCAAATTCAGGAAAATGCATTTTCATGCATAAAATCTAAAAAAAAAAAAATTATGCAATGTGAATTATAAATATTGTCTGTGATTACAAATGGTATACTGTATCTCCAAAAGAGCTTTTGTAATTGTCGCACTGTTTTTGTGCTGTAGGTTACTTGCACATGCCACAAGAGATCACATTGTGCGTGTGGCCAATGAGGCTGAGTTTATCCTCAACCGAATGAGGGCTGAAGATGTTCAGAAACATGCAGAGTTTGAGGTAGGGATTCAAAGTGTCCTGTTTTGCATGTGATTTGTTTGTGGTTAGAGCTTGAAATTTGTAAATGAGAGACGTACACAGTAGTTTAGATTTTCCTTCTTACCAGCAATATTTTATGATTTTTTATATTTTTTTATTTTATATTTTGTGATCTTTAAATTAACTTTATACATATATTGAGTGAAATGTGGTTGGCATAGCACCAGAATATGGTAACACTATAATGTATTCAAGGCTTTGAACTGATGTATTTATTTATTTTTATTTATTTATTTTGACTGGTGTTTAACGCTGTACTCAAGAATGTTTCACGTCTGTGACGGCAGCCAACATTAGGGTGGGAGGAAACCGACCACGCCCGCGAGAAACTCACAACCATCCACAGGTTGTTGGCAAATTTCCCTGTGTAGGGCCCAAGAAGAAGCCATCATGAAGGGGACTTGAACTAACAGCGACAGTAATGACTGGGGTCATTATGCTGCACTTGCATGCTAACCCCTTTGGCCATGGAAGCTCATCACTTTGAACTGATATGTGTACTCGTATATTAAAAAAGCCAATGGAAATGAGTATAAATTGTTTTTAAAATTTTATTACAAGTTATTCAAATCCAGTCAATCACTCTTTCATCACCAGACATTGTCAGCTGAGTCTATGGTGGAACGTAAAGAGGAAGAGAAGCTTGTTAATCACTTGATTACCTCAGCAAAGAGGCGTGACCACGCAATAGCGGCCAAAACGAAGGAGAAAATACTGAACATCCTTACGAACAAACACGGTGCCTGGGGCGAGCTCATTGACAAGTGAGCCCAAGCTTTAGTAAAACTTTTGGTTTTCGGATATATTCATACGAGGATTAAGACATAAAACATTAGTAACACATGTTGTGTATTTTTTCATGGAATTAAATGAATTAGAATTCATTAAATGACCTGAAATTTTGTCCATGACAGATTCGATAATTTTGCCAGATAAGTTAGTGGCTGCTTGTACGAACGGGTCGTAAGCCTAATTTAATTGTAAATCACTACGATCTCAATTGTAGCCCTCACGAATGATCAACAGCCTCTTGCACAAAGGGTTTGTAAGCTACGATTGTTGTAACTTACAATCAAAAATTACAATCGGTGTGACCCAGTTGTAATATTTACAATCTCCCTAAAATTTACTGTGAGTAAAAGTACTTGCCTTAGGTGAACTGCTGGTTAGTGATTTTCGACTTGGTCTACAAATGTGTACAATTGTTTCAGAAAGGTGTTAGAAAAAGTCTTTCACATGTTGTTGTTGTGAGCTGCTAAGTCATAATGATGTAGAATGCTTTTAAATATGAAGGTTAGAAAAAGTTGTTGACTGTTACATTGCTCATTTAGACAGACCACCTTTATGTAGGAGTCAAATTTGGTGTATGATCGCGATCGTAACTTCAAAAATTTACAATCACCTTACAATTCTTTTGTGCAAGGGGCTTAACTTATTTTTACAATCGATCGTAAAGTCAGTTGTAGGGTTTACAGTCGATTGTAGCTACGATTCTTTCGTGCAAACGGGCTGAGTTGATTTTAAATAGTCTTGTTTGGTTGGAAGGTAGGATGATATCAGACTGGATGTAAAGTGTAAGTCTCATTACCAAAAATAACAAATTTTCCTCTAAAAATGCATTTCTGGGGGCGAGGTTTAAATCATACAGTAAGCTATGAAAGATATAATGCTCACTACATGTAGGTATTCAAAAATCATTTTTTGGCGGTTCTGAAGTACTGCTACCATGTGTTAAATATCCCAGGCTGGTGTTTGAATGGTTATTTCCTTTGAGCTCTTTGGGTAGAATGTCATCATCATGAGCAGTATGATAGTTGTTTTTTCTTGGAATAGTTTTGCATCATTACATGTACTTGTAGCTAAACAAACTGACTTTCACGAATTTATTGTTTTGAAGGAAACACTCTTACTGGAAGCTGGACACGTGGGAGGATGATTCCAGGAGACGAAGACGACTGATTAAAAACCCTCTGGGCTCCACACACCCGGAGGCTACCCTCAAGGCAGCTCTGGAACACGGTCAGTGCGCAATGCAAGTTAGCCACTGTGGTGATGGGATTACATGATACTCGCGTTTTTGTCATCTATTATGCTGAAATCAAATAAACCGAGTGAAAGGGTCTGCACTAGTTCTGATAGTTAAAGCACTGCTTTGTTGGGTCCCATCAGGCCCTTGACCAATGGGGTGATCTGTTTGAATACAGGTCTTGCTGCGTCGGTTGCAACTTTTCATCTGGGTGTTTGTCAGGCTCTTTTTGTTTCTTCCACCCATGCAGCTTGTCCATTACCCTGTAACTGATAAGTTCCTGAGGACAGCTTGAAACACCAATCAAATAAGACCAATTAATAAAGCTGATTGAGTTGTTGCTGATATTATTCAGCATGTTGATGTTATGCATGCACAGATAGAGACTTAATTACTCAGGACTACAGATGCGAATGCATGTTGCAGTTGAGTAGTAAAAGATGTCCAGGGATGACTTTTATGAATCAGGGGCCGATTCCACAAAGTAATTTTTGACTTAAGTCAAAACCTGTAAACTCAATTTTACAGCTTATTTGATATTTACTGGTTTTGGAATTTGTATCAACTGTGCTTTGGCATGATATACACGCACCATCCATCCCTTTATTTAAAAATTTCAAGAAAGCTCAATTTCAGTTAAGTTTTAAAAGTGTTACTTAAGTACAAAATTGCTTTGTGGAATCGGCCCGTTTCATATTTCTCGTAACTATTTACCGCAGCAGATTGACTCTTTAGTCTTTTTTTTGGTTATAAGTTGGCAGTCATGGAACTGCCTCTCTTGCCACTCAGCACATCAGGTATAGCCCAAGCGATTGGTTGCCCGGTGCATATTGTATCTTTTTGGGACGTCTTTTCTTTGATGGCATTTCACTTTGGCAGAACATCATTGGTACATGCCCACTATGTGTCCAAGGAGACACTGTTGTGATATGACTGAAAGAACATTGAAAGATATATTAGACTTCAAGCAAACACAAAGCCGAAGAAAAACTGAACGTTGTTCACATTGCTGTTCTCATTGCAAAGGTTTGTTCATGTTAATAAATTAGGTCACCTTTCTGAAAACAGGTGCCACAGAAGATGCCATAAACAAGGCACGTGATGCTCTGCATGCGCACCTGGCCTCCAACAAGCGCACGCAGCAGCAGGCGACTGATTACACTGACGAGGAGCTGCTGATGGATGAGCGGGATCTGGAACCCGAGTTCGCAGGTAAGCACAAATCTGATGCTACTATCGAAAAACTTCATAACTCAATTTTTCATAACTTCCTTCATAAATCACGTACCAAGCGGTGCTGCAACCTACACAGTGCCATTTACAAAAACAAATCTCTTGAGAAATTGGAGTTACAGAGTTAACGAGAGTGGCCCAGTCTTCATGAATCAGGTGTCTTGTGGGTATTTTTCATAGAAAACATCAAGATACACCACGATAAAGTGATGTGATGTATGAGGAAACCGAAAGTTATGCAAAATTGAATTTCACACTTTTGTGAAAGTGGCCCAAGGCCTCTGGGATAATAAAGCAGTGAAATCAAGAATCAGGTCATGATTTAGTTTCTTAAGTAAAAAGTTTTCTCGAAATGCAGTGTAATTGGATGAGGAATAAAGGCAAAGCTGAGCTCAGTCCTAAGCCAAGTGTAGGCAAATAACTATTGTGTTGATGATGTTGTCTTTCAACATGTCTTTCATATTGTAGTTAAATGACACATCTGTCTTATTTTCTGGGTGACATCGTGATATAATGGTAGGCAGGTGTATGTCAGTTATCCACACTGATACCTGGTACCTGTTACACCTGTGTCATAACTGCTAGATATATTTATATGTCATTATGAAAAAGGTTATTCTGTGTAAGATATGTGAATAGAATATGTGCTTCTGAGAGGGAATTTTTATAAACCGAACTTCAGGCGAAATACAATGTGAAATGTTGAAAATTGGAAAGCTTAATTACCATCTTTAAGACTCTTTTGGTTAGTATCCTTCTGACTGTATAACTAATGCTCTGTTGTCCTGTCACCTCAGGGCCAGTGGCAATGTCCACCTCCTGTAAACTGATCGTGCCGGGGCTGGCTGTGGCTGGGACCATGTCCATCACAAAATCTGAACTGTATTTTGAAATGGATGAGGAAGATAGTCAAAACCAGAAGATGGACCCAGCTGTGAGTTCTTGTTTCATTATTGACCTGTCCACCTTCCAGTGTCTTCAGATTTGTGTCTTGTTTTCAGGGGTAGTAAACCTGGGCTGGACGAGCCTGTGTTTACTTGTAGCAGGATACAGAACAAGTTATTTATTAGAATTTTGTGTGAGTTTTGAGAAGTGGTGGTTTCAGTAAGTGAATTGCTGTATTTCATGTAAAGTTTGGCCTGCAAAATGCCTTGCTATGTTGGAAGCACATTAAGGCCTCCAAATTACACTTTCGATGCAAGTTTTTTGCATAAGAATTTAATCAGGCCAAACAAAAAACTGCCTAAGTAGCCTTACATGTATATGCAGCTGAATCAGTCAAAATCAAGCAGAAGGTGTGACTTGAAAAAAAAAAGAAGCTGAATTTCAGGTGAAATACAATAATAGGGGAGTTTCGAGTTTGAACTCTTTTGTGGTAGAAGGTAAAAGAGTTCAACTGTGTCAGGTGACTTTTCAAAAATGTCAGGCAATTTTGTTGATTTTAATTTACCGATCACCTGTCTTGCTGTGTGAGGGAGGTAGAAATGGCCAATCTTTCACTCAGGAGCTTTTTAAATTAAAAAACTTCCAGCTCTTCAATTCTTCCTATCATTTGTCTAGTCTAAATAACTCTGTTTTGAAACTTTTCTAAGACACCCATGTTATAGTAAATGTAATCGGAAATAGTTGCCTAACATTTTTGACAGGTCACATGGTACAGTAGAGCTTTTCTTACCTTTAGCGATGAAAGAGTTCGATCTTGAAACTCTCATATTCCACCGGACTCTGAGGAGTTTCCAGTGAGTGGTGGAACACAAAACTATAACAGAACTTTGTGATTCAGGCCTGTCACTCATTTGAATGAGTGTTAGAAAGTGTTGTATGTCTGAACAGAGGCACGAATGAAGAAACTTGGTGCAGTTTGATATGACTCAGACTGAGTATGTCAGGCAAGATGACATTCTGAGCAAACTTGGTATCACCCTTTGCTCAAGACTTAAACAGTCGGGGAACATCCTTATTTGGAGCTGAGCGTAAATTGCTTGACTAAATACTTACATGCTTAACTGGTTCAGTGTCAATATGCTATAATTGGACTGGGTGAGGTGTCAGGCCTGGTGTCTTCTTTGGTGTCTTTGGCCCTGTGTGCCTTTCAGGCAGCAGTATAAAATTGGCGGCATTAGGAATGGACAGCTACATGGGGACACCGTCATGACATGATGGAAAGGTGTGTGAAAAAAAAAAGTGAATATGAAATTCCAAGCAAAGAAGAATTTTTTCATTATTATAAAACCACATCTATCGTGCATTAAGTAAGAAATGTCTGAGAGGAAAAACAGCAGAACAGGTGAGTGAAATGTATTAAATATGAAATAAAGATACTACCACACCCTCATGTTGGTTTGTCTTATTATTTGGAGGTACATTCCTGGAGAGTCCACCCTGTTCACTGTGTACTGTATAGTACAGGCACAAATTGGCTTTGAAGGCCAAGTTGACGTTGTATCTTACCTTCATGTTCTTAAGTATAAAAATGAGCCTAGTTCATGCTTGCCTGCCAGCCTTTGTGTTGAGAACCTGATGTGGGATACTTTTTGCATCTCCAATGAAAGCTTTTTCATCTCCAGTAATTTTTTTTCATTTCCAGTAAAAGTTTTTTCATCTCCAGTAAATAAAAGATTATCGTCATGGTTCTTTCTCAGTTATACTGTTAAAGCGTATAAGCAAACAAAGAGTTTTGATGATGGTTTCAGGGGAGACAACTCCAATGACCATAAAACCTCACTTTGACACCAAGTATATTGTCGACGTGTTTTACAAGTTATCTTTCAGAAAGCTTATCGGCTTACATTTATCTCACTTAGCCTGGTTACCTTCGTTTGTCCGACGAAGTATGGCTCTCCTGTCGTTAACCCGCGCCGTTTTACAAGTGGATTTTATAGCACAATGTATAGAATGTCTGCGGAGGAAAAATGTATGGTAGGACGTTGGGGCCAACTTCTGTTCGGAAATACACACTCTTGTTGATAGATATGAGTACAAATGCTTACCTAGTGAAAAAAAAAAGCTGAAAAGACGGGGAAACTTACATACTCTTTGTCTGCTTGCGGATAGCGTATCATGTGGTGGTTTTTTGCAGACAGTGCAGATAAGGGCAACAACAACATTGGGTTTAGTATGGGGTTTTACCCTGCAGCATTTTGTGTGCAGCGAAAGAAAACTATTGTCTTTGCCTTCTCTAGAAAGTAAGATTAAAAATGTTTGAAGTACAATTTCGAACAGATGAATGAGTTTTGTCCTGTTTGATTTCAAACTGTTGTATTTACCAAAGGCACTTGTGTCAAAACATGACTTCCGTAGAAACCGCCGTTGATATATCGTTTTTTCCAAGACTGTAGATAGAGTAAGGTATGTTATCAAAAACAGCTGGGAGTCGCCTTATTACCCCAGTAGAGAAGCAAAAAAAACGTCGGCTTGAAGATCATTTCTCTATCATTCTGTCAAAGAAAAATTAAGATAGAACTAGAGAGCGTTGACCCCCCATCCATCGTGTTGTAACTCTGTCTGGAGGACTCTTGTTCAGAACAGTGCCAACTTCCCGAGGCTTTTGTCCTTTTGTAAAGACCACCCCTTTACCCCGGCGAATATCGCATAGATCTCCTAATATTTCCACCGTGACTTTTCACTCCTATTATCTGATGAGACACGACGTGTGAAATGAATGAAGTCTAATGGCGAATAACGTTAACACATTGTATCTACTCTCTGAGAACATGCCGTGTCGAAATGGCTCATTACGTTTAAGGAAGATGGCTTCCCGATTGTGTCCCCGACAAGGCGGCATGGAGAGCTTTTTCCAGACATCCTATCTACCCGTCTAACATATCTGCGGACATTCTCTTGTCAGAGGAGGTATGTCCCCACGACTTGCTGTTGCGTTCTTGCGCAAACATCAATACATAGCATCGCTCCTTACTCTGAGAGAGGGAAAGAGAGATCAGATATACAACGTTAAAAGAAGCGGCAAGATAGAACCCATCGGTTACGAGGTCATGTAATTAGGTGTGGGCGAAGCCAATTTTTAAAACCCAAGTTTCTGTTCACGCTGTAGATTAGGAGTGTGAACCAAAGGATTATTTTACAAGATGATTGTAGTTGCGCCAGCCAGTTCTATTGTACGCCCGTTTTGATTGGTGGAGCTGGAATACACGCACAACAAAAAGACATAATATATAGTCAACGCTTGAGTAACCGCTTGTACATCTACCTACATAATTCTGACAATAATGATTGGCCACTTCTGATGCAATCAAATCGTTCATTGGCCAGGTGTGATTGAAGCATCGCACCCATGTTAAGTAACTCTGGAACAAAGGACAGTTAACGCTGTTGGGGGTTTCGGTTACGTGTCTTGCACGGTGTTATAAACACGCTCTGTATGCCACAGTTTTGTCGGTTTTTATATAATTTAGCAACTTTTGTTTTATTTTTCAGTTGATTTCTACACAAGTAAAAAAATTCGAAGTCGTATTTGCATTTATATTTTGTAATATATGTATATATTCCTTAGATATATTACAATTCCTTTTGTTAATCAAACACGAGATTTTGTCAAATTTGTTGATACGGACATCTATAGTATGCCTATACGTAGATAAAGAAAGATGTTCGACGCCATAATCTGTTTGCGCCAACGGGTTGTTGTTTGCTACAGCTAAAGCGGTATCTGTATACAAGGGACTGACCGCAACCATCTCTTCTGTCTACTCTATAGAAAGTCCGTCATCTGGCCGTCAAATTCATTCCTTGGTTTGTTTTCTCGCCGCGCCAGGCTCTGTCATCGCTGGGCCGTGCCACTGCTGACTGAAACCGAAACAGACAAGCGTCGGCCGTTAAGAAAAAAAGAACAAGTAAAGAACGTGAATTACTGGAAGCATTCGGGCATGCAGACGCAGTGGGTGCCGTGCAATCTCTGAAGGAGAGATAAGGGTCCGAGGAAAGGGGATCGGGTGTCGTTTGTGAGCTCCGGAGTAGCAAGCTGGAGACTCAAGACCGCCTTTTGTCACTCAGACTGTCACCAAGATCGTACATTCTGCCAAATTGCAGGGACTGTCTACCCGCCTCTCTAATTCCAGCCCTACCCACGCTCTTGCTCTGTTCTCTACATCGTCCCATTCCACACATAAAAAGGTTATTTATTGTATATCGCTCTCAGATTATGTACTCCGCATATTTGGAGTAGTCTTCCAAAGCCTTTGTGTGTCAGTCATCAGGGCGGTTTCTCTTATCCTTCACAATCATATACTCCGCCAGTGCGCAGGTCTGTCCTCTGGTAATAAGCCTCCCAAAGAATGTTAATGATGGAATCGCAGACTGTCGTAATGGAAATCTGGACCTTATCATTCCTAATGTGGACAGACGCGGTCGAGTACTTCAAAGGAGGCCAACAATATTCAACCTTGTCTCTTTCGGCTTTTTTAGGTTCCTTCCAGTTTTTGTGTAGTTTTATTTACTCTTGGACGAAGGCTCCACCAAGTTTATCGGAAATCTTGCGATTTATGGTTGTATTATTGACCTGGATTGCACAGCCACATCTCTCAGTACGGACGTTCTTCAGAGGGTTTGGGTTTGAACATTGCACTGAAGGCTGAGTAATGTTACGCAATGGTCTCTTGCAAAGTTCTCAATAAATGCCACAGTGTATCCTGACATTTTTGGATAGCGAAAAACCACTCTACAGTCATGCAATTTATAGAGTGACGCAAGGTAAAAAAATATATACACAAATTTGAACTTCGAATTCCCGCAAGCGCATCTGTACGTATACATTATGAACATTCATTATCAAGAATGACACAAATGGTTCTGCAATTCTGCGCTCTCTGGAAGGGCCAATTATGTCTTACGTGTAATATTTGCCGTTGGAACGCAAACATTTAGGCCGTGAGACACGGTATCTTTCAACACTAACAGCGTATTGTATTATCCTTGGACGAACGACCTTCTGGTTATCAAAAACGACTGTTGAAAACTGCATCGCTAGAAACGAGCACACATTATCCTCGGTCCTCTGTTCAGTAGCGTAAGGTTTCACGACAAGTTCCGTTTGCTGTTCTAGACTCGATGGTTCCCGTGATTGCCGTGTAGCCAAGTGTTAAAAGGTTGTCTTCGTCAGTTCATGGCTTGCTTCTGTGTAGATCAGATACACGGTAAATAAGATACGCATGTATAGCAACACAAGCTTACTTATACAGAACATGTATATGAGATTTGAAGTTTTGGATGTTTGGGAGGCTGTGGTGTTCAGCGAAATTTCAGGAAAGCTGTTTTGTGAAATGCAATGCATACAATCATGGGTGTACATATGTATATATAGTAAACACGCTGCTATGCAACCAGAGATGTGTGGTCTTTGAACTATACAAAATGGATCAGAGGACTTAGCTGTTGGAAAATGTACACAGAGCTGGTGAAGTCATCATAAAGCCGTTCCGTTTAGTCAAAAAAATCTTGCCGGTGTTGACAGAGTTACGGATAATTTGTTCTCGGTGTCCGGAACACCCGACCGTTATTCATCTGGGAAATCCATGCTTCCACTATATTGCAGGCATGCTGTAAAGCATTACGGTTATGTCCCTTGGAAATGCATTTCAATGCAATCCGTATTATATGTGTGTATACTACTCCAGATCACGCTTATAGGTATTGTCTAGTTTTTGGAAGATTCATGTTTATTCCTCGGGGAGGATATAAAACAGCCCTTTATGTACTTTAATACTTTAGCATAAAGTCCAAAATTGACGGGTTCCATCGCATCACTGCTAGGGTTGTACTTGTATATATGTAATTTTATGACTTGAACTGATCAAGGAACTTACTCCCGCCACAACACAATGGCCTGGAAATACTTTGCAGTTTTGTTAACACATGTACTTGTAAAATATATAACATTAATACAGGGTCCTGTCCCTATGTTATTACATGTTACATTGACAGTCAACTTGGAAGATTTACGTCACAGCTTATTAACGACTGATATCGCCCAGCTCTATGAATCCAAGGCATAAGCGTAAAAGCATGGGCACCTTCACATCCCTAATCGGCAGCACAGTACTCCACACTTCAAACGAAGATAATTCAGCAATTCATACAATTTCAAACAGGTTTTAACATTCAAGAGAGAATTTCATAATCTTTGTTCTGAACAATACCTCTGTCATGAGCTGTCTTTTACTTTCAGTAAAGTTTGATGGAGTATTGAGTACTTAATACTTGTGAGATGTATTTTTGCTGGACTATTTTAATGGGCTTAATATAATGAGAACTAAGTCCTAGTCCTCCATGCCTTGCATTCAGGACTTTGAGTTTTACTCGTAACGGCCATGTCCTGGAGAACGCTTAGCGTGACGTTATTCAGTGCACCCGCTAACGGTAAAACAGGTTCTGCTCTCAAGCCCGGGATCAATGGCCACGCGTGGATGGCTGTAACAGCCGAACTCCGCGGCACTTTGGACCTCTGCACGGTGGTCAATTATTTCTGAAGCACCCTTTACCCTTGAGAAAAGATAGCTAATCCATTACAACAATTACTTTTTGTTATGCTCATCTTAATTTGTCGCTCAATGGCGATTTAAAAGGCTGAAGCATGGGCTCCCCGGAAACATTAATGGTGTACTTGACTTGTGAGAGAGACTGGTGGACCCACAAAGCTAACAGACCCCGACAACTGCTTAATCGGATTGGCGGAGGCTCTTTCTGCTCTCCGGCACCATTGTCCTAACTTCAAGTTTTGCTCATTGCCCGCCAACGTGTTTGTGAACACTACTGGCCCTAAGAATTGTTCATCCTCCCACGGTCTGCTGAACTGACAAAATTACGAGTTAAAAAAATCGTTGTAGCGTTTTGATTATTTTTGTGCGGCGAATAATTAGATAAGTGGTGTTGGCATTATAGAGGGAATTCGGCATCAGCCTTGGCAGTTTTCATCACAGCTGTGCAGTCATCCGAGAGAAATATGAATCATAATCATATATCTGCGGCACGATGAACTTAGCCAATTAATCCGATCAGGATTCATGGATATGGCCCATGCTTTGCCAAAAAAACTCTGTCCAAAAGCCTGGATAAAATTTGATTTCCAATTAAATAGACGGCTTTTCAAGCATTAGAAGTATCCTGGCATGGGAGACCCATGCAGGCGGGCATCGGTTCTGTACCCACACTAACTTGGTTGTACAAAAAAAAATTCTAATGTTTGTGATCGTTCTAGCGTTATGAAGAACCTTCAGAATTATGCTGAAATGTGAGTTTATGTTTCAGCCCGGTCGCGTGTCTGTTTCTTCCTTGTACCTCGTGGACGGAATCTGTAATCAAAGAGCAGCGGAATAAATACATTTATAAACCCGCCGAGCGCAACTGCTCTCGCTACAGGAAATGCTCATCAGTTTTAACGCGCCGATGAATTGTTAATAAAAGCGAAAATATCTCTATGTGCATTCTCTGTCGTGTATATTTTAGCATAGATGAGCTGTTTTTTTTCTGTAAACCATGCATTAGCCCGGGGAGGCTAAGACGCTCTGCAGCAAACGTGCATGAATATATATTTATTCATCCCTTTTGATGAGGAAATTTGTTCACTACATGACAACACGGTGCATAACCAATGGGATGTGAGCGACGTATGGAAGCATGTATAGCTACATGCAGTGGTATACACTTTTGTTATGTGCTGGGTTCGCGATTTCCATTATCCATTAAACTGACTACCATGTTGTATGTGAAATGAATGAAAAACAAAAGTATTGTTTTCAATAACCACATAAATAAGTAAATCAGTGATGCACATAAATATGCACGCACAAATAATCTGTACCCGTATTTATTATTTTCTACTATAAATATTTATTACATAATTGTAATTGGTTTCTCTGAATCAAGAGTCGTTGCCCAAATTGCATTCCTGTTTATTCATTTAATGATTTTCAATTTATTAGTGGCGAACATATCGGAAAATGAACAAGAATGAAAATATGTATGTACATAGACATGAAGAATTTCTGTATTAAGTTTTTTCTTTTACGTATATATGTGTTTTCTGTATTACTTCTTTGAACAGATTTAAAGGGCCTTGCATTTATGATTGTATTTTGATACATCCATGAGTTTACGTCCGAAAGCAAATCTCAGTATACTTAAATCATTTTGAATCGATGACCTTAAAGAATTCGATATATAGAGTATGGAACGTAGGTAGATATGGTAAATTCGGGCTCGATGGTGAACCTTCGCGGTATGTCGGCACACCATTTTGTTGCAATGAAATATAGCGGGTTTTGTTCGTGGACATATACATATCTTCCACATGGGCATCCTTTCGAGTTCACTTACAATCCGGTATGATAGCTACAGGTAGACTCTTCTGGTCTTTTGAGTGAAGCAGCGAGATCTTCATCCAGCGTTATTAAGCCACACAACGACGCTGCCATCCGTTTTGCCAGATCTTGTAGGTTTAAGTACCTTGTCGGGCGCGTCTCGCCGTTGGAGTGCTGAGGAGGCAGCTTCCGTGTGATGGGGATGCTCAGAGAGTCGCCTCTTATTTTCTTCTGGACTCAGCAGGGTGATGCACAACTAAAACGGGCCGCCATCAGCGCGTGCAATGGGCCCTCGGGCATGCGATATGATTCAAGGGGATATGTAGTGTGCGCTAGAATGTATTATCCGTTTACCTGTAGTCGGATAACGTTATAAGCCTCGGAATGGGGGAAGATTTTTATCACAGCATCAGAGGTTAAAGCTCAAAGTCTTCTCTCTGACGGCGATGACTTTTGAAGTATGTTCACACAGGTGTGGATGAAAGATGACATCATCATCAGCTGGCGTTGATTTTGTATGAAGTTGTTGATGTTTTGCCTTATATATACTGTTCATTTAATGTTTGAACCCATTCAGCTTGTCCGTTGTTCGAAACTGCAGTTGAAGTACACCAATGTAGAAATTGAGATGTTCTTTTCTTCCTTGTATATGTATATGGATGTTTGTATGTACAAACGCGCTAGATGACTATAGAGAGGGAGTGTTTTGGTTTTTGCATATTAATGAGCCACAGGTGGACGAAAGACTGGTGAAAAGCTTTAAATCAAATCACCTTGGCCTTTGAGTTGTGAGAAAAAGGGGTAGAGGTCAGATTGAGGCAGAAAGTGCTCACTTTCAGGTGAAAAACACGACTTCAAATTAAATCGCTTCGGGCCAAGCAGAAGCCTTTTTGTTATCGTTTAATCTCACTGCTTAGAAGATTCTGAAAAAAGAATGGCTGTATATAACCGGTTTGAAAATAGAACAAGTATATCTTCTCTTTCGGCGCCATTGTCTTTTTTCGTCTGCCGCTTGACCTTTGAAAAGGCGCGAAGGCAATATGTACCTTCACACGTTAGAGATCTCTCCGTTTTCTTGCTGACACGACGGAATTGTTTTGTGATCGATGTCTGCGATCCATTTAATGCTTGTAGGCAAAAATCATATGATACCTCATGTTTTGTAACTTTCACATGCACATGCATATATGGCCTATTTATATCGTTTAAGGGATGTCATGGATACAGCCATATACGTATTTATTTGTGATTGGTGTTTTACGCCGTACTCATGAATATTTCACTTATACGACGGCCAGCATTATGGTGGCAGGAAAGCGGGCAGAGCCAGGAGGGAAACCACGACCATCCGCAGGTTGCTGGCAGACCTTCCCACGTATGGCCGGAGAGGAAGCCAGCATGAGCTGGACAGCAACGGCATTGGTGGGAAGCTTCTAGGTCATTGTGCTGCGCTAACGCGCTAACCGACTGAGCAACGGAGGCCCTGCAGCCATATACTGTAATAGGCACATGCCTGCATGAAATGACCTATATTATTAGGTAATGGTTTGATAATAGGTTCATCATTTTAAATGGCTGATTTTAACGGGGATTGATCTTGGCTAAGATCTCTTCAAATTGCAGGATGTGCATTTCGGTTTAATTTGATTTGTGCTTATACTCAATAATTTTCGCTTGCATAACTAAGGGAAATCAGGCTAAAATTTAGCGATAGATTAAAACGGTGTGCTCCAAATAAACAGTGGTCTTGCACTATAGGTATACATATATGCTCCTGACAAACTTCTGTAGGAAACATACAGTCGATAACATTGTTTACAGATAATACCGATTCATTTTTGCAAGTGGTATATGTCGATTTTAGAAGACGAAGATATATATATATATAAACGCATACATGGTTAACAACAAATGAACAGAATGGTATAGATACAAATTGTTTATAATTGCCTCGAACACAAAAAACTGGGTTTGTTCTGGCAACCAATCGATCAATCAACTTCCAAAATTCCCAGTGACTTTTTTTTTTTGTTATCTTGACAAATTATCTCCATAGCTGTCAGATGGTTGGAATATTTATTGTTATGGCGAGAAAATTTGCGTATACATTGCCTGCCGTCAGGTAAATCTGGTGACAAGGTGTACATCTGATGTTCTTGCGTACAAATATGGACTTTCCAAGAAATCACATGATACCTCCTGTTTTGTAACTTTCACATGCACATGCATATTTTGCATCATTCTAACTTGAAGACGGTGAAACGAAAGCTTGATGTACTTTTATTGTTTTTTTTACAGAACGGAACTTTAAACGTGTAATGTATCGTGTAATGTTTTTGGCGTTCGAGGCCCTGTTTAATCGAAATAAAGTGTTTTATTTATTATATGGAAAACTATATTAATTCAGCTGCGAAAGTTATTTATGAATATTTTGTTTGCCTGCCATCAGATTTGGATGGCAGTTTATCCATGCTTTGTACGCTATACCTCTGCATAGAATAAATGAATGATTATGGCTTAACGCCACATTGGCAATATCTCAGCCATATCGTGGTGAGCTCTGCATAGAGAAATGGAATATTGGCATTCCCGTTATCGTTGGTTTTATCCACATGTGAGGATGTATAGTTTTCTTGTGAAAAAGAAATCATAAGAGAATAGATAGTATTGTTTGTTTGTGATTTATTTATTTATTTATTTGATTAGTGTTTTACGCCGTACTCAAGAATATTTCACTTATACGACGGCGGCCAGAATTATGGTGGGAGAAACCGGGCAGAGCCCGGGGAAAACCCACGACCATCCGCAGGTTGCTGGCGGACCTTCCCACGTATGGGTTTGTTGGTGAGAACATTCAGACACAGAGTTTGTGGCTGGTGAATCCTATTATACTCTCAGCTACCTTTTTTGCTCCCTACATTCACCAAAATGTTTAACATTATACATTTGACTCCACTCACATGCGTTGTCTATAAATAGTCTGTAGCTTTTATGATATTAGTACCGATGTTTAAGCAACTCCTGTTTACCTTGACGGTTTTGGTCGGGTCCTTTGATGTTTACCTGCGACACTTGGACATGTAATGAGTCGACATTCCTGTAGTCTCCGGTGGTCTTTTCATCAGCGAACAAGAAATCAAAGGATAGAGGTTTTTTTGTCGTTTTCTTTTGTTTTCTGGAAATTGAAGTAGCCCTCGCAATTCTTTTTACAGAACCGTACAGAGCTGGGAAGCAACGAAAAAAATGATCGCATTCGGTCTTATTTTTACACTTATCATCAAATCTATTACATAAAAATAATTTCAAAAATGAAAAAAGATTTCCGAAAAAGAAAAGCGTCACAGATTTTCATTTATACGAATGAAGAGATGTGTATTAAAACCAGTTTATACCCTCGGAATATTATTATCCCCCAAAAACCCATTTTTTCGTTAAATTTTCTATAGCATGGTGTACTCTCGTAAAGTCGACCAATAACGAGGTACGAGACGGGAACTACAGAATGTACTGTTGAGAGTATAGAGAGAAGAGGTTGAAAGTAGCGTATATTACTCGGGAGGTTTGTAGCGAGGCCTGTCGTATAATTACGTGTCACATGCACAAGAGGCGTATTAAGCAGAACATGCCCCTGTAGTTGGTATATAAAGACGGTCGCGTGAGCGTTTCATGTTATCCACGAAAAAAAAAAAAAAAGCAAAACAACAACAACAAAATAACCTTCGCGGTTTTTATGATATACTGGGGTTTTCTCATTTGGTTGATGGGGCCTAGGACGGGAGCGATTCCACTCTGCCTCCTGGGGCTGCCTCCCCCCGGCGTGGAGCCATTGCAGCATCTGGTCGTCTGTCGGCTCTCATTTGAGGGGAGGCACGGGAACCCAGCCCCGTCTTCGTCGGGCTTACGTGTGGCCCGCAATTATTGTAAAATCTGTTAGTTTCTAGGAGAGGTAAATCGAGCCGCACATCGGCTATCAGTGTCTCTGTGCGTCCCATGTTACGAGGGAGCATTACCAAAGGGCTGGGCAATTTACCCATAGACCACAAGACCGTAACTTCTGTCCAGAGAAAGGATCAAACCCATTTGTTTTTCGTTCGAAAGAGGATGTGGAATGGAATGGGATGAAACTCACAACTTACAATTTATCTTTTACAATGTAAAGACCTGATCTTAATTTTAGGGCTGGTTTTAAAAGTATGTCTCTTCGTTTTTGATTTTGGATATTTACTTTCTCAGTTCAAGCTTCATGTTCTTAATTTTAACCTTTCCTCGCCACGATATAGGGCTGAAATTGTATCAATTTGGCATGAAACCCCAATCATTCATTCACGCATTCATTATTTATAAGCTGTGGAATTTACAGAATAGCAATGAATTGTCAGAATATGATGTGAAGTCTAAATTATGACAATATATTAGATGTGTAGATAGTATATATATTTCTATAAAAAGATTATTTGAGCGTTATAAGGTGTCACATCAGAATTGTACCATTTCCGATAACTACACTGTACATGCACCTTGGTTTCATTCTGGTGCAGAGGTATCTCCTTTAAATACTCTACACCTTGCAACTTGACATCGTTCTGTGCACAGAGGTTTTATTGACTATTCAGTTTTTACGCCTATAGTACTCGGTGTATATCGACGGTCGATGCACAACTACGAGCGAGACCCAGGTGTATCTTCGGCTAAAACAATTTCACGCTGTCTTCATGATGTGTAAATGACCATAGAAATTAATGCTGGAGTCGCCGGCCAGGAACTCTCCCTCGGTGTGGCTGTTTGTTCTGGGCCAGTAGAGCGAGGATAATTCTCGGCCTTGTCTTTGGCGGATCGGATATTACGTGGCGGTTTTTACGGCGGTTGACATGGCCTACGGCGGATTCGATGTGACACTCGACCGAGAGTCCTTTATCCCGCCCTCGCGACGATATATTGAAGATTTCTCTCGGGTGCCTTTTCCGAGACGGAGAACGGCGCGACGCTCTGAGATGGGACGGGCTGATAACATTAACACTTCTTACACTATTATCCTATCGTCTATTGCCCCTTATTTTCTCAGCGGCTTTGATGTGGCACCAAATTGTTACGTTTACAGCCTGTCAAATTGGCAGGATATACTAGAGAGTTGCCCTTTGGATTGTGCGTATACAAACAGTTCTTTCAGAACGTATTGTATGTCCCGTTTTTTGATTTACCTTGTCTTGATGCGAATCTGTGGGCGACAGTCATGGCTTTGGGGAAGAATCCGAGGTCTCCACTTGATCGTAAACGTCCTTCCTTTTCGCATTTATGTCCGTGGATATCTTTAGTGTCTGTCGTCATTAGTGTGTCCCGAGCCAGAGTCCGCGATTTGGAACGTCGGTCCGGCCTCATTCATTGTCCACTACCGAATCTGTATATGGTACTATGGGTCACGTATTTGAGTAAAAACAGGCGTGGATGAAGGCCTGATCGTCATCCATACGTGCCGTCTTCTGCATGTGTAATAATCGATATTCTGTCATCATTTCCTCACTTTCCAAAGTATGCTTGGTTTGAAAGTAGACCTCTTTGACCCATGACCTGTACATGTTCAACATTGGGATGTGTTGTGAAAAGTAAAAGGATTTGTAATAAGAATGTCCATTTTTATGTTATTAAGTTCTAAAATCAAGCATAAATTGACTGTTTGTGTGTGCGCCAAAGTAATTTTAGAATTACCTCTTGCCCGGTGTAGCTTGAATTCCCATTGGTTCTCGCCTCGGGTATCACCTTCAAGGCCAGTTCTTGGAGAAGCAATCCCCCAGTGTGTTCTTGTTTTCCATAAACCAAAACCTTCTGGAGACATCTTGTCAATAATGTCTCAGTTTCTTTCATTATCTGCATCTTTTGTGTTCAGCATTACGCTGCAAGGATGCTTCCTCTTACATGTGCAGCGCACTGCATCACGTTGTAATTTATACCGCGCATCACGATAAAGAAACCTCAAACCTTTGGACATTTCTGGATGGTCCTTTGTGGCATCAGTTTTTGGCAGTGATCTAATGGTTGTCAGATGTGCTGGTTGGTTTACAATATATTTTGTGCGTGCAGCTGTAATTTTAGTTTTAATTCACCGTATCTAGCGGGCACATCCGCTCTGTGCTGTCTTAATAAACCAAAGAAATCGTTCTTGGCCGTTACTCAATCTGGCCTATAATACAGATAATCAAGTCTGTATGTATACATTCATATGTATGTATATAAATGTTATATTTTCTACGGGTCAGGAAGTGAGAGTGCAAAGTTGTGTTTGGTTTATTTTCGAATAGACAGCATGTGATAGTGGCTTTGCAGAGTGTAGGCCCATTTGCGCCGATGGGGTTTTGAGGGGGGATTGTTTTGACTTTACCGAGTACAGTGTGACTGTTGGACGACCGGCTTGGCTCGCTGTGTGTTTAATACTGGCATAATTGCCAGTGACACAGGCGGAGACAACTGGCGATAAGCGCCATTCCGTGCCCGACCAATGACATATTACAGAACTAATGGCTCCAGGTCTATCGCAACTCTTAATTTAATTACATTGACTGAGGCACAAGAACAAAGCCTCCAAGTTTATCGTTTCTTAAAAGATTTATATCGTAATGAAAAATATGTTTGGAAAATCTAATAATGTTGTCGCCAATTTTCGTGTTCGCCTTTTAAGAGAAAATTCGGATTAGACTCCCTGTACATTAATTACTTAAAAGCAAAAGAATCATTTGGCGGGCAAGTTCAGAGCGCTTCGCCATACCGGGTTAATGTGTTCCTGTATAAGCCGGCCTGTCAGGCAAACACTTCCGACGGCAGCAGAAACGCCCTCCTGTTTTCTTCACTCTGTGTGCATGCATGTACACAACAGATGATCTTAGAACTTGACCGTGTTAATAAATACTCCAAAGACCAGCGTTGGTTGATAAGCCGGGAGGTTACATATATATCACTACTAGACTGTGTGTAACAGGATGCATGTTGTCACAGAGAGGGGTTTGTGCTCTTTCCCAGTTATTTTGTAACCCAATATCTCATTGGAATTCGTATGAGATACGATGATATATATACATGAAAGGATGAGCATTACTGGCCGGGTAGATGGGCACGTGTAAGGTGTATAAAGCATGTAATGTAGTGTTGATGGATTCGACTTTCTCTAAAACAGTGACTGCATGCAATCGTCAGTGTTGCGCTCTAAATATGCAGTGTATGCATGGCTGTACATGTGGCTGTGGTTGCAAAGTAAAACGTAAAGCTTTTCAAATGCATATGAACTTAATTCACTGCTGAGTCTTTTCACTTTGTACCGTCTTAAATCTTCACGTTTATTGTTAAAATTCAGCATGTAATTAACGGCTTTTCCGCGCATGAGTTCACAATCTTCTGTATATATGGATTCGTATACATTTATCTGTCTATATGTATGTTGTTTTTTTTCGCTCATTGTGCGCTTTGCTCGAATCTTAATACAGAACATAAATTAGAACAGGCGTTTCCTGATGGAGGGTTCTTTTGCGGATTATCCGGTGATAATTGTAGCGAATTTTACGCGTCGTGCATCCAGTGATGCTATCGCGGCATGGTTCAGCCAACTGTGTCCAGCCTCAAGGAAATAACTGTAACAGCACAGGTCACAAGAGTGGTCGGTGCAGCGTTTATATCTGAATAGATACACAAAACTTACTAAAAACCCACAGACTTCACATTATCTTACGAACAAGGCGTATCGAATGTTCTCTAATATTTTTCTTATACATTTTCTCCATCAGTTGTCATCATTTCGTGACGCTCAACACCGCCAATGCTTTATGTAAATATATGTCATCAAAATAATTAATATGAAGGTGTCTTTGAACAGTGTGCTTGTGTTTTTTCCTTTATTTTTTTATCGGAGGAATATAGCTCTCCCATTGTGCTCTGTTTCCGTCTAGGCTGTACAAAAGCACGCGTGCATGTGGACTTGATTTGAGACGAGTTGTCTGTTGTAACATTATAAAGGAACTCTGAAGGTCCAATATACAGTGATGGTTTGCCTTCGACGACATGCAAGTGAGCGATGTATTTATCAACTATAACCTTTAACATTTTCATAAGTCGTTTCTTGTAGACCTGAATATATGTAAGTCGCTGCTCCAAACTGTATAAATGTGCGGAGCGACGGTATAGATATTCATATACAAATGTTTTTTTTATTTTTTTTATTTTTTTTTTAAGGCGGGTATACACTGAGGACGTAGCAGTTTTGCACAAGCAGTGCATATATATATATATATATATATATATATATATATATAGATATGTCTCATTTGTCATTGGTTGAAAGACTACCTCACACGGGGTGTCTCACCTGTCGCCTCGCCCGTCATCCAGCTCGACTCGACCCGTTATTGTTAACACACGGTGGTATCGCGAACCCAGCCTCCGGCAAAGCCGACCTGTTTTAATTTCCAGGCACGGCTCTTTATTTAAGTAAACGATTAATACTCATGATAAGTCCCAAGCTTAGGCAGATTTTTGTCTTAGCCAGCCATTAATATTTCACGCCGTGGTGACTCCTGTCCGTTCAGGTGTATGTATTTCTTGGCTATGCCATCAGTATTCCCACTTCACCACCATTCCCTGTCACCGTCTCTTCATTTATCTTCTGTAATTGGCTACTGTTTTAAGTTCTGCCACCTCGAATATATATTGCCCCAATAGATCATAATTTGTTCTGTATATTTGTAATAGACTCATGCTTGACCGAGCACAGTCGTGTTAACCAAGGACAGAATAATTTGCATATAAAATGTATCGTTAATTTTACTTATCAAAAGTTTCCTTGTAGGTTTCTTGATTGGCCATTAGTTTTCGTCTGTCGTCCTTCACATGTGTGTTTTCTTAGGCAGTCTCTCCTAACTGACATTGTCCAGCTGTGAGCTTGTTGACAATCATTCTTATTTTATCAGTCGTCGCTTGGGAGTGGATATTCTACAAATAAGTGGTCCCTGGACCGATTTCACTCAAAACAAGAAGAATAACCGATGTCAAAAATGCACTTTCACAATCAAAAACAACAATGAGGCCATTATTAAGGACAATTCAGAATGACACACTCTTCCCATATGTGGTTGTCGCAGCTATAGCATACCCCAACAAAATTGTAAAGGTTACATTGTAATTGCATAACATGCTGGCAGCGTACAGTTATTCTGTTATTAAGTTATGGATTCTGCAGTATGCCCCTACTGATCTATTCAGTAATTTATGTACTGTTTCCGAATCCCATGCTTTGTGGCATATATGGTTGTTGGTTTTACCTTCTCGTGCTGCTCGGTGTGGTTGTGATATTACTGTAATGGGGTTTGTGTGTTCTGGCCTGTGTTTAGCCCGCAGCATTGGTTATGCCTTCCTCAATATAGATAATCTTGGGGATTACTCATTAAACTAAGCCATGGCTGAGGGCTTCGCTTCACCTATGTATGACGGCCCGTGCATATACTCCTGCATGTATAATATCCTCCCCCGGAAGCCGTCTTCGGCGTCTGTTGCACACACTATATGTCATGTGCATTGTGTTTGCCTTAGTCTCATAAACAACAAATGTCACGATTCCTGACACGCAAACCATCGGCCTGATTTTACAAGAATGTCTGATTTTATCAGAAATGCTGGCATTCCACCGTGAATAACATACTTGCACAATTAGGTTTTTTTTTATTATTATTCAATATATAGAATGGGGATAAATGAGTGCAGGCACAAGGTTCGACGCATGCACAATGTGTATGTGCGAGCCACGATTGAGAACAACAATACAAGAAACATCACCGCCATCCCATATACATATAGAGAGAGAGAGTAACTAAAACGGATGAGAAAATCCACGCATTCTGTGCATTGGAGCTAAACTTTAGTGTCTCTTTGGGTAAATTCAAACTTGTTTGTCAGCAGGTTGCTTTTCCTGGAAGTGGGACTGTGTCTTTTCATGATGTGGATGAAAGAGTCTTGAAGAAATTCAATGAGTCTTGAACTGCACATTTACTTCGTTACATTTTGATTTTGACTAGGTTTGGCGTGGAGCTTTTTGATTGAAAATATAACTGTCCTTTTTTAACATGTGCTGTTGTATCTGTGCAAGCGAAGGTTATTTCAGCTTGGGACTCTCTGATTGAAAACGTACTGTGTTGCTTTGTTTTACCTACATCAAAACACTTTATCTGAGACAATTTGTGGTTTGTAACTTTTCAGGTTACATACCGGAAAGAAGGCGATTGAATAGTGTGATTTTCGGTCTGCTTCCCGGTGACATATTTCAGTTTTCAAACGTTTATTAGCAGGGAAGTATATGCGTATTTATGGACGCTGTATGCATGTGCTGCCGTGGTCGCACCTTTTTAAATTGCTCCAAGCACAAGATTTCAATTAGTCGCAACATTTGTTTAGTCCAGTCACGAGGGGGTAATTTTGAAGACGCGGAATTAGCCTCAGAGGACGTGAAGATGTCTGCTGATTACACGTGTCAGTTTACACGTGCATCTGTCCACAGAACACTGGTCAGACGTCGCGCATGGAGCCAGGGAGAGCGCGGGAATACCGCCGCCAAACGGTCTAAAACAACAGTTTGATAAGACGCTAATAACCGCCTGACAAATTCTTCATTTTTACGCGGATGTGTGGACCTTGAAGAGAGTGTAAATTTGGTTGTCATGAGCTCGTACAGAGGGGCTCAGCCGAACCCAGGCGCTAATGAAGTCCCCAGGGTCGGGCAAGGCCCATCAGCCTCATGTGCCAACCGCGCACTTATTTTCTGAAACCTGCCAACTTGCGAAATCCCATTTTCTCAACGACACCTTCTTGTTTCATCTCATTATATCTTAGTGGGTGTGAAGGAAATAAAGACAATAATGCAGGGAAGACGTTAAACAAGACTGGCAGTTGGAGCTGCGTGCTACTCCTACCTTGCTCGCCCTTACAACGCATGGTATATGTATAGGCCTTTGTCGTATAATGATACACTGCCTTCTATAGAGGAGACCAATCAGAAGCCAATACGATGGCTGTATCGATCAATTGGTCGAACCCGCTCTCGCATTTTATATGGACTGAAGGTTGACCTGAGAGTGGCTCGGCACTATGGATGCCTTAATTCTTTAGAGATCATGAGGCGACCAGGCCTGTTCCATAACTGGAGCGGTAACTCTAGTTTGGTCAGTGAAGCAAAGCCATGCTTTTCGAGAACATGGAGAAATAGGTTTACAAAGAAGTCATGCAGCTGTGTGGAATGGATTTTCATTGGATTATTTTTCTTTACGTGATCGTCCTTCCAAGAACGTATTGCTTTGTACCTATTGACGCACTGGTGGGATCTATAGTGGTTTTTGCTTTAGAAACACCAGATGACCAAGTCTTCGTCAGTTTAATACCGTTTTCATGCGAAAGCAGTTTTATCTCTCCCAAAATGCCTTATGGTTTTATATTTAGCCAACAAATAAACAAGAGTTATTAAAAACTGTGTGTTTTCGCATGGTTTTAAGCCACTTTGCCAGATTTTTTAGGCTCAGTAACAAACTTATGTGTGTGAGTTTCTGAAATATTTAAAAACAAAACTGGAATGCCCAAATGATATATTCTTTACTAATTTCCTGGAAATGTATGGTGCTTTTAATTTACATGTCTCTTGGGAAGCCATCGTTACTCTAGTTATGGTACGATCAGTTCGATATTGCAATGTCAAAAGTAACAGTTCAAACATAACTCCCTGTTTCAATGAGATCGGATATTTTCAAGAGTATACATGTAATAACAACAGCATATTCAGCCACATAACTGGGTGCGTAAGTTTTGTGCTTGATGCTGATGAAATGAGAAATGGTATTCACTGTGAGATCTCCATTTTTTATATCTTTAAGCGTGACTGTATTGTCAGCTTCTGCTTGACATTTGGAAGAACCACATGAAATCCTTTTCAATCGAATGTTTATTTAAGAAAAACCAAAACCGCGGATTTCTGTACAACTGTAAAGCTGATTGAAGTTTTATAGACTAAACAGCAGTTTGGTCTTTTGAAGTGTTGGCGAAGTGTCATGCACTGCGGTGGCCGAGAGGCGGTAGAGTGTCTGTGGCTGAGATCTGTTAAGCGAGTCGGCCATATCGATACCACTGTCACGGAGGTGTGAGCGAACCTGGCGGTTGCCGTGTTAAATGACAGCTACTTTTACTGCCCGAAATAAAGCGCGCTTTGTGCTCGGGCTTCGTCCGCGGCACAGTGAAGCTGTATAATGTTATACCTTGAAGCCAGGTAGAGAAGATTAAACGATAAAAGCCCAGCGCGCATTAATTTGGCGTAAAAATCTCTATACAGACTGAATGTTAATTACTTCTTACTAAATGTAATAAATTATCTCTCTTTTTTCTCTCCGGTTAAATAGGAAGCGTATAGGTTATCATGTATATATGTATATTTCTGTCTATTTCTGTGTATGTGAGCGTGTGATATAGCGACGCCTTCCTGGTCTTCTTGCCCTGTGCAGATATAAGGTCGTCTTTGAGGAATCTTGATCCACTCTTTTTTCCATCGATATAAGAAACAGCTCCGACATATACTTCATTTGAATATAAATTAATCCACCACCTTTGCTGTCTGTGTTGTGGCTTACTTTGGCGATGTTCACGGGTTCTTTATACGATCGGACAAGAAACCGCACGTTCAACGCCCGGCGCACCAAGTACACTGTTGCTCAGGTCAAAAGTCAGCGCAAACCAATCAATCGTACATATAAATAATGAAGCATAATTTATTGCGACTGTTTAACATTTTTGTTGGTAATCTAGATATGACATATTGCAGGATTTGTCCCTTCGTGACACCATTTAGATGCATCACACGTCTTGATTCACTCTATATATCTTCTTATTACACGTTACTCATACATAATGAACGCTTTTAATCTCTTTGAACACCTCTGTTGAAACAATGATCACACAGGTAAAAATTAGGTAACACGGCGGGTGTCCGCTTTGATAAATGTATGGGTGACGAATATATATCTATGCGTAGTCTAGCATGCATTTGTATTTGTGGACCACACTGCATGAAAAACAGGTTTTTGTTTTTCATTCTGTCTTCAAAATTCTACGAAAGTCATACACTTTCACTTTAGTTCGGTTTGCTTGATTGCGTATGTTCGAATGGCCATCCCCTTATGCATGACGAACACTGAATGATCACGTACAGGCGGCTGTTGGTTACGATATGGAGTGCTAGTACATTTTGTATTTTTATTGACTGCTTGAAAATATTGTTCGCTTTTGGAATTCTCGTACTGTTTTCTTAATTTATAATTCGACCCCACAGAAATGTTTTTCGTCATACGGGAACTTAATCATACAGGCGGAAATGAGTTTATGTTTTGTATTTTATCCGCTCAATTCCATATGTATTCAATTGTTTTTGTTAAAACCTCTGCCTGTTTTACACTCTTTCTAAAATTCACCTTGGATATTTAATGGCATCGTATGTGTGTTTATTGCCCATCGTCTTAATTTAGTATAATGGAATCTGATAAAAAGAAGAAACTTAAGGACAATGAGACAGACCTGTAGTGTTTTTTCAAGATAAACACTGATAAATTTTCGATATATTTGAATTTCTGTAATTGCTTAAATATGTCAAACTATAGATCAGTTACTGTGTTTCATGGTAAAAATATATATACTTGAAAAAAATTCCTTGATATATTTCACTTCCTTACTTGAAATTTTCAAATGTACCTAAGTATATAATTCAGTGTAGTTCAAAAATATACCAAGCTCAGCTTTATACGCTATATAGATTTAATGTAGACAAAAAATTTCCCCATGGTGTCAAATTGTGTTGGGAAAAGATGTGGCCAAAGCAATCCGTTGACAACTTCTAGCTTCCCGTAGTGGCGTTGAGAGTTCCACACAATGGCGTTGGCGATATCTATGTACTTTGCGGTTTTGAGGATGTACTCAGGTATTTAAGCCTTTTAAGGCCTTAGTAGGGGACATGTTGTCCCCGAGTATGCCAATCGATGTCAGCGGCATATAGAGCTAGACCAGTGAAGAGATAGATGCCCGATAAGACAGCTGTAAGTAGTGGGATTATTATAGGTATGCGTCGGTCGACTGTGATTAGTGCTCTGTTACCGTGTCCGGGGAAATGTCGGATCTGCATTCATACACAAAGGTTAAGCAATCAAACTGTAGGGCCGAGATACGCCGCGCATTGTGCTTAAACACTGGTGAAAAACTAACAAGTGCCCTGCCATTTCTTCTCTGTTTGTATTTCTGTTCTCTCCTGCTAATATCTCAGTAGTCGCATTGTGCCCGCTGAATGGACCGCCCCTTGAAGCGCTCCGCTAACTTGAATGGGCTGTTAAATATGTCGTGAGATTTCCATTCTATTCAGAGCCGATGCGTTACGTTTGGACCACTGGTTATTTTGAATGAAGGCATTGTTGCCTAAGCGTCCTCAAGTCTGACGGCACCTCTCTAATAAACCCCTTAATAGAATGTTTCTTGACTGGAACTCACGCGAGCTCACTCAAGAGAGGCGAGTCGAGGGCTGCTGCACTTCTTATATTTTCATGTAACATGCGCGTGGATAGAGGGAGTTTAGTCTTGGTTCCTCTCTTAATCCTCGCGCTGTTCTTGTGGTGTAAACAGATATGTAATCTTTATACGATATACTTAGTGATATCTTTGAGCAAACCTTTCCTTGTTCATCGTTAGTTTTCTCATCGTTAGATAGTTTTGGGTGGGGGGGGGGGGGGTTCCAGAATTTGTTCTGAAATCTGTATATGTCTGTTGACTTCGAATGTTCCATTTACACGCGGTTGACGTGTGGTAGGTATGGTAGTGTTGGATTTTGAAACCTAAAAGTCGCTCACCTCGTGCCAACGTTTGTAATTTAACTTTACTTGAAGCCAAGTGTGACAGTTGTTATTTCCATATTCCACAGCCAACTTTGTTCACCTAAACGAAGTTCCGTTGTCAACTTATCAGAACATACCGTACATCAGCTCCAGATCTCATTGGTTTGTATCGTTATTGTAATTATTGTTTTCTTACATTGAGTGATAGATTTTTCCAGAGACTCTGCTTAATACAGAGGGCGTTCTTGTTGCGGGAATGCCACTTCCTGTGCTTGACAGTATTTTCTCCTTGGTCTTTTCCTATTTGGCGTGACCTGGACATTTGAATATTATTATTTTTGTCAGTTCAAGTGTTCTGTTCAGAAGGCTTTTGGAGGTTCTGAAATATCTATTGATGTTTCATGAAAAATTAGTTTCCTTAAATTTACCGTTATATTGCTTCAGCTTTGTGATTATTTACTTGTGAATATTACCTGGAATATAGCAGATCAAGTCAGCTGAAATTGTGGGTTCAATTTTGTATGGTTTGTCAGTGGAAAAGAATTTCTACGTCTACGTTTATATTTTGTTAAAGTCTCAGTTGTGAATTATTACAACACTTTTATTCTTAATCCACAAACACATTAACCGTTTTGAATCAACATCTCTGCAATTCTAAACCTTTGAACCATAAATTCGACAGGTGTTTGTATTTCTTCCTTCATGACAACAGCAAGCGTAAGGATATATATTCTGTAACAAGTTAGAGATAATGTAAGAGAATGGGAATACCGCAGCACGGTTTACCGTTCTGTCTGCTCTCTTCGCCATGGCGTTCTAGTGAGACAACACTGTAAATGTCCGTAAAATTCAAAAATATTAGACAAGAATTTTAAATCTCATCGATTCTGGTAGTAGATGATTTAAACGGATATTTCCCCACAAGTAAATGACTTTTTGAAATTATCAAGATAGGTCTCTGTGTGTATTTCTGATCGTTTGTATATATAAAACTAGGTGTAAGATGAAACTTGCTCAGTTTCTCTACATATAGTGCACTTAATTGACAAGGTTTTCTTTGAAGGGACCACGGTCATTTGAGTCTATGGAAAAACGTTTTGGTTCACGTCGGTGCTTCTACGGGAGAAGGGATATAGCGTTACCCGACATTATGCCGGCTCGTTAACATATAATCTGCCAGGCGTAAGTAAATTACATTTAGGTATTATATGTGCCGTGGAGAACTAGGTGTGCAAGTGAGTGCGTGCCGACCGCCTGTGGACAGGTATGTAACCTTCGATGTTGCCACATTAATCCCCAGGAATATATATGTAGGTACACAAGCATGCCCTCCTCAAGACTCACCTTACCTACCTGTTAAAATGGCTTGTATCGCTTTACCCGTTCAACACAGATTACTATCTTTCTCACATGTCCTCGCTGAAGGAAACTTATTGTTCTTCTTCCGGTGTAAGCCCTCTGTCATACGGCCTATGTGTGTATAAGCTCAGCCGCATAATAGATATAACCTATTTTGTTAATTATATACCAGGTTTTTGCATCTGACAGACATGCATGGTATGCTGACCCAATATTAAAGACCTTCAGAGGAGAACACATTCTTCTCGTACAAAGCGTTTGTATGAAAACATACAGTTTTTCTCTTCACGACCTTCCCCTTCCCCCAAATACTTATGGTAGATATTTTTCCATAATCCGCCTTCGTAGGGTGCCGGCATCTAAATTATCTCGCAGATAAGTAATAACCAGTTTCCCCCATTTTATATATCTGATTTCGGCGAGTCCTGCGGACATGGCCAAGCCAAACGGAACTTCCCATTGCCTTCCGCGAAAGTACCATGCAATGGAATTTTTCTTTGATGAAAAACAGTTCTACTTACACGGGCGTTGTACAAACTATAAAATGTAAGCGCCGCGTGTGCAGGCAAAAAAGTTGAACCCAAGTACTGGGAGGAAATGATGGATTTGCGAGGCTCGCTGACGTCCCGCCGTGATGTCGACATTGCTGGTCGTCATCTCTGCTTGCAGTAGCGAAGTATGGCTGGTTATCCGCGGAGGACGCCAAGGCTTTGTGGCCACTCGACTAGCAGCAGGGATGCGCGCACAACCCCTATCAGATATACTTTTGAGTAGAACGTGAAATCTGTTATACACATTTGGTCGTTATCTTCTCTTCCCGATGTATAAGCTTTCAGGCAATTGCTTCGTTGATATCTCTCATTTGGATAAACTGATATCAAATTGGCCATGACAATCCTGTTGACAGTGTATTGAAGCGGACAGCTAATAATATCTAGTATATCCACCAGTTATTCTCCGGACCCGTTTGCCATATAAAAATATCTTTATTTTGTCGAAATGTTTCCGCGAAGGGCGCTATGACAACATACGGGCTATATTTTTAGAATGACAAATTTGTGAATGCTTGTGCTGTATTGTCAGTGTCCATATTCATTTGTTAGTATAATTTTGCCGCTCTTTGGAGAATTGTATATAAAAGAAATCATGTATTTTCCACATGCTTATATATACCGTTATTTCTATTTCCCGTGTTAATTACGCAGGTTATTTAACGACCCAAGGTTATAAAGGTCTTCTCGTTGTTATTAACTAGCCGTATTTAACTGTTTAATTGTGGCTTAATATCATGGTATGTTAAACGTATGACATGGTACATAAATGGTGCAAGATTTGGTAACTACATGTACTAGATCTTAGTACAAATCTGGCCACTCGGATGTTTATATAAAGACATGCCGAGTATAAATCATCTGGTACATGCGCTGCTGTAGACCACGCACTTTAATCTACCGAGCGTACCGAATGTTTAAGTGCTATAAATTGATAGTCTTTGGATTGCCGGATCGTGCTGTGATAGGCCTTGATGAGATTGCGCCTGGTATCTTTAGCCCGTGGCTGTGGTCTCTCATCTGGGCATATACCGTGTGGATGATAGTCACATTAAACACAGCTGTTGTGTACCTACGTAATGACACACAGCTTGGCTGAAGGAATTAGGGGAGGGAGAACTGCTAAGCTTTATGTGGTTCACTTGAAAATCTCTTGACTTCTAACCACAAGTGAACACGCGTGGGTGCTTTGCTGAGCAAATTATACACATTTGATTAAATAATGCCACACGCTTTTATATTTAAATGTATATGTTGACGGTATTAATTCTTATGTTTCAAGAGTCATGTGCTATCTCTAAAATTATAAGAAATTTTTGTCTCAGTAAAATGTCCTCAACGGCACTGATTTAAGCGTAAATTAATCTCAAAGTCGGCCTCAATACAGAAGAGCATATAATTACTTCATAAATATACATGTACCAAAGACCAATCTGAATTCGTACCAAGTAAGGTATTTGGAAGAAAGGGTGGTCGAGGCCATAATGTAACACTGTGTTACACAGATATTTTATCTTGCGAAACTGTGCTTTGTCATGAGGGTCTTGAAGAACAAATATGACGTTACATGATCGGATTTTGTGACAAAAACTGATGAAAGATGTGGTGTGGCTTTGTTGTTAGTCAGCTTTTGGAAAGATTGATGTATAAAAGACATTACCATTGCCTTCATAACTTTTGCCACACCTATAATTCCTTAATGATGATGGCAAGACTTCAAAAATATATGTTCTGGGCTCCCTCTAAATTTATGAAAAAAAAAATATCGAGTAGCAGACTGTTGTTAAAATAGTAATAGACAGACTGTCTGAGAAAATTGAACTTATGTGTTGACATTATTTGGTAAGATTTCGAAAAGGCTACGGTATTATCTATAAAGACAAACCTAATTCCTTTTCGCGAAGTTACAATATAGGCAGAAGATAATGTGGCCTATTATTCACCCGGATCGTCTAACAATTTAATTCCAAACAGTAAGGTGATAAAATAGTAAAACGCCTAACAGAAAGAAAACAGTATGTTCTGGAAGTTGCACTTATTAGTTCGAGATGTAGTATTTTAACCATTGCTACAAAAATGTCTCCCGAAGAATTAAAAGGCATACACACATCTTACCTTAGGAATGATTTTAATGACTTGTAGAATTTTTGTTTCTTTGTTTTAAGCAAATATCCTTACTCCACCGATTGACATTTTACCAGGATATTTTTAAGGCATGCACTTGTCTGTCATGGATATAGACAAGAGTGAACCCCAAATCGCCAAAATCGCCAAACATATCAGGCCCCACGTATATAAGCTTGACAAGAATTTAATCTTGCTATATACACCTTCATGTGTACTACAGCTGTGACTGAAACGTAGGACAAGATTTACCAAATCGTTTCAAGTTTTAAATGCACCAGAATTCCTGGTGTGAGACAAAGCACACGTACGAATAAATTTCTCTAGTTTGTTAAGTTAATTTCCACGGGTATCAGAATTCATACAGGGAATATAGAATGAATGGTGATATTGCTTCACACTTTGGTAGTGTTACAGCCACAACGAATTTTTTAAAATGACCAATAGATGGAACAAACATGTGAATACATGTGCCACTTAAAATTTTACCGATTGGGCTAACTTTCCTGAAAGTGATATGTATTTAAATCCTCCTTCTTTGTCAATCAAGCGTATAATCACCGCGTTGCCTTAATAATAATGATGTTTAAGTCTTTAATCTGCAACCGAACAGTCTTGCAATTTTAATTCTAAAATGTCAAGTATTGAGTCAGTCGCTGAAGTGAAGTTAATAAAGAAAGATACATCTATGAGTCTTACCATATTTGAAGAAAGGGAACTACCAAGAGGAAATATACTGGAAGTGTTCATAAATCTCATATTCCTCTTACAGTATATACATATGTGTGTTCAAAGGGGAAGTTTTCATAACAAGGCTTTAGTACATAGACTCAGTTATATTTGTCTACAGAAGGAAAATGCCCAGGAATTGTTTCCACAAAGAATTTTTGAATCTAACATTTATTTTTTGTTTGTTTTGTTGGGTTTTTTTCCTGGTCCTAAATTTTCCCCAACGACGTTTTGCATTTCACAGTGTGATTGAATATATCATTACGGACAAATATACATTTCACTTGCTTATATATAGGCCTGTGAATGCGCCCGGTTGGATGTATATATAAATTTTAGATGTTTGTATATGTCAGTTCAACAGTGTTGTTGTGGATATACTTAGAAATTAACTGTGAGTTCATTTCACAAACTCCATGGGTGAAGTTTGCTACATACATATATATATATATATATATATATATATATATATATATATATATATATATCAGTCGCTGAAATGCAGTTAATAAAGAAAGATACGTCTATGAATCTTATCATATTTGAAGAAAGGGAACTGCCAATCGGAAATATACTGGAAGTGTTCATAAATCTGACATTCCTCTTACAGTATATACATATGTGTGTTCAAAGGGGAAGTTTTCATAACAAGGCTTTAGTACATAGACTCAGTTATATTTGTCTACAGAAGGAAAATGCACAGGAATTATTTCCACTAAGAATTTTTGGATCTAACATTTATTTTTTCTTTGTTTTGTTGGGTTTTTTTTTCCTGGTCCTAAATTTTCCCCAACGACGTTTTGGATTTCACAGTTTGATTGAATATATCATTACGGGCAAATATACATTTCACTTGCTTATATATAGGCCTGCGAATGCGCCCGGTTGGATGTATATATATATAAATTTTAGATGTTTGTATATGTCAGTTCAACAGTGTTGTTGTGGATATACTTAGAAATTAACTGTGAGTTCATTTCACAAACTCCATGGGTGAAGTTTGCTACATACATATATATATATATATATATATATATATATATATATATATATATATATATCAGTCGCTGAAATGCAGTTAATAAAGAAAGATACGTCTATGAATCTTATCATATTTGAAGAAAGGGAACTGCCAATCGGAAATATACTGGAAGTGTTCATAAATCTGACATTCCTCTTACAGTATATACATATGTGTGTTCAAAGGGGAAGTTTTCATAACAAGGCTTTAGTACATAGACTCAGTTATATTTGTCTACAGAAGGAAAATGCACAGGAATTATTTCCACTAAGAATTTTTGGATCTAACATTTATTTTTTCTTTGTTTTGTTGGGTTTTTTTTTCCTGGTCCTAAATTTTCCCCAACGACGTTTTGGATTTCACAGTTTGATTGAATATATCATTACGGGCAAATATACATTTCACTTGCTTATATATAGGCCTGCGAATGCGCCCGGTTGGATGTATATATATATAAATTTTAGATGTTTGTATATGTCAGTTCAACAGTGTTGTTGTGGATATACTTAGAAATTAACTGTGAGTTCATTTCACAAACTCCATGGGTGAAGTTTGGTATATATGTAAGGGATCTCTGAATGCATTGATACAGTAATTACTCGAGGAATAAATTTATTTTCCCAATACAAGTATGAAGACTAGTATAGAGTTGTGCAACGTCTGATGTTCTCTTCATGTCGCCACGGCTTCCTGGTTTCAGCATGTTCTCGACACGATATGACTGAGATATTGCAAATGAGGCGTTAAGCCAGAATCATTCATTCATTCTTCATTTCGCCATTGTAACAAAGAGGGTTAAGTTGTGGTATTGGAGCTGTAGAAGTATGGGGGCATGGTGGAGTTTTGTGTGGTGCCCCCCTCCGGTCCGCTGTGCGTTCCAGCCCCAAACGGCTTCTCCTTGAGGGAGAGCTCCGTGCTCCAGCCGTATGAGACTCGTCAGGGTCGGCTTCTGGCATGTCGAGACTCTCAACAGAAACAGTAAGCTTATACGACCTGTCAAAATAAACCTCTTTGCTTTGTTTATTTTCACTTTTTAGCTTATAGTGGACATTGTCACCACACCGTTTAGAAGACTTGTAACTTTGTAAGCTACGGTTCCAGTCTTTTCAATAAATAACCTATAGCTGTGTAAACAACCATGCAACATATACGCATAGACATCGTACTCTTGAATTAAAATTTTCTTGTCGATCACAATAAATTTATTTCTATGCATATAATAAATACATATATTTTTATCGACATATGTTACTCTTCAGATAAATATAATTTACCCAGTTATGAACAGTTTTGTAAACCCAACACTGGAATATACAGTTTTCGCTGCACAACGCATTACATTTTTATGTGGCTTGTGCAACCTGGAGGAGAGATAGCATTTTTACGGCTGTGAAATTTACAAAAATTCTAGAGGTTAAACGTAAACCATGGATATCGTAACCACATTTCCCCTGGAAGTGGCACAATCCAAAATTTAATGTTTGGAAAAAGTTCAGTCTCTTAGCAATGAGAGATTGTTAATGGTTTTCCTCAGTTGATGAGAGGAGATAAATGCAGCTTACCGTCGCCTGTTGGAAAGTAAAAGTTTCCCGCAGAGAAGTAAACAATTCAGCTTAAATGTAAAAGAAAATAGAAAGAAATTGCACGGAATCACCACAACAATACCGATCGTTTCCAAATTTGTTCCACTAGAAGCCGTACAAGTGAGGTTGTCATATTTGTATATTTATGTGTATATATATATATATATATGGCACTTTGACAAAACTTCCAACACCGAATGGTGGCACAAAGAACTCCACAGCACTATATGACGACGATGACAACAGCATGTACGGATCTTTGATATATAACGGTACAGCACAGCGCCATCTCTCACATTCTTTCACAGTGCTGATTTGTCCAGATGGTATCCTCGGATATAATCCAGGTACAGCTTTACAGGTTCTCGTTCGGAGAGGTCTTCGAAGCGTCGTCAACCCCCTCCTCGTCCAGGCCTAGTCATAATTTCTCTAAACTACGGGGATTCGTTAAAAGTTCTCTTAGAATCCGCCAAGCTTGTTTGGCGGCGGTGTCCATAGCAGAGGTAGACTTCCCCTTGAACAGGTCCAGGTTGGGCAGGAAGTAATGGGGACAGCGCCTGTTCTGAAGACACGAGATCAACTGAAGGAGTATACCGTTAATTCTGTCGCCTATACATGATTCGTCCCATTCCACTTCCCGTGGATGCTTCTCACATTCGTAAAGAGTCAATGTTTTCATGTGATAGTTGAGTATTGGTTGCGAAGGTACGTCCAGGTGGCGGTCCCTCAGCGTCTTCAGAAGGCTCAACACCTTTCTCCTGGAACCGCCGTATAAAAGTCTGTCCTCGGCGTACTTAAAAGAAATGACCCAAGCATCGCCTTCTGCAGCCGACTGTTTATCTTTCATGTATATACTTTCTTTTGATAATAGGTCAAACCCTTCAGTTTTCACTTCGGCCACAAGGTTGGGATTCGGCCATGGAATGTGAGGGATGGGCCAGTGTGCCCCGCTGCGGGGCCAAATGCCACCGCATCGAAACGCCGGAGTTATCTGCACCACCAATCTCTCCCTAATACGTAACTTGACCTCCGTTGTGTCGGCGACCATTTTCACAATATCTCGGTATGAGCATTTGTCACATGCTTGTGCCACAAGAGTTTGAAAACGCGAGCGAATCTTTCTGGCTGACAAGTATCCAGAGGCCGTGATGAACTCGACCCAAAGTGACATGGACCGTTTTCGGCCGTCGCTGAGCTTGAGAACGGCACATCCCGGGATCGTGCCATCGTCCACGAAATTAAACACCCCCATTTGGTTTAGGTAGAGCACGACCTCAAACTCGGTGGGGGAGATGACTTCCACCCCCTCGTAGCGACCGTTAGTCTCCGTCAGAGAACTAATAAATCTTGGCTCCTGGACCTCCACTTCTTTCAGGACGTCCTGAACCACCTTACAGACTTCTCGGACCGTCTTAGCGATGCTGCCCTTACGAGTTTGCACCCGGTCCGAATTGAACTTGTTGAGCTGGTACAGGAGTTTCGACTGGGCTGCCATCATGTCCGGCAAGTCCAAAGCACCCAGCCCATCAGAATACATCTGGGCCGGGCGGGCGACAGGTGGGGACAGAATGGTGATGCCGGGGAAGTTGACAAGGGGCCGGACGGGCAGGATCAGCTACACACACGCACCGTGTCGCTCCGCTGACGACTGAGCCGGGAGACTCCTACAAAACAACACGGCCGAACTTGTGAGCGACAAGAAACACACGCACACAAAACACGCACAACCCGAAATGGAGCGCAGCGCCTAGGGTCACGGGAGGTCTAGCTGTTAGGTTGTCATTGACGGTAATACCTCAGTAGTCGGTCTTGTCGTTCCTCTTAGATTATTTGCTCAAGTACAACAGTCCATGCGGCTGGCTCCCCCCGCGCACTGCAGCTCAAAACTTGAAGTTTTGCTAAGAGCAACTGTCAGATCTGCGCACCGCAGTCTTTCGAGATGAGTGGAATTGTTTTGCTAGTCTATATGGTTATAAGGCTCTCAGCTATTTGTGACTGCAGTTCACCTGTCACTATGCAAGTTGAGGGTCGCTAATTAAACAATAATCCCTCGCCTCGACCGTCCAATGAACCACTCAAGGCCTCTCGGATGCTCTGACAAGTTTCACGGGCTGGGCGGAGCTAAAGCTCCCTTATCTCCGCCCACTAATAGAAGGGGCGTTGTGTGATGAAAAGGGCTAATGCCATTGGCTAGTGTGTATCTGTTTACCAAACCACCACCCATCTAACATCTCTTTGCATAAGTATCTTCTCATGTCTGAAATCCAAAGCGAACAGAAAGAGTGACGGCATGAGCTTTTCGTCGTTTAGCAACATTTGCCGAAGATAGCCGCAGCGGAGAATGCAATGCATGTTGCAAAGATGTCGAGATTTTATAATGTCAAAACTTTGCTGTTGGATATCAGCTGCACTTACTCGACGCTCCTAGACTGACTTACACTTCCCTGAGAAAGAGAAGGTTTACATCATTAATATTCCAGATCTTTTTTTTTTCTTAAAACGGGACACCTATCCCTTCCATCCAGGTGCTTTGTTCTGAAGTTGCATATTTTCAGATGACTGGAGTGATGTTGTACTTAGATAAGGAAAGCCAGAAGGCCATCTTCTGGCTGTGGATTTAAGTCATGTGATTTGTTATCAAATCGTCTACCATCGTACAATTTTACATTCCTGAAAATGACGTTAAGCCCCAATGAAATGAAAAAATGCGTTGAAAATTGCCATTGTTATGCATTACCATTACAACTGGAGGCGTATTTATGTAGTTACATAACTCAAGGTGGAAACCATCGCTTGGTTGTTATTAGTTTTCACAATCTCTTTTTCAAATTATTATCTGTTTCCTTATTGACATCCTTTTCGTGTTGATTTTAGTTATTTTTTAACGGTGCGCCTTCGTGCTGAATTACTAGTACTTGTGTGCCAGTCTGTTGCTTATCAGCTCTGTTGATGGTCGACGTGTCTCTGGTTTCCCCCATCGCATCGCTCCCCGCTACACTCCCCATAGGAGATCTGTTTGCACTCAATTAGCATCATTGGCCGTCTCGAAAGGGGGCAATATTTGGATAGCGTTTTCATAATTACAGACTTTATCAGAAATTTCAATTTTTCATTGACACAAGCGGCTGGATTTAAAACAAATAAAAGAGGATTAATTTTAACGGAGCAGAGACGCTTGTGACACGGAGTGATTACAGAGCTATGGGGGCGTCGGGGCCTCTCCACAGAGAGGCCGCGTTGGGTAATCCACGGGGTTGGACCCCGGGAAAACCTCCGCCGGCGTCAACCCAATCTGGATCTAATTTACCGGTGATCCCTGTAGTAGACTGGTTTATATCAAACCTGCGACTGCGGCAGACTCATATGAAGGCTGGCGTCGCGGACTTAAATTGTCTCCCTACACACAAAACGGCCGGCATCCGATACCATAATTCCGATTAAGTTTACAAATGGTTTCTAGTTTTAAATTTTGAGTACTAAAAGAAAGTAGCAAATTCATTTATTTAAGAGGGCGATACATGCCAGGTATTATTTTCCACTGTTTTGTTAACTGCTTTTCGCGCTTGACAAAGTGTTGAATGTTTTCCATGGTTCGACCGAAATGTGATTGAACCCGAAAATGCTGTGGCCTCCAGAGACTGACCTGCCAAGTGTTTGCCCAGACGACCCGTGTCCTCATCTGGTTCCCCAGCATCTCAAGGTACATGATTGCTTAAGTGAGATTTAAGACCCTCAGTATTGAGTCCAAGCTCAGCGATAAACTCCTCTTCTGCCATTCAGGATAGAATTTCTAAATTGGTTTTTAAACTTTTCGTGTCGACACGATAACCACGGCTCATATTGCATTCAGTCTCGGCGCGCGCGCATGCCAGTTTGTGGCGGTGATTTCATGCCCAGAGATATGGATAAACTTGCGACCGGAATACAAGCAAGAAGTAAGATGGAAAGAAATATGCCATTTACGTGCGATTTGGTTTCCGGTTACCTTTTGTATTCGGACCAGTTGCAAATGGAATGCGTTGGCATCTATTGTTGTATATAAATACAATTTCGTGTTGACTGGGTAACTGATAAGTACGGTGTATGCCTGTATAATGTTAAATACCATAACGCATTCTGCGGGGCCGGTCGCCATACGACGGCCGATGACAGAGCTCGACGGGGCAGCGGGATCGGGTTTCTCTCCCCACTGCCCACTCTCTTAGAGCCTGGCCCTAATTGGCCCCTAATTAACCCCTGGTCCGTGATCCTATCTTAGCTCCTGTCGCTCAATCCATTTATGCTGTCTGTGACCGGTAATTGTGCCAGGCGCTCCTCAGTCTCACTTGTATTGTATAATATTTAAAGCCCTATTCACAGGTTGGCGTCAGATGTCTTATCTTTTATTTTTATAAAAAAAATTCGTATCGCACGATTTATTGCCTTTCTAATGAAAATACAACAAAAACACTCAACGAATTATATGACTTACAATCTGTCCAATATTGATAGCTTTAATTAGCGTAGATTTTATGTGAAAACTTAACGACTGGTTTTGATGATGTTCCTATATGTGCACGTATGGCATGTAATATATTTTTTTGTTACAAGCGTTATGGGTCACAGGGAATTTTAAAGATTAAAATGTGTAATTGCACAGAAAACATCAACGGCATTTATTACCTAATTCTGCTTACGCCATGGTGCTAGGAGGCAGGTAATTTGTTACTACTTAAACACTTAAGTGAACAGTTAGAATAAAACCCTAACTGAGGTAAATTGACAGTGGCTGGATTCCATCGGTAAGGTGTGACCATTTGCCAACTATCACACTGTCGTGCCCGCTTTGAGTTTACTCTCTGTGCTGCAGTCTTTTATATTTTATTTCGTTCGAACTCAAGTCTCATGCAAATATTTCGTTCTTCGTTTAATTATCGAATTTCTGCTTCATTTGGAAATACGCCCCTATATGTTATAATGCTTTTTCAGTCGAAAGTGAAAAACTGAAATTCTGTAGTGTTGAAAATGAATTGGGTATATAGCCTTATGTTTCTAATGCGAATTGTAACAGAGATTCGAATTGGATTTGAGCTTTAACTGCTTCTTGTCTTTTTAGTTTCGTGCGTGAGGTAGTTTTGTGGTCCGTCTCTGGGCTATCTTGTTGCAGTGGCAGACTAAGGTTATACCACCAGCACACAACCTGTGAAAAAAAAATAGTCAATCCTCGACCGGCTTATTGCCGTAGATATGTTTAGATGCAGGGTATAGATTAAACTAAGCCGTCTATTAATACATGTGTACCCCTACATTATTAATCCTGCTTAACCACTTTCTAAAGTAGCAGCAGCACTTTTGTCGCAGTATGTAAGATATGCGTTGATATTGATAGGTTTCGTATTTCGGCGGGCATCTTAATGGGGGGTTCAGGTGATGGGAATCTCAGGTAAGGGCTAATATCAGCCGCGGGGTTCTGGCTTTCAGACGCCGTGGCTTTTCGCTTCACCGATCATTGTAGTCATCCAGCGGCTTGTACATGTAGTACATGATCGTGATGCGAGTGTAGAAATGCATGAACGCTCGGCATGCGTCATTATACACACATTTACGCTCAACTTTAACGTCATGCCAATCCTTTAATATATGCAGCGTTAAAATACTGTTGTTCGCATGGATATCCACTGTTGAAGGTTCACTGGACACTGCAATAATAGAGATGAGAGATCTACCGTTGTATTCTGTAACTATAGACAGTAACAAGCCATTTACAAAGCTGTATACCGGTTGGTTGTAAGGTATATTACGGGAGGCGAACTTCGCGCTTCGCTGACTTCTTGTTATCAAATATCCCCATGAATTGGGTATGTTTCTGCTTATCAGACCATAAAATTGCCATCAACCCTTTGAGATCGACTCCGATGCCTGAATAAGGCTTATGCGCTTCAGCGTGACATTGGGAGTATGACTGGCAATGCGGTGCTATCGGACTCAGACTGAACAGCTATTATCATGTGGTTCTTCAGAATTTGCAATGTTATCCACAGTATGAACTATAATTTTGATATTTTACTCCACAAAATGTGGCATGGCTTACAGATTTGTGAAGATTCATTGTTGGCCAGACTGGGGCAAACTGGAAAAAAAATATATTTGGGCCCATGGAAGTGTTTTCGTCGTTGAATAAATTTTTCTGCTATTGTGGAATGAAATGTATAATAGAAAGACAAGGTAACTAAACAGTTTATTTCTGTGATTTCTGTATTCTTTGTTTTGTGGGTTCATTGCAACGAAAGACTGTCTTCATTTAGTTGATGAATTACTCTTAATACGGTATTTTCTCGCATGGTTAAAATGATAAGCAGTCCATGTTGATATTTTGTCACTTATAATGGTAGATGTTGTTATTGTGAAATGTTTGTCATTATAATAGTAGGATAGTAGTCACAGATTGTGAGTTCAGAAGACTATACACCCATGGCTTCAGGAAGAAAACATTCGAGATTGCTTGGTCTGATGTAAATATATGAAAGAACACCACAGGCTGTCAAAGAGTTAATTTGTCATATATATATGTATATATATATATGACGCAGTACATATCCTCAGTGTGATGTGGACAGTTTAAGGGCATAAACAATGTACATGGGGGAAGCAGCTGTATAATCAGCCAGGCGAGAGTTATATGGAAGATGAGAGTTTTTACCCCGCCAGATTGGATGATTTTTCACTCGGTTGAAGATTGGCCTAATGGAATGATAATGGCGTTTCACTTTTTGTCGCAGGTCGTTTCCGCTTTCCGAAGGCCTTTTTAAGGGAGACAGTGGCTTTAATAATAAGATTAGCCGCTTCTTCCATCGTGTTCCAATGTATAAAGGGCACGTCTAATTTTCTTTCCACAAGAACGCCTTGTTTTTGCACCGAAGGAATACACAGAATGTCTAATACCGCCATGACGGTGCATGTTTTTTTTTTTCTTTTTGGACGAATATAATGGCTCAGATTTCGTTGACTGATAGGTTTAATGTGCAATACTGGTGGGATGTACTTTTTTGGTGACCAATTTAATGACAGCCATGTCATTGACTAACATTGCGAACAGTCTATGTCGACTTATACAAATTGTCGTTGATCTTGACGGTAACGTTTGGCGCCGTGATCCCGCGTGATTTCGCTGCTACGTGCTGCCGCCGATAATACATGTACACAGCTTCCGTACGTTTACAGTGGTTGCATCATTCCTCAAGGGACAACCATTCATAGATAACGTATTTTGCATGGGTGGGAGAGAGGCTACAAAGTATCGGCTACATTCACAGCTTTGTTTCCCTTGGCATAACTCCTCGCCTCGATCTCAGAGCCCTAACCCTATTTCGACTCGCTTTATCGAATTTACGGAAAGCATATTGCTGGTCCGTTAGCTACCAGGTCTCCATGGGGCAAGGGGATAGGAGACAAATGACTGGAGCTTAATGCTCGACTGCCGACATAATTAGATATATTTTCCATTATTGTAATAAGCTATTCTCCTCTTTTCTGCCTTCAATTTAGGTCTTTGTATCGAGAGAGTTGATTAAGCCGGACTCGATCTTGTCGTAATCTCTTGGGCCCTTCATGAGACACACCTCCGCGGGTCCCCTTGGTGCCTGGATGCGTGCTCTCTGAACTACAGCATCCAATTGCCGGGCCAAATGACCCAACTTTAAACGATTATCCTCAGTCTAATGTGGTTTTGACTTTCTCCACAAGAATACAAATATCATCATTTAGCGTGCGCCAACTGTACGGCATAATATTTCTTTGTGCAGTCTTTAGACACGTGGGCTGAGTGGTTTCCTGATATTTGTTTGCTAGACAAAGGCAATGTTTACAGTCTCTTTTATCAGAATGATGAAGGATAATAGTATGCATTTAATTTATATCTCTGCACATTCAATAATCATGATATTTATCTGGTTCGTTCGACTATGGCTTTTAGTCAGGAATTTTGTTCGGTACCAGTGGTTTTTTCTGAGCACTCAGTGGAATTTTCTTCATTCCGCCAGGCAGATAGCCGTCATTATAACTAAGCAATTTTTGAGTAATTCTTTTAAAACCAATGAAATAAATAACCATGTAAATATGTGGTATTTTCAAAATAAAACCCGACGAACAGTAACTGTCGTTAATCTTCTTTTACCCATGCACGTGTGGTATAATATGAGACTTGCTTCAACCGCATCTGACTTTGAGAAGTCGATCTTTGCTGGAGAGTTGTGTATAACGAATCATTAACAGGTGACTGCTTAGTCGTATAGGCTTTAAACAGTCCGGTTCATTTCTTTAACTTGAATTTAATATTTTAGCCGAGTTTGTGTACATATAAATTTCTGTTCTGTTATTTTGTGGAATAAGTTGTATTTCATAAATTTTGGGAGAAAAAATTAACGCACATAACATACCGGTGTATTTGATGGCGGCTTATAAGAAATTCTCCGTCTTTTGTTACGCTTTAATATATATTTTTGTAACTTGAAAAAATCTATGCTGGAACTGTTGTCCAAGATGGAACAGGACCATCAGCAAGGTACACTGTGTGACGTCGAACACTATACTTGTTGGTCCAGTACGTACAGCATGGCTCTGATTAACCGAGGAATGTTCAGAACCTTCAAATCATCTGGTTTCTGGTAGTTACCTTAGTTATGCTTCTATAGTTTTCTATCGTTATCGCGGCCCCGCATCGGACCTTATCTCTGAGGAGGCCAGAGTGCTAATCGTAAGCAGACTCTTCACATTATTGCCACAGGTGATGGCGGGGAAGTATCTCGGTGAACTTAGTACTTCTTGACATTGATGACACCCCGTTCATTTTTGATAAGGTAATTACGATACATTTTATATATGTGGTTCAAACAAATAGGCATTCTGATGGCGTAGACTGCATCGGCTTGTAAGTTGTGGATAGTTGTGATAATTGTTGTTTTTTGAAATGCTATTTACTGTTGGTACTCCTATCTGTTGTGTATGTGGAGGAAAGGAACCTAACGTTATATGGCGAGGGGGTCTTCCTTTAAAAACTCTGTAGAACAAGCACCTGTTCTTATCTCTTTAACGGGGTGGGATTTAGGGTACCCCCTTTAATAAGGACGAAGAATCCCAATCTGTCACTGTCAATTTGGCCTGAGCTGTTTTCCCTGGATTATTGCCACTCAGGCCTTCCGTCGGCGTCCAGATGCCGTCGGACACGGTCTAATCCTTCGCCGACAGCCAGACCTGAACACTGACCGTCACCTATCAGATACTAACGGCGAGAATTCTGTTCCCAGATAAAGCCGCAGTTTGAGCAATTAGCAGAATTGCCTTTTCCATCCCGCCATCATCTGTTATTGTTTAGGTATATAGGCTTGCTGTATACTGACCCTTGCTCGACCCTTTCTCAGTTCTGCTCGATTTGCGCTTTTTTGCATGCCTCGGACACGTCTCTGAATACCTTTATGCATGCTTGTAGTGCAGGATGGAACTTTTAAAACCATGATACTTGTTAAGGCATTATACGTCAAGGAATGTATATCTCAGATACCTGCCGAGGTACGCTAGTTTCCTTTGGGATAAGCTCGGTTTCGTCCACCCTTTCATGCATAGAGCACAATCATTTAACTGAAAAAGTTTCAAATGCCATGACTCTTATGTTCACCTACATTTGGTTTATAGAATATTTATTTGATTACGCTAGTAGATTAGTTGAATTTTTTTATTTGAAATTGTACCTGTGTTATATTTCTCATGTAAGCCGTTATGTATAATACGTTTTTCCGATTTGTATTTCTGCTTGTGCAGACGCAACCAATTCTATACGCAGACGGTTCGTTGTCGCATTATAAGACGACAACTGACCTCTAGTCAAAGTCAACCGGGGACGTCTGCTATGTCGACAATGCGCCTGTATAAATGAAACCAATCGTCATTGTATCTTCATGCTATCTGTATTTTGATGATAATCCCTGAATTTTTACCTATTTTTTAAATGAATTTGATGGATTCTTGTGTTAACTAGTTGTGATACGAAAGTACAATGTCGTATATATAGGTAGAGATAAAACTGAAGCTATGCAGAAGAGGACAATTATTTTGCAGGGCGAAAGATTCATTCTATGTCACGCCAATAAGCGGAAAAATTTATGCAGGTATAACTGTGTAACAAGCGTTTTAAGTTCCATGTTATATAAAATCGAAGTGGAAAACACCATCCCAAAAAACTGTATGCTACAATTTCCAAGTGTTACTGGCCATATATTCGCGTCCATGTAGCGAGGATTTGTAGTTATCTGTCACGATATTTCTTAATAAGATATGTGCGCTTCTGCAACAGAGTCGACGCGCATGCGTATGTGGAGTGTATATGAATGGCTACAGAGTTGAGCATCCACCTGGTATTCTCTTTAACCCTTGATTGAGTGATGGCAAAATGAGGTTACATACATATGTCAACGAATCGTATGCTCTTTGGATATCCCTGGTGGCTGGCATCTCATGCACCGGCATTGAACTGTGTGAAGTATATATGCAGTTGCCTGCCGTCGTCGTTTCATTCTAGAGGCAGGCTAACTGGCAGAATGTATTCAAAGTCAAGAGGGAAGGGAGAGTCCTACCTCTATGCAGACAACTGGAGATCAGTGCATTCATAGCTCATGGAAACGTGGATGAAACAAACTAAAAAAAAAAACAAAAAAAAAATTATCTGCCATCGGAAATGGTGCTTACACAATACTGATGCAACGTCAGGAGCTAACCGTTAAACTCATCCCTGTGTCATTTTTCCTTTAGCATTAAGTAATTTATGTACATGAAGATAATGGTTTGAAGTAACGTAATATCTTAATGTTTCACACAGTTATCTGTTTTTAATATTGTTGTGGAAGCCAGATATAATTGCCATTAAACAGAATGATGTGATCAGGCCAATGCAGCTTTGTTAAGTCGCCGAATGCTTTATATAGAGGTTTAAGTCATCTTGTAGGACGTATTCAGCCATGAACCTTATCTACATCTTTTGCAACGGCTTACGGAGCGCCGTTTGATCATATCTCTACAGCGGCATTGTATTGGCAATGGAAACATTTGCAGGGCCAGACTGGCTGTTGATTCGACTATTCCCTATCCGGGTTTAGAGGGCGAAATCAATAAACCGTCCAACCAGTCGGTCCGCCTTGTCACAACATCTAAAGCTGATCATTGATCAAGTGCTCTTTAAACCCCCGTGGCTAGCTGGAGGGGCCGGAGTACTATCGGGTGCAGGCTGGGAGTGTATGCAGCACGAGAGGTCCACACCCCCCGAACAGCCCGGTGACGGCTTATTCCCATCCCATTATCTAACTATCGGTGGTTTAATCTTGATTCCCGGCTCTAAATCAGCTTTAACACAACAGAGGAAGCACTCAGCATAACTGCGGGCTAAAAACCTCCGAACATGGCATGTATTATTCAAAAAATCCTTGATGGGATTTTTTTAGAGAGGAAGGGCCGGTGGCAATCCGGGGAAGAGCACTAAGTCACTAATCCAGTTAAAAAAGACAGGCGCACAGCGAAAGGCAAAATGTTGCAAGACTATATCAGAATGAAACGCCCGCCGAATTGATTTTTTGTCATTAAACGCATTTTACCACAAAAAAAAAAAAAAAAGAAAGAAAGAAAAAAATTGTGGTTATTTTGTTGTCGCAGTTGCGGATCAGACTGACTTGTGGCCCAAAATTTGTGAAGTTCTTCGTAAAATGTTCTAAATAGAGACGTTGATCTTTTATGAACAGGAGGACAATCTTAAGATTTAATAATAAGATTATGCGACTAAATACATGTACAGCTACAAGAAAATAGTGAAGATGACACAGTTACAACCGATTAGTCAATGCAGCTGTGTGTTTTAGGTTCCTGCCTTATTTGTATTGATATTATATGTGGTGTATATATACAAAAAGTCATTGATTTTTATGATTGTTCTGCATTGGGGTTTCCTTTCAGTCGTCACATCTACATGTCTGCGTATAGCATATTTTGTTAGACTCTCTTACCCTAATTTTGTTATGATTTAACGTGAAAAGTTTTGTTGTTTACCATGTTTTATGTATACATTTATATATACATGTGTGAGCATCAGTGCAGTGTTTACCCTGAATATGTATATGTATACTTATTCCTGACGTGCAGAGAAAATAATCAGAGTGACCAAAATCTTTAACAATATGGCCTCCCACATCGGCTGCCAAAAAGGTCTCCCCACCTATGCCATTTTATATAAACAGACCATATATTGTTATGTATTTACAAAACCCATCGTAGCCGTAAATGTCATCCTCAGGGGCCAGGAAATGGCCTTGTTTCCATGCTTGCAGATATAAAAGTAATAAGCATTTGATGAGTATCGACCACTTCACTGCGCGCGTGCAGGCAGAAGAAGGAAAGATCGCATGAAATATAAAGATTCATCATTGTTATATCGAACTTAGCGAACAAAACGGTCTGTGCTTGACAAAGGCAAAAGGCATGGAATCGACTAGATTGCTGCTTTCCCGCAGAGATAAATAGGTTAAATTACAGTTTTTGGTGGAATCCTAAGAGCTCTGTGACAATATGATCAGTGGCGGACCTGGCTAATTGAGGAGAATGGCCCGGAGAAAGTGGACTCCTTTTCTCCCAAGCTGTTTTAGAAGGTGGCCACTGACGGATGAAAACGTCTACGATCTTGACAGTGGCGAAACTTAATAGTCTTATTTAATAAATTCCGTGTACCAGGGCCGTTTGGGTCTGAAGGAAGATTCCAATATTTGATCTGCGCCAATGTAATCAGAACGTAATTAAACAATCTTTGGCAGAGTCTTGTGTGTTTATGGCAGCGATTAGGCCGAGCCCAGGCCAGCGTGCTGTTATTAATGACCGTATTAGAGAATGTGTCTTCCGCCATCTTTGAAACAGTCGACTCGAAGCAGACCAACCGAGTGTCCTGGGGCTGGCAGACGAGTGCCGACTAATAGATGGCTTCCTTATACAGACTGACACATGCCCGTCTTTCTCTGCCGTGAAGCCGGTAGTGGCCCGGAGGTAAAAGGAAATCAACAGAGGAAACTTAGTGAGACAAAAGGCCTGGCTTCTCAAAACGTCGTTGGTTAAGTTTCGTGATAATGGCAGACACGACAGCGGGCCATTTTGCAGGGTGTTCCAGTGAGTGGTGCATCTGGGCGGAGTTGCCAGCATGTTATATGTCGTCAGGCACGCGATGTGCAACACGGTCGGCCTCCAGAGAGACAACCGCTAACTCTCAGACACAGGCTGGCGGTGTATAGGTAAAGTCAAGAGCTGCTAAATGAATGAGATTTGATGGAGACATCCGGAGATGTCGCATTTCATCGGTTGCAAGTACCCTTGCGGTAATTTATGGTCTCCTAACAGCCATCCATGCCGGCTTCTTTGGGGCATGTGTGCAGCTCCGGGTCCTGCTTTTTGTAAGACATTGCCTTCTTTGTACACACATTATTGTCATGATTCTGAACCCAGCGTAAACATGTGTGACGCTAATAATCCTGTTTGAAATCAAAGGACCTCCAAAAGCATGCTTTCTGTCAACTAAATACAACTCCTCGCAGGTAACTGCTACATGCGTGTAGTGCACACCGTTCGCGAGCAACGTTTTCTGAATCTGGGATACAGTAGGAGAATGTATAAAGTACACAGTAGGCTTAATTCATATACTAAGGACCTTCGCTGGCCGAACTGTCCAATCGACCCCAACCATGAACAAAAGGGGTGTTAAGCACAATAGGACAGTAGAATAAACGTTGTGAAGAATCTTTTTCCATTTTCTTCCATCTGTAATAATGACAGTGCAAGGTCATATACGTGAAATATTCTTGAGAAAGTCATAAAACACTAGTCATTTAATCAGTCAGTCGACATTGTGGAAGTAACCCCAGACGATTGTCATTCATAGATCAACTGATCAGATACATGATTTAGTTTTTGATTGGTTTTTACACCGCACTCTGGAATATTTTACTTATAAGACGGACGGCCAGCATTATGGTGGGAGGTAACTACGCGATATATGAAGACAGGAAACAAGATGCAAGATGTGTTATAACTCATTGCTGTATTTTGAAGACAATGCTGTAAGGATTTGAAGAAAAGGAAATTGAAGTTGACGAAGATCGAGTGAAATACACAAACTGATCTGAGGAATGAAATTTTCTACAGCGCTGAACACAGATACACATTCACCATTGAAATATAAATGTAATACATAACAGACAAGGTGCTTCAATAGATGCAGGCAGTCATCGATACTTCTGACAAAGCTTTTTCTTGAAATTGTGAAAAAACTCTGGTATACATATTTTGAAAACAATAATCCTGTTGCATCCCTTGTTGATTTTCTTCAATCATAGGACTTTTGTAGTCTTGTGTATAAGAGTCTCGTGGGTATTCGTACATGCTGACTTTCCACGATTGGACCTGACAAGTTGTGGGAGTTTTGGGATGTGACTGTCTCTATATAAAGCTCGTTGTATTCCGTGATTGGCATGGCAGGGCCGAGGCACGTGCTGATGCAGGAACGTGACGTACTGCTTGGCGAACTCATCCTCCGCACATCACGGTGAGGTAGAAAAGCCGCATTTATTGAAACTGACGGGATGTCTGTCCAAATTAGACCCGTGCGAAGTGAGCCCGGGTCAAGAGGTGTCAAGGAGGGCGGCAGTCTGGACGAGAGCTACTCAGTTCTTTGATCCCACCTTTTTTTGCCTTTCACCGGTTTGTTTCTGCAACCCGTCCCCTCGGCTTATCCTACAGCAGAGCCCTGTGATAGACGTGCAAAATTTAGGATCGCTACTTAGCTTACAAAAACACAAGAACACATGTGCGCCTTCCCACTGTCTAATATGCATGTGATCCTCCGTCTGCATTTCGGAGTAATTGCCCCAAGTGGCGGTCGGAGTAGATTTGGTCGCCTGTAAACGTTCTAACCCTCATCATGCACGCTCCATTGCCAAGCTTTACAACGTCTCAATTTTTCCTGACAGCTTTTATCTACAAAGATCATCTTCATATAACTTTTCCTCCTCGTGGATTGTTTTTGCCAGCCCTCTGACTGGAATCCAATAGCCAACTGTTTCCTGATAACGGAGACGTGTTGACGAGGTTCTTCGTAACCGTGTGAGAATATGACGGTGTTTTCCAACTACAAAGTACGTCTTGAAGTTTGAAATGGAATATTTCTAGCTTCTGTGTATACACCACAAACTCTGCTCTGAGGTGCTAAACAACTCCAACAGAAATATAAGGCGTCATGTTGGCATTGCAAAATCAAACGATCTGTCGTGTGGTCGTATTCAAAGCCAAAACCCTCCGCTGTAAAAATTGGCACTACAACATTGTCTTCCTGTCAGATTAATTTAACTGTCTACGTCATTAAAAGCTTATGCTGCTCTCTTTAGAAATGGACGTATATGGTCGCCTGCTTGAAACGAGGACATTGGTAAAATGCCAACAAGGCTTTGCATGGTCATGTTTATTCGTCGCATCCCTCAGTGATGTAAACTGCAGCTCATAGCTTATAAGCCATACATTTCTTGTGCTTATAAACTTCCGCGTCTTGCACGTCTCAGCATTTCCAGAGAGCCTACTCCATGCAGGCCATCGGATTGTAACGACCATACACACGTAATGCTATTAGCGGTAAAGTTTCGTGGCCCCATGCTCTGCAGGACTCTGATGTATAGCGGTGTCTGCTGCTATGACTTGTTTACAATTCCAGAGAGATAGGTTTACTAAAGTGAAGTGGATGAGGGTTTGAAGTAGCATCTCTGGAGCCACAAGCTCCGTCGGCCTGATGTAACCGTTATCGCCCGACAAAGTATCTGTCTAAAGATGACAGAAATCATGTCTCCAGTCAGTTGTTCTCTGTAATTGTTCCGTTAAACGCGGACCTGGATGAGAGCATGCACGGTTTGACTGACATAGACATGTTACACAGTGATGCAAGATAAAGTGTCGCGCGCCATGCAATCCAATCTTTGTGAAAGATGTAAGGGAAGTTTTCTTGGTGAACATGCCCTCATTAAAATACACTTCAGCTGGTGAGTGTCATCACCTAGAAGTTGGTAGGAGGTCCAAAGATTCCACGCCAACTAACTAGCAGCCCAGAATGCGCTCCGCAATAATCCAAGGACTCGGTTACTCTATACCTCTTTCATGATCGCGATATTAGAGAAGGTATTTCCCAAGGAACAGCACCAAGAGTGCTGAAGGCCAATATTTATTCATGTCCAAAACTTGGCTTTTAACGATGCCGTTCGGTAGTCGATAACACTTCACACTTGTGAGATGATATTCCATAATAATAATATTTTTCCGTGAATGTACAGCAGTCACCAAAGTTTGCGTATACAATGATATGTTTGCAGTTTCTATTTTCTGGACTTGTAAATAATTGCCATTTAAAACCATTGTTCTTGTACTGCCATGAACTGTTTCCAGTGCTTGGTGATATACATTGGAGGCACAAATAAAAACTTTGGCTCTAAGAAAGGCGACTTTAACAGATCTCTTGATGTCTCTCCAACCAAAGATATCATTAAGACGTGCTATGTGAAGCGAAGTTTCGAGAATGCCGCATTTCACCAATACATCAGCGTTTAAGGCAATGTTAGTGTTTTGTCAGTGATTATTCAGTTGTTTGAGAGAAATGAAAATTATGTTTGCTTTCTTGAATGTAGTGATAGTATATTTCGTCGTGGAGTAACGCGAGGTGGGTTTGTTTAAATTCGTGAAAGAAACAGATATTACGGAATTAGTTTTTATTGTTCTGGATAATAGTTCTGACTTTTTGTTCCTTTATGTGGATGGGTGAGTATACACCTCCCTACCTGCCTGCGACCAAAGGTTTTCGTGTTTACCTCTCATGGTACTAGTCATTTTGCTGTCAAGAATGTTTGGCTTTTGGGGAATCGTTCATTGTGTTTGTTTATCTTTCAGAAGTATAGATCGTATATTCCTCTGTTACGTATATCGAGGGTCATTGTACTTTATGAAGGCACGTCTTGGATTTAAATTGATTATCCTAGGTCTGTGCCAAGCTCATATTAAGATACGATGCATATGGGAGCGTTGTTTATGGTCTGTTTATTTACTGGGCTCCGTGTTTGTAGACACTACACGCCATTATGACACATTGATTATTTCTCCGGGTCTCTTCGGCCCATTACGGTTTGGGAATGAGTTCCTTTCTACACGGGTCTGGTTAGTGTTGAAGATAATCTAAGCTGTCATATGCGCTGAGACGTGGGGCTTTTTCGCGTAACCAGAGATAAAAAAGAGTGGAAACAACTATCCAACTAAGTTTGGACGACTTCACGTGAACACTAGCACATAACCCATGGAGATCACAACAATTTTTAACCTAACAGTTAGGATTTCCACAACCAATTCCCCCCCAATATCTTCACACGTGCATCTCAAAGCTCTTATTTCAAACAGAAAAAATTTTACCCTGTATTTTTTCTTTCCACACAATCATTGTTTTTTGCAACGCTTCCAATGTTACAAATTTTTATGTAGAAATACATGTACTACATTACGCTCGGTGTTTTTTCCTGGTATGTCTGCGGAGTGTTTTTGGAAGATTCGAAAACAGATGAATGGGTTATGCTATCCTAACCTTAGGCGTACCTTCTGTTTAAGCAAGTCACAGAGAAACCAGGCACGTGATTCAGAAATCGCTCATCAGGTGTGCTCTCCCAGTTTGAGTCTGATGAAGACGGCCGCTGCTCCGAATCCTCACAAATCATGTGTTCAGATTACCTTCTATCAGTTAGGCTTGTAGCTCCTTGACCCCCTCTCCAGTGTCCGGGGATTGTATCATTGTTTCACGCATTGTCTAATTATGACACGTTGCAGAAGCACCCGCTGTGCGCGTCAAACAAGATTTGTTCCTCAGTGATGGATTGGTCAGATTGTCCTTGGAGCCATGCGGTGAATGCGTTTGTTAAATGGCTCCCCATACTTCTGCAGTTTGGAAGTACTTGCACCTAACATTTATTTTGACTGCATTGAATATTGTCTATGGTGATATGGTTGGTTTCGAATCTGTCAATCAAAATGAGGTCTTCCGACATTTTTTTTTCTTCAGAATTTTCCGGTTCGGAATTGTACTTTCCATGATTCTATTTTCATTGTAATGACACGAAAAAATAAAAACACTTTGCTTATCTATTTGTTCACTGCTATTTTACTCATTTATACTTTTGTCCTTGGTTCGTTAGGACAAAACAAAAGATTGACGATTTTGCACTAGAAGTTAATTCTACTCCAAGGTCTCACCAAGCTATGTTTTTCTTTGTTGCCAGGTGCTCTCGTATGTGGACTGTTTACATGGCAAGTGGCATTTCAACGAAATCAGAGCTATTTTTTCCAGGCGCTATCTCCTGCAAAATGTGGCCATCGAAATCTTCATGTCCAACCGAAGTAAGTCCAATTGTACTGCACCAGTGCTGTTTGCATGAAGAGTGTCAGAAAAAGGAAATCTGCGTTCTCCATGTGTTACACAGGGTACGCTGAAATAAACTAAGCTTGTGACTTGGACATTTGGTTGAAGTGTTCTTCTTTTCACACCTCACCATGGTCCCAGGCTCAGACCCAGCTCTCACTGCTTCAGCTGCGGATCTATGTCAGGAGATTTGTCGTGTAGCTGGTAAAACGTGGTGATTTCCTCCGGGAACTTCGGTTTCCTCGTGTCATAAATTGGGCTTCCTTTGGAGATGTGAGGGAGTACAGAATGTACAAATTAAATGAATAAGCAAAGACATTTTTAAATGAGAGTTGGAGGGTAAAGTTACAGGGTCGCGAAGGCAGTAGCCTTCGCAGATTGTATTCTGGTCATTTATACCTCTGTTGGCCTCTGCACATTCCTGGGTTAATCATACTACGTGGCAGGTTGAATGAAAATGTGATGAATGTTTCAGCAGAAATGAAGTTGTCCCACGTGGACCTGATAATTTGGAGTGATGTATAGCTGTATCAGTTATTAATGAGCATGCTCTTGGGTGTTGTAGCTGCTGTCATGTTTGCCTTCACTGACCATGCCACAGTCAAAAAGGTAGTGAACGCCTTGCCCCGGGTGGGGGTCGGGGTCAAGTATGGATTACCCCAGGCCAGGTAAGGCATCAGGACAGGCGTTGTGGGGGACACCTACTTTTACACCAACAACAACAACAACAACAACCACTGTAAGAAGGTGTAACATGGATGTTAAATACAAAACAACAACAATGGTGGCCATAATATAGGCCTTAAGGCCAGAGTCTAAACAACAACAATTACCCAGATTAATGTACAACAACTGCAACATGGATGATGTTACATGTGAGGCCTGACGATAAACAACAACAACAACAGAGACCTTGATAGATGTACAAAAACAGGTGCAACATACAGCAGTCGTGCCCTGCCCAATTGTAAACAACAACAGCAGTGACGATGATGAATATAAAATAAAAATGTCAGTACCCTGGTATCTGCTTATGTAGAACTTTTCACCAACAGTGAATATTTTCATGTGACAATTGATGATAGGCCTATGGCTTTGTTTCAATTATTTTTTATTTATTTATTAATTAATTTATTTTGTATTCATATTTTTGGTTAAATTACACATAGAACAAACATATCAACAGAATATTCTTTTGTACAATAAAGAAGTTCTTGTTCATTATCCTTTTTTGTCTTGTTATAGGCGAATGTCATTGGCTGTTGGGAAACAGTTGTTCAAGTTGTCAAGCATGACTCAGAAATGGCAAAGAAGGGAAATTTCAAATTTTGATTACCTTGTTTATCTTAACACAGTAGCAGGTAAGACTGTTTTTTAGTATATTTTGTAACTCCTGTTTTGCAATATGCATAAAAATATATATTTAAAATGGAGTAAATTTTGACTGCAAGACTTTTACTGGTATTAAATTAACTGGTATATGGTGTCTCTTCAAAGAGTTTGTATGAGGCATGAAGTTATTATTTTAACTTTCAAAAATGATATTAGCCTTCACGGATGTGACGACATGTAACATGTAGAACAGCCCTAATGATAAGAAAATAATAAAATGCTCTGTGTTAATAGTAAATTGTGCAGTCAGTGAGAAATGATAGCAGTTAAGGTTTGATTTCATTTTGAAATTGGAATGACCCAAGTCATTTATCATTATTGTTCAAATTATTTTGCTGTCTTTTAAATCACACATTGTGCATTTCTTGTTCACTTGTTTTTTCTTGCAGGGAGAACATACAATGACTTAAACCAGTACCATATTTTCCCCTGGGTGCTTGTCAACTATGACTCTGAGGATTTAGATCTAAGCCAGCCTAGCAACTACAGGGACTTGTCCAAGGTAGGACAGCAGGCAAGGTACCAGTCCTTGCAGGCTTGCCTCAACCCTTGACTTCTACACCTGTATGATGAAGCATGGCATAAAGCATTTGGGGATAAATTGCTTCCTTTCTCCCAGTCCCTTTAGAATTATCATGTTTGACTTAAATATTTGTCTCAAAAATTGTTTTTACAGGCAAATGGAGGTCATAAAATATTATGATTAGTGCTCAAGCTTTTCAGAAAGATTTTTCAAGCAGGATTTTACTGTAGGACTTCCATTCAGTCAAAGTGATGACTTTGTATAACAAAGTTATAGATAGAAGTTTTGGTCAAATACTGAAGGCTCTTTTGTAACCAAGAATTGTAAGTTCTGCTTTAGAATGAATAAAGTATTGGACATTCTGTATTAGGCATTTCTGACATAAAATGAATTTGCAACAACTGATATTTTCAGCCATTTGAAAAAAGTGAAGTTTTAGTATGGTAAAGTTCATGAGTCTGTAATGGACCTTTTGATCACTATAGTTGAAATTGAAAATTTCAGATGTTGAAAGTAGAAACATAGCATAGGTAATGCGGTAACATAAGTTTCAGTGAGACTAGCGTGAAAGAATTTATTTTTTCTGCGGCAAGCAAGTTTGTTTTATAAGGAAAGCTTGTCTTGAATACATGTGTAAAGAAATATGTAAACATTGCCTAACTCTCTGAAGATGTCAAAAATCAAACAGAAAATTCCAAGATGGCACACAGGAAAACCCATTGCTGTAAGAAAGAGGTTAAATACAGGAAGGAATTAACCCTTTGGCATACTCCAGAAAATAGTTTTGTTTGCAAAAGAAACAAAAAGAGGTAGCCCATAGTAACTGGATGTAGACTGTAGAGATAAATCCAGCAAGTGACAAGAGAAAAGTCGTTTATCAGCCCAGGCTGCCAGTGCTTATCTTGTTCCAATATATGTTGGATTTCCTTGGCATGAATCTTGCAGTGTTTATATTTAGCCTAGTGCTCAGAACAGACGTAAGGTTAGGAATACTCTGCCTAATTTGTCCAGCTGGAGTTATCTCCCTTCTTTATCCTGTGTCTTGTCAGGTGTGACATGATGGATTTTGTTCTTTGGAAAAGTAATTTTATAAAATTATGGTGACTTTTTACTTAAGTCTAATCAAATATATGAGTGACTGTAGGTAGGCCTTTAAACCATTGTCACATTATGTGGATAATGATAAAAATGAATAAATTAAGAAATAGGCAAAAATGTTTAACAGTGTGATAATAACAGTTTTGTTTTACAGTTTTCCCTGTTAACTTAATTAAATAACAGAATTGTTCAAAATCAGATCATTATGGTAAGAAGATGTTCGTGATGTGTAAATCAGTTTCATCATCATTGTTGATCTGTGTTTTTATGCTAAAGTCATGCATCTGTAACAGAACTGATCAGTTTTATCCTGCATTAGATACCTATTGTTCAGACCTGATTTATTTATGACCAGTGGATATTGTTTTTACGTTGTAGCCAATTGGAGCCCTAAACCCTGCCCGTAGGGTTTTCTTTGAGGAACGCTATACCAGCTGGGAGCACGATCAAATACCACCATTCCATTATGGGACCCACTATTCCACATCTGCCTTCACCCTCAACTGGCTTATACGCATGGTAAGCGCTCCCTCTCTACCTCTCTCTTTCTCTGTCTAATCTTCCCCATCCTAGTGCATGGGAGTGGAATGGGTGAGGGCTCAAATCCCACCTTGGCCCCAGGCTTACAAGGTATCAGTGTTTTTGTCGCGTCTGTTGCATGAAAATGCAGCTGCAGCTCATCTGATCATGCATTACACTTTTGATTCTGGAGTAATAAGGCTATGATATAGTGCCAACTGTCGTATCAAGATTTTGCTCCATTTAGCATACAAGATCACTTTTTGAATGATATTCTAGCCCACTTTTTAGTTACTCTGTGTGGCAGGTTTATCATTTCTCTTTATTAAAACCTTAATCTATGTTCATAGTCATTTAAGACGTCTTGTTTTTTCTTGGAAGTGTGGGACCAAACGGTATAAATTAATCTTTGCTAAAGTATGAACTTGACGTGAAGAATCCCATGGTGCTTCACTAAGTGGCACAGTGGGTGACGTCATATAATACGTTGTATGTGTCCCGACCACAGCTTCTCAAAGACAAACCACATTATTACAGTATCCTGTAACAAAAGGTGTGCTGTAATAAACTCATGTACTGCAGCAACCGAGAGTGTGGTTTTGTTATAACCGACTGTTTGGAAAGAATTCTTCGAACCTTTATGGGTTTATTTGCAGGAACCTTTCACGTCCATCTTTCTCAACTTTCAAGGGGGGAAATTTGACCATGCCAACAGGACATTTTTCTCAGTAAGCCAAGCCTGGAAGAACTCGCAGAGAGACACCTCGGATGTCAAGGTGAGGCTTACAGGAAGTTGTCAAAGCAGTCATACATGTACACGGCACACTTTCATGCCAATATCACAGCTGGGTTTATTGTATGGTAATATGAGTCTCTGCATCCAGCGGCTTTGTTGAGGTTACGACTATTTCTGCAGAATCGCGTCCCTTAGAGTGAAGAAGTTTGTTCAGTTAGTTTCTACTACCGCAAGGAAGGCCTGAAAGATTTAGTGTTAAGTTATGAACTTTTTTGTGATATGTTGCTTCTTGTCAACATTTTGTACTTTGAAGCTACTTGTTCTCCACATAAAACTGCGGTATATTATGATCATTTTTATTTCTTTCACTTCAAACCTGATGGCATTGTGCGTTATTCAGTCTGCCATGGCAAGCATAGCTTGTGGTTTCAAAAATGTCATTTTACAAGACACAAACACCATAACATGTGCAGAATTACTTATGCTTTTTCCAAAACTAGTCCTAGACTGCTAAAAGATGGTGAGGTAAGACTGTGAGTTCAAGTAAAGCTGCTGGTAATTTTGGTCCCTTCAAACTTGCATTTCTCACAGTGTGAATGTAAGTAAAGGGCAACAATCATGTACATGTACCATAGGTCTGGAAACATCTAAACTCATGCTTCCTGTGCTGTATAGCCATTTGACTTCCTGACAGCAGTGCTGTGCAAAGGTTGATAACTGCAGTCATAGTAATAAGACGCTCTCATTGTTCTTGATATTGCTTTACATTTTCCTTACAGGAATTGATACCTGAGTTTTTCTACCTGCCTGAAATGTTCAAGAACATCAACGGCTACACGATGGGGAAGACTGAGGAGGGTGAAGCTGTGGACGACGTTGTGCTTCCACCCTGGGCCAGGACCCCTGAGGACTTCATCAGGCTCAGTAGAATGGTAGGGTGAATACTGTTAATGCAGACCCTTGGTTCTGGGATGAAAAGATGGGACAGTGTGCAGTAGAATATGTATTACTAAGCATATTACTAAGCAATATTTATTTATTTGTTTGATTATTTGTGTGTCTGAAGAATATTTCCCAAGTACGACTGGAGAGGAAGCCAGCCGGAGCTGAGCTCGAACTCACAGCGATTGCATTGGCGAGAGGCTTCTGAGTCATTACTCCGCATATGCGGGCTACGGAGGCCCCACACATTGAAGTTAGGACTGAGAGATGTAATGAACACAACCATTTAAAGGGAAATTGACTTTACAGACAATCCAGTGAATGTGTGCCCAGTTGTGCAGGCTATAAACATTCATTGAATACAACTTGTCTTCTATCATAGCGGTGTGAAATGCATGTATTTCACTTGTGGGAAAGTTGGTCAGTAACATGCCAAAGGGCAGTGGTTTACCCCTGGCACCCTAGTTTTCTCCAAACCTTGCTGACTTGATATAAGTGAAAAATTGTGGAATATAGCATTATACAACAATCATATAAATAAGTAAATAAATAAATAAATAAATAAATAGATCTCCTTCCAAACCTGTCAGCGATTGGTAACAATTCTTTTTGTCCACAAGCCTATTCAGTTTTAAATGGTCATCACTGCAATTGACTGGAGATCATTTGCCAATGTGACACACTTTTGTATGTCAGCATGTATTTAAATTTCTTTCTGAATGGTGCGGTACTATAAATCTCTGATGTAGCCTGATACATTTACATTCCTCTTTAAGATAACCTCTTTACATGTAGCAACAATGGTCAGTTGTTAGGCTGAGGTTATGCAGATCCAGGATTAAATCTCACGGTCCCCGGCTCCAAAATAAATATTCAAACCACTAAATATGTGTACATGGATATCCATTCCTTTGTCATCTTGAACATGAATCTTCTTTGTTGAATATTAAAATTACATTCAGATGTATGGTGCTTGTATTTATGCTCTGTTTCTATTTTTTTTTTTTTTGTCTAGGCTCTGGAATCTGAGTTTGTGTCTTGTCAGCTCCATCATTGGATAGACCTGATCTTTGGCTACAAGCAGAGAGGTATGGACAGCAATTGCATGTAGCCATATTAAGCTGAAGGCAAAGCTTTTGCTTCATTTGAAAGGTTTTGTTTAAATTTAAAATTCAAAGTGTTGTATTATGATATGGCCTTGGCCTTCCATTTATTTATGGGATCAAAAAATAAGTATTTCAATAAAAATATTCAAATTTTGACAGGACTGTAAGTTGGTTTTGTTGAATAGACTGGTGAATGATATACAAGGTGACTTTGGGGAATTCATGGTTGTGTTTATAGATGTACCATTCCCAACAAGCCTGCGTCATTGATTTTAGGCAGTATATACTTGTCTTGTCATCCCCTGTGTTTGTCTCCCCTTGGCAGGGCCAGAGGCTGTCAGAGCCACAAATGTGTTCTACTACCTGACTTATGAGGGCAGTGTCAACCTGGAGGCAATGACTGATCCCGTCATGAAAGAGGTACACCTGCCCTGCAACTGACCTTAGTTGTGATATATTTTTGTAGGGAGTGTGTTGTGGCCAAGCGATTAAAGGAACTTGTCTCTGGTCCCGTGCACACAGAGGGAAGGGGTTCAATTACAGCTTTGGACAGGGAATTTGAGCAATTCCATGGTCTCACTGCCCATGGGTCCTGGGTGACAATGGGCATTTGATGGTGCTTGTAAGACTACTTGCACAGTCTGACATGCATTGAAGACCAATTGTCTTCCACCAAGAGTGTGTGCATATCTCCTAGACAACACATGTGGGAAAGCTTGTCAGTAACCTGCCAAAGGTCTGTGGTTTATGGTGGGTGCTCTGGTTCACACCACCCATAAAACTGACTGCTGTCATACAAGTGAACGATTCTTGAATATGGCATTCAGCTGTTATCAATACATTAATGAATAAATTCTTGGTGTATGCCGGCAGGGCTGACAACTAGTACAAAGTCAAACTAGCGTGGTGGAAGTTTGTCTCAGTTGGTACATTATTGTCAGAAGTTAAGCTTCCTGAAAAAAGATAAACTGCCACTGTAAACAAGCGCTAAATGAGTTTTTTATGTCTTCTATGTGTGTATGAAGTCATTTTTTGGTTGAATATGCCAGTTACAAACTCATGTGTACCATGTATAATGTCTCCAGAACAATTTATAGATCAGTTTAACGTGTCTGAGCCATGTATTTGTAACATAATTTACTGGCCTGAGATACGATGCTTGTGTTTTTTTCAGGCCATAGAAAACCAGATCCGCAGCTTTGGTCAGACGCCCACGCAGCTGTTGACAGAGCCTCATCCTCCCCGCAGCTCTGTTATGCACCTAGTGAGTGGCTAGTTCAAGGGAGATAATTCAGCATTGTTTTAGCAATAAGTGTTCAGGACAGAAAACAAATCACAGTCATCTGTGTTTGATTTAATTTTTTGCTACAGTTTGTGTGAAATTGATGTCAGTGAAAAACAGTGACCTGTTTTGAACAAAATTCTTACCACAGAAGATTTGGTCAAGCGTTTTTTTAGTGGTTCACCACAGCTGTTACATGTATTGGGGCAGGGGCGAGACGCTGTACAGAGCTAGAACTTTTACCTCTGTAGAGGATGCTCAGTAGTCTAGGAATTCTTATTGGCATATTTTTTTCTCTGATGACTTACATGATAGTTTTTCCTCTCAAGCACGAAGGCATTTGAGTGAAGGTCACGTGTACACTTACAGAATCGCCAATCAAAGCTCGCTGATACCATAGCTTAAAACCAGCCTCCACTGGGGGGTTCTGAGTGATATTTACCCACATTTTATGCGCGGTGACAGCTGTGATCTGCAAGTATGCACTAATACTAGAATAAATCATCATCATTATCATCATCAATGTGATGACTGTGTTCTCATTTACAGCTCACTCAGCAGCGACGAAACAGGAGAAGTATAATTAACAAGGTTTAGTGGCCTCTGTATCCGTCCAGGTTGAGCTTGATTTGGGGGACAAGGGATATTTTAAAACATTTAACTGTGCACATTTCCTGCAGTGGATTGTTTTTGCCCTTACACCCACTTCCTAATACATTTCCTACCAGCATTATCGAGCTCTTTTTCACAGAAGTACCATCTATTATTGCATAGGTGTGGTGTTCATTGACATCATTCAACTCATCCCTTAAACTCGAAGCTTATCCAGATCACTTGTCGTCTTTAGTTTGGTTTTCCTGTGTTTCTTTTATTTAATTTCATGTTTGTAAGTATGTCAAACTCTCCTGTGTGTCTTGCAGAAGATTTATTTATTTACTTGGTTTGATGTGATCTAATTCAGTTTGTTTTGGGGTTGGAAAGTTGAATTTGCTTCAGTTTGCCTCAATATCCCTTGTTGAATGTGGGTTGATGGGTATTTCAAGCTATTTTTTTTCTTCCAGTGCAAGGAAGTCTGGGAAAAGCTGAACACCAAATCCTTATCAAACAAATTAATATGTTTCTTTGACCATCCTTTGATCTGAAATGCATCTAGATCAGTTCCTTCATCCAACGTCCTATATGTTGTATGTATGATACTCATGTTGTGCGCATATTACATCATACATGTATGTCACACTGCCCCGAGTCAAAACTAACCAAGATTTTCTTGTTTCGTAATTTCTGCCTTTAACAAATCAAATCATATGTGTGTATGTTTGTATAAAATTTGTACTGATTTTACCTGATTTCTTATTCTGCCTTTGCAGTCACCCATGATGTTCAGCGGGGTGCAAGACGACGTCTGTATGATCATGAAGTTCCTGTCTAACTCCCCAGTCACCCACGTGTCTGCCAACACCCACCCTGCGGTTCCCTCCCCTGCTGTCACCACGATAACCTGTAACCACAACTTTGCTGTGAACAAGTGGAACCCAGGTTACCAGCGTAAGTCATCATCTTTGTTATGGAGGCATTGCTGGACATCTAGGCTGGAATGTTTGCATCATATTCCTGCTCCAGTCTTATTTAATGGGAATTTAATGGGAATGCAAGCAATGTTTTCAGTTGTCCTAGAAATCCTTGGAAGTTGATTGGTTTTTCAAGACCTTGAAAGTCCTTGAAAGAAAGTTTATTTAATAGGCATAAGTTCTTGGAAGGACTTGATTTTAAATCTGTGTTGAATGTTAATCTTGACATGAAAATTTCTACCTTAACTGAATGGGCTCTTGAAAGTGCCGAAAAACTTAAGATGATAGGACTCTTTGAAAGCTCGTGTTTTGTGTGAAAGTTATTTAATTATTATGGGAGAAAGGAACAACTAATTGGAAGTGTAGAATTCGGGTACGTGTAGCACAAAGATATTCAGCCCCCATTGTTTCTACTGTCCATATAAAATTCATTTTAGCTTCATGAGATTATTTGTTGAAGAATAATGAGTCTGACATTATAATATATGTTTAAATATGTATAAATATGTTGGTGTAATTCCAAATAAACTGTGGTAGTATTTAGTAAATCCCCTGTTTGTGTTCACAGCTCAGGCATCTGCCACCAGCTTCTCATCAGAAAAACAAGACGCTCAGCCCCAGCTCCCACTGGCCATGGATCAGCTTTTAGGTAACTTTGTGCCTTGCAGCATTAGACAGAAAATTTTGTTAGTAACCTGCAGATGGTGGGCTTCCCCTGGGATCTTCCAGGTTTCCTCTCACGATAATGCTAACCGCAGCCATATAAGTGAAATATGCTTGAGTGTGGCGCAAAACACCAATGAAATAAAAAAATAAATACAATTTTGTTAGTGATTTGAGTTTCTCATTCTTCTTGATTTTGAGAGTTCTGTTGTTCATAGGGAGATGGTTTGAGGTTTCTTTGGGATAGGATAGGATTTCGTCCCACTGAGAAAAAGTATCAGCGTAATGTTTTATGACATTTATTAGTTTCTGATAATGCAATTTTGGGGAGCAAAATACGCACGTGGATTGTATTAAATTCACATTCATGTACAAGTGTATTCATGTGCTCTCAGGCTGAGTAAATACAAAATAAAATGATACAGTGTGTAACATATATTTATCATGCGTGTTATTAAGTACATGTACATTTGTGTAGATAACTGTGGTATATCCTGCCCCTTCATTTCAGCACTGAACACCGGCCTGAGCAAGCGGAACCTGGGGGATAACTTTGACCAAAGGCTAAAGGTCAGACATTCCAGCTTTGTGACCACAGCTGATAACCGGTTCTTGTTCGCATGTGGCTTCTGGGACAAGAGTTTCCGGGTCTTCTCAACAGACAGTGGTAAGTTGTTATGAACAGTGTTAAGTGGTCAGTTCCTCTCACAAACATTGGTAAGTTCTCAGCCATGAAAGTTATTCTCATTGACAGTCGTAAGTTCTCAACCATGAAGGTTGTTCCCGTAGATTGTAGTAAGTTGTTCTCAATACACAATGGTAAGTTGTTCTTATAGACAGTGTTAAGTTGTTCTCAACACAGTGGAAAGTTGTTCTCACAGACAGTTGTAAGTTGTTCACAACGAACAGTGATAAGTTGTTTTCAATGGATAGTGGGATGCTGCCGTCACAGACAGTGGTAAGTTCTGATACAGTGGTAAGTTGTTCACAGCAAACAACGTTAAGTGGTTCTCATAGGCAGGAGTAAGTTCTCACTGATCAGTAAAAGTTGTTCTCATAGACAGTGGGAAGTTCTAATACAGTTGTGACTTGTTCTCGGTGGAAAGTAGGACCGTTAAGTGGTTCCTAAATGCAGTGATCAGTTGTAGGCAACAGGTAGTTTAAAGTTTTACAAACATATGGCTAAGTTGTTGGCAACAGACAGTTCTATGTCTCACACACAGTGGTAAGTTGTTCTAAGTTCTAAGTTATGTTAAACTGGTAGCTTAACTGGTGGCCTTACTGTGTGATGTGCAGATGTTTTACATTAGATATTGTTTACTTGGTGGAATCTCTGTTATTACATGTACATACATACTTTATGAATCTTCCTAGAAGTCATTTTAATATGCAGTTTCCCCTTTAGAAATATACATTTAGTTTTCCCAGCCATTCATGGAATTTCCTATTAATATATGTCTACTTTTATTTTGCATGTTTATGGAATCTCTCCATATACCATACTTTAGCTTCCCCACACTCCTGTAATGAATTTCTCCAAATAAAATTTAATGACTCATTTTTTATTTTCCCTTTTAATAGTACATGTAACATGCTTTACATTTAAAAAATAGTCATTTATTTGGTTACTGATAACACCTTTGAACGCCCAGAAGACATTAACTGGATTGATGACAGAGATAAAGAACGATCTAAAAACGCAGATGATACTAACTTTCACTGTTTGTAGGATCCCATGATGGATGTTCTACACTTTTATTGGGTACTGCTGGTGAATTCTTGTAAACTGCTCTGAACAACGACTGTATGTTTTCATTTAAATGCTCACCACATCACCTTGAAAACTATTCCTGGTTTCCTTGGTTTCTCACCACGATTCGACTGAGATACTGCCGACGTGTCTTTAAGCCATACTCCTAGACTCGTTCCATGTTTTCAGGTCGAATCTGTCAAGTGGTGTATGGTCACTTTGACGTGGTGACGTGCTTGACTCGGTCTGAGTGTAACATCGCTCAGGACTGCTACGTGGTGACTGGCAGTAAGGACTGTACTGTGATGGTGTGGCTGTGGAGCTCGCGGGGCCAGGCTGTCATCGGGGAAAACGGCAGTAAGTCATCTGTCGTTATCTTGTGGTAATTAACGAGGGAGTCAGTCATGATGTATTGGGTAGTGGTAATGGACAGGTTCAAAACTGGCTTTGGAGAGGGAATTTGATTCAGGGGCATTCACGACATCAGCGGTCGTTAATGTTTGAATAGCCACTTGCGGAGTCAAATGTTTATTGAAGACTATTTGTTTTCCAACAATATGTTATGCATATCTACACATCACATGTAGCAAAGTTCATCAGCAACTTGCCAAAGGTTGGTGGTTTACTTCTGAGCTGTGTGGTCTCCTTCACCTGTAAAACTGTCAGTCATGGTGTAAGTGGAAAATTTATGGCATTAAAAACCAATCAGTTAAACCATAATTCTTGTAGTAACGAAAGGCTAGAGGTCTTCAGAATCTTGTCTGACCATATCCCTTCATTTAAAAATGCTGAACCACCCAAGCCCAGGCTTTATGTCGGGCAAATACTGTTGTAGATGGTCAGGTGCTAATTGTTGAACATTATCATGAATAGGCCCCACCAGCATGAGGGAAAGGTACAGGTAGGCAAGTAATTGGCCAGTACTTGATGGGTTTTTTCAACTGTAGAGTGTGGGAGAGAAAGATATTGTTTTGCTTTCACCACCACTGATACCTGTCCCAAAAATTAGAAGAATAAGGGTGATGTACTCTGCATCCAAGCGATTCAACCTTATCAGCGGCTTTAACATTACTGTCACCAGACCCTCACAGAAAAGCAAGATGGCCATCAAGCCTGCACAAGTGAAGCACTACCCCAAGCTACATTGTAGGGTCAGTGGTCACAAATTAATTGATGGTTGTTTTCTTCTGTGTTCAGATGTGGACCACCCCACCCCCAAGACCATCCTGACAGGCCACGAGACAGAAGTGAGTTGTGTGGCAGTCCTTGCTGAGCTGGGCATGGTCATCAGCGGATCCAAAGGTAATTCACTATTTCCTGTCCCTCTGGCCCCAGAATCATAAAGCCATGTGAGACTTAAGGTTACACATGCGCAATGTGACCAATTGGGTCCAAGATTTGGCTCAGAAGGGATGAGTGCTGGAGTGCCAGTTGGATAATGCTGCCACACAATCAACGTTGTTGATACACAATAAATTTCCGTACTGTTATTTTAGGTTAGATGACAGACTTGTTCACGGCCAAAGTAGCAAGAACTGGATTGGAACCTATGACCTCGTTTCTGGGGCCAGTAGGGTTCAGCAAGGCCATTGCTTTAGCTGATAAGTCATTGAGTGCTCCAAAAACTATCACGTGCCACTGACAGCTGTAAAGGTACCACTATCGGAGAGGAAAAACGATAAACAAATGGCTTGTTCAACTCTCAGACAGCGATAGGCCTTACACAAGATCAAAGAAAGAAACATGTAGACGTTTGAATAAATTCAATACATATATTTCAGCAAAATAGACAAATAGTACAACTGACAATAACATACAAAAAAATATAGATAACTACAAAAATATATGGCTTGTTACTGATGATAACATCCAAATCCAGATGGAATATTCCGGCTTCCAATGGCAAGTCAGTAAAGGTAAAAGTGGAATTCACAGTTCTAGGGAATTTACAAATCGAATGATGTCAGTGCTGTAGTGACGAACATCGGAGGGTACGATACGCCGACTATGGTATATATCCAACTCCCCGGCAAGGTGTAACTTTCCTGGGTAGACGGGTTGACCGTAGCGTCCGTGATGCCGAGCTGGCTATGTATGTTTCACTCCTCGGAAATATACACAAAGTCACTTTCAGGGCAAACTAGGATGAAATGTACGTAATCGCACAAAGAGACAGTGAGCGATACAAGCTCCAACAGAACATCTCTAACCAAATAGCAAGCGGCGAAACACAAGCTCACAAAATTCTACGTGCAGAAAAATGGAGTACAAAAACGTATGTCGAATGAGGTGAAAGCCGATATCTCCAAATCCCACAAAATCCTTAAGTAGACGTAAATATGGCTACTTCAAGTGGACATCAATAAAATGACAGCTCACAAGGTGACATACCTGAAATGACTACGAGCTTTACAACTTCGTCGCTTATATTTATAGCCTAACGTAAAGAAAATTCTGGATGATCTGTCCGTAAACATGTTTACAATATGGGTACATCTTTCCAGAGTGTGCGCTTCATGCACAATGACACGAAACTGATAAACACAGAAGCCTCGAGAACACGCGACTGAATTCAAGTGCAGGCTATCACGTACACAGAGAGAGAAATGTTGGCCAAACACCGACCCGGTTAGCGCAGAAAAAAATAAAATACAATAGGTTAAAGACGGGGTTCGTAACACATCCAAAAACAAGGACTAGAAGATTGCCTCAACATCTGTGTATTTACCTTTTCTTTAAATGGACTTTTGTAATGGGTTCATTTTGGTCCCAGAGCAAACAACTGCTATCCTGTTAGGCCTAGGCCTGCACAGCTTGTGATGACATGAGTGAAATGGCCAGGTTGAAAGAATAAAGAAACTTGCTCTGATTGACTGAGAGACTTAACTAACACATTGTAAGTCCAATTTCTCAATTTGCCAACATATTGTAAACTAAAAACACAAATGTAGTCAGTAATGTTGGTATACTCCTTTATGTACTTGATGCTCCCTGTAACTGAGTAATAATTTGTTCATGGTATAATATCTGTGGTTGTATTGCAGGTGGCCCCTGCCTAGTGCACACCCTCAACGGTGACTTATTGCGAGCCTTAGAGCCCCCAGAGGGCATCTGCTCCCCGGAGCTCATCAACTTATCCAGAGAGGCCTTCGTTATTGTCAAGTTTGATAAGGGACACATTTCTAACTACAGCATCAATGGCTGTCTCCTGCGAGATTTGAGACATAAGGAAGTGATTTTGGTAAGTTTTGCCATGGTTAGTTGTTCTTAAATATACATAAAAATAGATTTAATTTCAAAAGATTATTACCTTGATGCTGATGATATCATAAATTTTCTTGTTTGCTGTAAACTACAAAGAACATTAATGCAAATTACAAAATATAACTTTCAGAGGATTTGGCCAATTGCCAGTAACATAAAGGTAAAAAGTCCCTGTGATACCATTGGAGATTTTTCCTCCAGTAGTTTTTTCCCTTCAGGTGACATGGTCGCCCGAAAATTTGGATTTTTAAAAAATTCTGATTGCAACGTCTTAATGAAGTTGTGAAGATCTCTCATAAACTAAATCAGTCTCATTGAAATGAAAAATATTCATTGAGAATATAGCTTGTATGAATCCGGGCAAGTTCTGTTGTTATTTGCATTCAACACAAAGAGGGCGGGCCGTGTTGCCTCAGTGTTATTCAAATGAAAGAACCCAAAGCATATCTGCAGTCGTTCCGGATCACTCAATATTAGCTACACAAACTTGGATGATTTCAAATTTTGATACACATCGATACTTGTAGGGTATAGCAGCTTAAACAGCATGGAGATAAAGTTACCAATAATCTCTTCATGAAACTATGAACCAGAAACGTGTCTGTTCGCCGTTTGACACCACCACAACGACATTTGCACTCACCTGTCAAGCACTAGTTTTGCGACAACTCACCAGCAATTACAACTCTAGACTTCCTTTCAACTTGCTGAGCTCTCTTTTACGCTTCTTTTTAGTTGATCCTGTTACAAGAAAGCCGCAATTCCTTCTCTTATGCATGTCATCAGCCAAGTTTGTTTATATACGAAGTTTACCTAGCGCTGTACACATGCTCCAGTTCCACTGAATTGGCAACCTCTCATTTAAATATTCTTGCAGACTTTTCAGTTTTCGGTTTTTGGTTATTTTTAAACATTCGCTTAATGTACAATGCTGGAATTTGGATTAATGAAAAACTTGTAACTTTTACCGCTTGAGAAAAATACCTAATACTCATGTCATCCTGTTATAATGCTAAAAAATACCAAATATGTGGGTGACCATGTCCTTTTAATGCAGTTAACAAGTGTTAAAATTGTTAGGTGGTTCTGCTTGCCCAGTGCACTATGAATTGACGGCACTGGTGTCTAGTTTTCAAGAAACAAGTGAAATAAAATCATACATTTTTAACTTTCAGTTTATCAGAATAAATATCTTTATCTCTTCTTAAGTTTGGGCTATTTTGGCTTTGGTTTAGTTAGTTCATCCTTTATGGGTGTTTTAAATTGCCTCGCATGTGAGCTTGTCAGTATGAAGCCTGTCTGTTCTTCCCTCCAGTGCACTTTGCTGAGCCGTGATGGTCAGTACCTGATCCTGGGCTGTGAGAACGGGGTGGTGGAGGTGTGGCGGACCCACGATCTCACCCAGCTCTACTCCTACCCGGCCTGTGATGGACAAATCTGCTCCATAGCTTTGACACATGACCACAAGTAAGTCATTATATGCTTATAGTCCACTCGGCGGGGAGCACTTATTCATTTATGTATTTGACTGGTGTTTTACGCTGTACTCAAGAATATTTCACTTATGTGACGCGCCCAGCATTATGGTGGGAGGAAACCCGGCAGAATCCGGGTCGAAGCCCACTACCATCTGCAGGTTGCTTGCGGACCTTCCGATGTAATAAAATGTCATTTTATTATGACATCTTTAAAACCACTTAAAAATATGAATGTTTGTAAAACCATGACTCCATAATTCATCGAAGCTTAATACATGTATTATTTTTTTGTTTATTTGAGAAGACCAGAAATGGAAGCAGTCTGTGCAGTAGGAATCATCCAACCAACCAATCAATCAATCAATCAATCAATCAATCATTTAGTCAATCAGATATTCCCTTCAGTCCTGTGTCGGATCCCAGTCATCATTGTGGCTCTGACGTAACGATTCCATCAGGTAACTTCCTTGCTATTCTGATTTAGTTGGTTTGATGAATTAATTGACTATCATGTTCATGTTTGCACATTTTTCAGATTCCTCTTAGCTGGCCTCTCAACAGGCTGCCTGCTTGTGTTTAACATAGACTTCAACAAATGGCACCATGAATACCAAGAGAGGTACAGCTAGTGGCTAAAGGTCGTCCTCAGTAGCCAATCAACAGATGGTTTCAGCGACACTGTATAGCCATTGAACGAGGGCCATCATCAGCAGCCAATCAAATTGACTTGCAGGAAAAGTGGTGACCAATCCGTATGCAGCTGATGCAGTTTGAATGAGTTTTATTTCAGCTGATTGGTCTATAAATATGAATAATGCATGACTAGGATGTACAATTTCCATTACGAGTGAGATGTGACCTTTCTGAGTTTATGAAGATCTGTTTTGTCATTCACTCTGTCCACAAAATATTAATGATTTTGTTTTATTTCCTGTTAAACTTTTTTTGGTAATGACTAGGTTGTAAAAAAATATTGAAGAATGTTACCTGTCGTTATTTACCTCTATATAAATATCTATACATGTATGTTGAAAATGAGAAAAAGAAGGCCTATTCCCCTGAAAAGAAAACTTTCTTGTTTTTATATATATATATGTGTATGTATAATGACACTGGCGGTTTTTGCGTTTGACACTATTATTTATGTTATTTGTACATACCGCTGGAGAAACAGGTGGATTTTCTCCCAGCATTTCGTTATCATGTGTATATTATTATTGTAATAATCGGGAGGCTATCTTTTTTTTATACCATTTTAAGTTGTTAGCGAATATTATATATCATAGTACTTATGTTAACCAACTAGAATCATTCCCTCCCGTTTATTAATAACTTTAAGGGTGTTTATGAATTTGTACACACATTATATTATATCTACATATATTAATATATGTATTACTGGAGAGACTACTTACACATATCAGTCTGTGGCGATCTCGCGATAGTAACAGAGTGCTAGTCCATGGGCTTTATAATAGTGCAAAGTCTGGTGCATTGATTCAGTGCTGAGCTGAATTTGGTAGACTCAGAAAGATTGAACTCAGACTTCCAATGTGTGGTTCGAAATAATGGAGCTGATGATTGAGTGCAAATAGTTGTCTGAAAATACTTATACCTGAGATAATTGTTGTTGAGTGTATGTAGCAAGCGATTGAGCAGCTGCTGAAAATAACGGACATGAGACTAAATTTGCAGGTAAACTTCACAGTTTGGATGCTCGCCAATCAGTCCATTGCTGATGTAAGGCTTGTTCTTGTGAAGTTTTGGGTGACTGATATATGTAACACAGTTAGTTAGGTAATAAATAAAGTAAAGAAGTTGCGGTTAACAGTGTTACCTATTCCTCGGTAACACTAAACAGTAGTGTTGACTGATATCTCTGACTGACCGCGATTTTCGAGTCGCATTGTATCCGCGGTAAAAATGAAAATACAAAAGCAATGGCTTGTCCGTCATTTTGGAAACATGATCATTTTCTGATATAGCAGACCGACTTCAGCAGGAATGTCCACAGTAGATCAGGTATTTCAATGCCACCTGAAGTTTTGTGACAATAACTTGTCGTGACATGAAGTGTGGAAATGATAACTTCAAACTTAACACGAAGAAGTTGACATATTTTATATAATCATGTCATGCTCTGTAGCCTTATTTTAAAGAGGCCCATTTAGTAATAATTATAACAAAACTCCGGCCTTACGGGATTTATTTCCACTTCCGGCGTTTTTGCGTGTGTGTTTGTGTGTTATTTTATGTACGTCTATGTCTTAAGTTTGTTCACATTAAGAAACGAAAATGCTATATCGGCTTTATATAGTCACGAAAAATCTGCATACGTGAGCAACAAGCCCAGTTAACACTAAAAATAGCGTCCACACTAATGCTTGTACCTGTATAGGTTATTGTTGCGATTTCGCCATTTGTATTTTACCTTCATTACTACACATGGCCACACGGCCTGGCGGTTTGTATGTATGTATGTATGTATGTAAGTACGTTTATGAAGCGTATGAACTGTAATACAACATACATGTATATATTTCTAATGGCTCCATATTTATCTACGCAGTACTGGGCGTGACTTCATGTCGCCCTGGTAACACGCTCTTGGTACACGACAGGGCTTTGCCAATAACAATCCGGTAATTGACCGGTTTCTACTAAAATCAGTGTGCATCATTATATCCTGGCGTTTGGGTTTTGTTTTCGCTTTCTCTATACCATGCGACTACAGTGACGTAAGCCTACATACCTGCCTGTGTATGGGTTGGGAAGGCTTACTACTCGAAGAACTCATTCCCATATTATTAATATTATTAGTATAGTTACCGTAATTCACTTATAATGTCCTGGGAATTTTCACCAGCTAATAACCCTTCTGATGGACACTTAGTTCTGGCAACTTATTTGGTCGAAACGAGGTACATCTATTTGAAGTTAACTCGAATTTCCCACCAATGATGCCAGAATCATTTCTATAGGGATAACCTCAGGTGTATAGCGAGACGACTGAAGTTGAGTACGTGACCTAAGTATAAAAGGCTTCTCTGGCCCTGGTTTCATGAATCGTACTTAGTGCTAAGTAGCACTTAGCTAAGTGGGCTTCGTGAAACAAGGGCTTTGGTCTGAAATCGGAGGTTATCTTGAAGTACTGGGCGACATGTAGCACTGCCGCCAGTTTCCTCTTGTTCTGCGGGTTTCTACCATGGAAGTAAGCCCGGTTATACCTCTCGCCTGTTTGGTTTCTTCTGCTACAAAACTCTTTCATCTAGTCTACCTGGTTTCTTTATCTCTAGACCCGGTTTAAAGGGTATGTCTTAAACCTGAAAAAAAATCTTTCAGCAGAAGTGTTCTTGATTGCCACGTTAAAGTGAAAGACCACACGAAAATGAAGTCATGGTGAGTAAAAAAACCATTGAAAGTTATCTGAAAATTCTGTCATGTTTGCAATGTGGTCCATAAAAACCACCACACAATCAAAACATTTAACTGCTTTTAATTTGATAAAAAAAATCCAAGAAATTCAATATAGGCATTTCATACACAGTTTTAAATGGCCTTTTGACTCACTACAAGCTCACTTTTGTGTGGTCTTTCCCACTAAAATCCAACGTACCCAGTACTCTGCCTTAAACGTAACAGCTGGAAACCAAAAGCTCTTGATAACTGCGTTAAAACCCTGTCTCCCCTGTACCCTTCCTTAAACGATCGTTGTCATTTAAATGAAATGCTCTTGATTACGACCTTAAACCACAATCTGCCTGGTTCCCTTCCTTAAACGACCGCTGTCATTTAGATGAAATGCTCTCGATTACGACGTTAAACCACAATCCAATAAGCCAAAGGATGATCTCGTTGCACACGACAGCCACTTCAACAAAAGGCGTAAAATCCGTATTCGGCTGCAGTTTTATATCAGGAGGTTTCCAAGATGACTGATGCAGGGCTTTGATTTCCACTGCCCTTTGCCATCAATACTGTGTTGCACATGAAACTTAATGACTTACTCTGGAGCACAAAAATTGCAATATATATAGTAAGTCGAGCTCTCTAGACTTCTTGTTATCGAATAGATAGTTAAATCAATTTATTAATTTAGGCTTTTACGTATACATACATAATGAAGAGGCCCTTAACTGGCACCCTGCACTTTCGGGATTTTGTAATGTACAATGTTTAAAACACACAAGTGCAATCGACAAGAGAAGTCATTTGTTTTTTTAAGTAAGAATTCATATGTTTAATAAAAGAAGTGATGTGAACGACAGAACAGGGTATACTCTCATATATTATGAAGATATATTTGTAATTAAAATGGACTTATGCCATCAACATCAAGTCGTTTGGGTGGATAAATACGTTTACATCTAAAAATAAAAAAAAATAGGTAGGCCAAAATACGCCATAAATTAATCGAAACACACCCACAATAGCCACCAAACGGTGCATACATGAAAATGAAACAAGAATTGGTATATAGGGTACAGGTATCTGGGATGAGAATTTTCAGCTGATCTTACATCTTTATTTTATTAGAAATCAAGATATTCAAAGTACCTAGCCTTTGATCAAAAAAGCCAAAAGTAACTCTTTTACTAACTAGGGGTAGGCTAGTAGACGAATTTCAGTCGATTTGGATCCCAAAGATTCTCTTCCCTGAGGTATACATAGGCCTACATATATGTATAATCTGTTCTGTGTAAAGATATGATTTTTATTATTATACAACTTTAACTATATAGACTCCTAAATTCATCTTTAAAATAAAATGCAGACTTCTGCTGTATGACGTACAGGGACGACACTTAGCAGAGGTCGAGTGTAATTGCGAAATGTACGTACATACATCTGACCCAACAGCTTGTCGGCATGTACCATCCAACATAAGGGTCATTGCGCAGTTTGGGATATAAAACGGGGGTATAATGTGAAGGAAAATGAATTAAATATTTGTTAATATATTTATACACGTCGTATTATATAATTAGTTTTTATTAATAGCTAATACATGTAATGTACAGTACTATAAAAAAAATTTGCAAAGTAGAATTACACAAAGAAAACATGGTGAACTGATTTTTTGTAGCTATATAATCACAAAAATGGCTACAACCTCAGAGTAAGATATAAAAAAGTTATTGCTACCCATTTGTACACAGCCCTATAACATCAATGTGAAGGAGAAGAGCAGATAAAAATTTTTTGCCTCAGGCATGAGGACCATGTTTAGGTGCACGGTTTAAGGAATGTAGTATACTCGTTGATCCTCTGTCTAAAAATTCATGTCACAATTTCATATCACTAGACATCGAAAGTGTCTACTTCGTCTCTCTTAGTGATTTAACAATATAATAGTATCGTCAAAAGCCGAACGTTATCACAGTCAAAGAACTGAACAGCTATACGACAGACGAGAACGAATCATAATAGCACCGACACATGTAACTGAGACTAGAACTATATAATAATACATAGCCTCAGTATGTACTACGTACTCTTCTTCTAAGGAGACAGCTATAAATTTCTGAGTGTCATGGGAACCCACTGGAAGAGCAAATTTAAAATAATGATGTACACTAGTGAGATACACTTAACAATGACCGTGATCACTCAATATTTACACTACCTCCCCCGAACTCGCCCCATGCCCCCAACCTCCTCCCACTCTAAAGATTCGGTTATAAGCTGGGAGCCCTTCTTTTCCAGACGTCATGACGTCACTTACTCCCGTGCTTAATACCTGCTTTTACAAATAACGTCTGAGAAAGAGGTATTCAATAGTGCACAAGCAGTGACGTCATACATGAAGCCAATGCCGAAGAATGGTCCCCGTTATAATGTAAGAATACATTATTTTCTACTGTTGCGTTGCTGCGTGTGTGAACTTGCCTATAACTCTTTGTGGTAACGTGTTTACACCCCAAAACAACAAAAAACACATCGCTTAGTTGGACCGCAATATTTTGAGAGCACATTGCTTCTCGTTGCAAATGCATCCGTAATAATTTCCCCATGAAGCCATATGTCCAAACCTAATGATCTGATAAATACAATCTTTAGTTTTTCCCACGAAAAAGAATAATCTGCGATTTTTAGGGCGTGGTTGGGTTGAAGTGTTGAGCAGTGTTCAACCAGTTACGGTCGTCCCTGAACCTGCCCACGCGTCTCAGCACATCGTTGTCATCCAATGGGCTCTCCGAACCCGAGGAACCGAAAGACGACATGGATATGTCATCACGTTGAGCCCTGGCGCTTGCGCTGAAACGATCGATGATTGACAGCCTTGTGAAATTGACATACAAAGTCATTTTGTTATCTATACGAATTTAAAAGCGACAGTCTTGGAACGTCGGTATACATTGCTTAAACATTAAACAAAGAAATGAAGTATCCAGGTTCAATCTGCAACCTATATGGGACTAAGTTATTTAATATTTACCACAGAAAATATGAAACCAGTATGTTGATGTCAGACTTTGGCAAACTTAGATTCTTAACAGCATTTTGACAGTAATTGCATGTCACTGGAAAAGAATGGTTCAGTATATATCTCGAAGAGAGAGAAGAACTCTCTAGGGTAACTGGACTTCATGTATTTATTTATTTAAATGTTGTTTTATGCCGGCACTCAAGAATATTTCTCTTATAGGACGGCGGCCAGCATTATGGTTGGGGGAAACTGGACAGAGCCATTGGGAAACCCACGACTATCCACAGCTTGCTGGCAGACCTTCCAACGTACGGCCGGAGGAGAAACCCGCCTTAGCAGCACTGGATTGAAGATCCTTTGATCCTTTCAAAGTGTGCAACTCTCAACAACAATAAAGAAACAATATATTAAATTTTGTAAATCCCGCGTGAACGCGAATTGGAGATGATTTGTGGACGATAAACCAGTGCTGTGGGGAGAACTAAACACAAGGTGGCTATGTGGACGATGAATCAGGGCTGAGAGGAGAACTACACACCAGGCACCTTTATGGTGCTGTGAAGAGAGCTAAACACCAGAGGACCTTGTGCAAGGTGAATCTGTGCTGTGAGGAGAGCTAAACACCAGACAACCTTGGGAAGTATGGATCTGTGCTGTGAGGAGGACCACACACAAGGGAAATGTGTGCAAAATGAGTCAGTACTGTGTAAAGAGCTAAACACCACACAACCTTTCTCCACATGAAGACAATGAATCCAGCAAGGCAAGTCTAGTAACATTACTGCATGTAGGTAACACACAGGCTGACCTACCGTTTTTCCACTTAGACAACGAAACCCTCTATCGGCAAGGCAATTCCAGTAGCATTACTGCATGTAGGTGAAACATAGAATGACTTACCGTTTTCTCCACCTACAGACAACGAAACCCGCTATGGACAAGATAAAATAACATTACTGTAGCTAACACACAGACTGACTTACCGTTTTCTCTACTTGTAGGCCACGAAACCAGCAATCAACAAGACAAGACTAGTAACATTACTGTAGGTAGCACACAGACTGACTTACCGTTTTCTCCATCTATAGACAACGAAACCAGCAATCAGCAAGATAGAGAGGGCGACACATCCCAACAGAATCGGAAGAGTTTTGTGAACTGTAGAACAAACAACACAGGGAGTAGTATATTGGGTGTAAAAGTTGCGCTGAACTGAATCGGAAGATGTCTAAGCCTAAATGAAGAAAGTTGAAATTTTCTGTATGAGAAATAGTGCAATATTTATTTGATTGGTGTTTTACGCATTACTCAAGAATTTTTCACCTACAGACCAAGACTCCAGCCAGCATAATGGTGGGAGGAAAACGGGCCAAGCTGGGGGAAACCCACGACCATCATGAGGTTGCTGGCAGACATTCCCAAGTACCGCCGGAGAGGATGCCAGCATGAGCTGGACTTGAACTCACAGCGACGGCATTGGCAGTACAATATGCATATTCAGTTATATTGAATACTTCTCAGACAATGCTCTCTAAGTTTACAATGACGTTAGCTTACTAAAACGTTCAAAAAAGCCTGAAAACAAAATCCACTCATTCGTTTAAATATAAGCATTTCACTTCATTGGTATATCATCACTTACGGAACAACATTCTTTCTCTGCTCTCGTCCACCTCCTGATCGACTAGCGGCTGCGCACTATGACACCACTCCACTCTTGTTTCTGGAAGTTAGGGGGCAATAGTAGTGAAGTAGGGTATATGGTCACATAATAATATTAACAAAATCTTTCTTATCGCATATTTGTTGTTGCAACACAGGTTTAGTCAAACCTCTTCATATAACAGTAAACAATAATGGCGTCGCCAGGAATTTTTTTCGAGGGGGTAGGCTATCTCAGTCCAACAGGCGAAGACCGAGGGACCGCCTTCGCTCCGCTGAAGCTCTGGCACTACTTCAGATAGGCGATTCCTGGTGAGGAATCCGGAAAAAACAACATATTTGTTTCTTCTTCTTCATGAGTATTTGTGTTTATAACTTTTGCTTAGCGCACTAAAGACCCCTCTATACTGCAGGCGACAACCACAACTTCAACCGCAATTACAACGTCAAAAAAATAGAATGCTCCTTATTCTGTAGTGCCGTCCTCTCTGCCAACATCATGTCGCGACGACATCAGGAGGACATCCATGTCGCCGAGCAAAGATAGAACTGGTTCTCTTTTCCTCGGCGACTGATTTCATCTCGCCGGCAGTGGGGACAGTACACAACATCATGTTGTTGCAGTTGTGACTGTTGCTGGCTCCCCAAGTGAAGCTGACAACTGATTTAACAATTGTAACAATTAACAGCTCTGTATTTGCTCGGTACTTTACTACATCGTTAGATCAGTGTTGCCTGCACTGGGGATGGGGCTTAAAAGTCCACGGTCGTCTCGTTCTGCATTTCAGACCTGACCATATTTAACTACATACAGAGCTTGGAAGGCCCTCGAGAATGGAGCAAACTCCTCCAGTGTCAATCAAAACTATCAATTGTTTTTCTCTGTTCAAAAAATAAATTAAAGGATCACCTCATCAATGTTATGAATATCAGTAGTCTATCAACCAACTAACTAAAATCGTTTTACCATGTTTTTTTCTTTTCGTTTTTTTTTTCTTTAATCCTACATGGTGTATATGCATTTAACCCCAACGGGATAGAACAAGTCCTCAGGGATTTTATTCCCGCCTTACATGAACCAGTTCATGAAAAAATTGTTTATAAAAATAAATATCTATTAATGTCTTCTTATTTATTCTAATGTGAATAAATAAATGAAATAAAAATAAAACATATCAAAACGAGGGCCCTGTTCCACAAAGCAATTGTAGGCTAAGTTGATTGTAACTACCATGCTTACCTATCTCTTTAACATGGGCTCTACTGGTAGTTACTATCAACTTAGTCTACGATTGCTTTGTGGAAGATCTTACAGATCTATACCCAAATGGTTTAACCCGTCAAAATGTAGCCTACTAACCATTATCTTTGCTGTTAGATCGGCATTGCCTGTCACTTGTGTATTCGTCAAGGATCTCAAAGGGCGTGGCTGGTCGTAAATTGAAATTCTCTCGGCACTTACACACGCCTTGTACGCATTCTTGTTCGTAGTCCCGATAACAGATTTGGAAAGAAGTAGACATAAAGGTCGTCGAACAGGCATCTCCTAGGCTTCGTGATATTACAGGGCCAGAGGGCTCTGGCACGCACCATTTGTAGTCTCTGGATGAGTTACTCACGACCAGGTCCTGACCACATATGCATTTCTTTGTGTTGCTATCACAGCGCAGGACGGAAGGGCTGCCGCGACAAATTGCCACGGTGTCCCCGCAAGAGTCTCCTAACTCCACAACTGGAAACAACATCAAAAAAGACAATTATTCATATGAAATATAAAGATACAGTAATTTGTGTCAAAGTGTCGTGTACGGATATGTTACTGCGTTGGTCTGGTCGCTCTTTACCTATAATGAAAGCATTCAACTCCAAGGGAAGATCTCTGCGTGCACCTGGATTACTTATAGGAAGGAGATAGGCAGCTCTAAGTTGAAGTCAGTATCGCCAGAGTAACATAAGCTATATCTACATGTATGCTATAATTCATATTATGAAACTTTCCCAACGGAATAAAGTGCATCTAAATGTTTGAATTCTACGGCGGGTTTTATGGACTATACTGCCTTGCACCAGCTTGGTACTTTGACGTCACATACGCTTGTTTCTTAAAATTATTTAAGGAATGGTATAATTAATTATAAGTCATGCTAGCTATTTCAAAGTTTAAAACTGTGTTTAGGGTGGAAAAAAATTATTTGAGAACTCAAGATAACTTAACACCGGTTTTACGTATGGTTCATAAATAAAAAAAAAGTCTAAACAGATATATATGTGAGTATTTTTACTCATAGTTTTGGGTTGTTCCTTTGACAAACTTAACTATACATTTGAACCTACAGAAACATCGCCAACATTTGGTCTTCTCTGATGAAAATCCATGAAATTAATGGACTTAAACAGGAAGGTCTACTTACGTGGAAGGCATGTGGATTTATCTGAGTTCGGCGCATAGCCGTGGTCACACCGACAGTATTCCGTGCCATTAGAGTGGCCGTCTCTACACGTGCTATTAGAGAGGCTGGCATGTTCGGGACATTTTGTAAGCAAATCACAGCATTCCTCTCCAACTTTCACTGCAAAAATATAAAAAAAAGAAAAAAAACTCAGAAAGAGAGACAATGTCAGAGCCATGCATACATAACCAACGAGAATCATCCTAGGCTCGCTTAGCCTATAATTTTCTTTACATACCGACAGAAACGCACACGCATAGCAGCTGCGGGCTCAGAATACGCAATACATGGTCGAGGAAGTGGTGGATTTCCCTAGCTCTCACCGTTCGTTTGTTTGTTTGTTTGTTTGATCGGTGTATAACGCCGTACTCAAGAATTTTTCACTTATGCGACGTCGGCCAGCATTAAGGTGAAAGAAAACGGGGCAGAGCCCGCAGGAAACGCAGGTTTGCCAGGTTGCTTTACTCTTCGTGGAGTTGCGGTAATGATAACTGACTGAAGACGTTCATGTGGCCGTTTGCGTGGTTTAACCTCCGATAAAGGCCAATATGCATATCTGAAAGGCTCGTGTGCGAGTGTTCGCGAGTAGCTTGCCCAAAGTCGGTGGTTTACACTGGGTTCTCTGATTTCCTCCATCCATAAAACTTACCCCCATCATATGTCAGTGAAGTATTCTTGGGTAAGGCATTGAACGACAAGTCTGCCTACATGTATAGCACCGATCGGAATTGTTTTAGACCCTAGAGGCCATTTTCGCACCAAATACTGGTGTTAATAAAATAACGCATATCAGTTACACTTTACTAAGACGTTAATGTGTTAAAATAAATGCTGACAATGTGGGCCTACACGGTAAAGTATCAACTCAATGTAAGTGTAAACAGATATTGAACCTACAGGCAAAACTAGAACTATGCTAAATCTATCCTGTATCATATATTTTACGTGGATTTTATTTCAAAATACACCTCTGCAAACAGGTAAACACATCGTCAATAAGGTGTTCCTTTGTTAATAACCGGAATGACACACCAAATACAATGTGTTAATAGTTTACTTGCTAATGCGTTAAATCAGTAACATCGGTGTTGATATAATAGCATATGACTGTTAATACGTGTTAATTACAACAGAGGGAAATGCAAAATTCTGGTCATGTGTGAGACAGCGATAGATTTATCCAATTATCGTTTCATTATTTCTTTAATATCGTTTTACACTTACATTTAGTTGATATTTTACTGTGTCGGCCTACATTGCTAACATTTATTTTAACGCATGAACACACCAACGTGTTAGTAAAGTGTTACAGATAAGTGGTAATATAATAACACTTATTTGATGTGCATTCAACTGGAGTGAACGACGTTCCGGGCGCCGACTTTATTCACCTAGTCACCCAGCAGCACACTAACATTCAGTTGAAGCAATGACATATTTAATGGCATCTTTTCAATTTGCGGATGCAAATATCGCCGTATGGTACGTGAGATCAAAGTTTCCAGAGTTTGTCCGAAAAACGTGGGGAAAATCTATTTTCTAACATGGCAGGGATATAGATCGGTGCTAAAGGCAAAATGTCCATCTGCAGTCCATCTGGATTAGGCCGATGTCTATCATAGATTGTATGAAGTATGTTTGTATATATTTATTTGTCTGATTGGCGTTCATGGCCCTACATAAGAATTTTTTTACTTATAACACGGCTGATATACGTTTAAGGTGGAAGGTTAAACTTTAAATTCTCTACTTCTAAGCCGCAGGAGAACCATGGAGCCAGAGCTGCAATGTGAACTCTGACCTCTAACCTCCGACCTCACCACAACTTTACACCAAATATATATAGGTCCTGTGAATACTGAAAGTGCATCCCACCCTCAGTTTAAAAAGCGTACCGTTCCATTTCGTGACATTGCACAATCGTTATGTCGCAAAGCAAAATCACACTGACAATTTCCAAAGCGCCGCTACATTACGAATTTTAACCAATTAAATAAGATTTCTTTATATGACTCGAGAGCGCAACTGTTTCCACTTTGACGTCGTTCGATCTCTGTTTTGTCCTTTTATTTATTTATTTAATTATTTCATTGGTATTTTGCACCGTACTCAAGAATTTCACTTATACGACGGCGGCGAGCATCATGATGGGAGGAAACCGGGCAGGAAACCCACGACCATCAACAGGTTGCTTGCCGACCTTCCCACGTACGGCCGGAGAGGAAGCCATCATGAGCTGGGCTTGAGCTCACAGCGATCGGATTGGTAGAAGGCTTCTGGGTTATTGCGCTGCGCGAAGACGCTAACCGACTGGGCCACGGAGGGCCTCCGTTTTGCCTTTTTCGCAATATGTATAGCCTGAATGAGCGTAGTTTACCAGTGACGAGACAGTTTGCTCCCGGTTCCTCCAATATGATGTATCTTACGGCTTCAAAAGAATTCCAGACCAAACTTCAGACGGTTAAATTGTTCGTTGTCTTTTCTTTTAAACGGAATATTACAACCATGACCCCAGTGTATATAGAAGATAGGATGACTATTGTTAATGCTAGTGTCGGCGTCTCAACGAAAGTTCGCCACGATAAGGCTGAGATATTGCCGATGTGGCGTTAAGCCGTAATCATTCATTCATTCAACGAAAGTAGTCATGATGTCACACCCATCTACAGCTAACTTAAGGACCAGTGGCATGTATATATCTACATGTCGTCTTAAACTGTGCAATGCTCCAAGAGACTCACCCGCTTTGACAATAGGACAGCTTTTATCCACTGTATCTAAAACAGAAGGAAGGTTACAATCATTTATTTGCACACACACACACACACACATATATATATATATATATATACATTCCCTTGTAGCAGACCAGTGTCATTGCTCGTGTATTTATAACGGTTCCTTTGTACATTATCATTACGAAGATACCATAGACATGGCGTCATATTTAATCAAAGCATCCTAACATCGGACGGACATTTGATCAACCCATTGTACATCCCTTCTCTGGAACGTATATATGGCGAACCCCAACCGATAAATTGTATTTTTTTGTGAAGTCTCAGGTATAGCCTCTCATAATTGAACCTCAGAGAGGGTTTACATTTTAAGAGTCAGGTTTAGTCTAACCCTGGGTTAGTTTCAGGAATAGCCTAGCTCCTGGTTGACTCTAAACAGTTTAACAGATATAGTCTAGCTCCTGACTCACCCCAAGCGGGTAAACATTTGAAGTCTTAGGTATGGCCCAGCTCCTGACTCCAAGCGAGTGGACATTTAAAGTCTCACGAATGGCCTAGCTCCTTATTGACCCCAAGCGGGTTTAGATTTGAAGTCATAGGTGTGGTCTAGCTCCTGACTGATCCCAAGCAGGTTTACATTTCAAGTCTTAGATACGGTTTAGTTTCAGTTTCAACTAACTCAATGATTATGTATAATATTAGCTATGGTATAATAACCATCCATGGTAAAATGTATTGATTTGTGTGTGTCGTAAAGTCAAAAGTGGTTCAAATCGAAAGCCCCGAATTCAACAGGTAAGCCATTAAAATGAACTCATTATCGAATGCTGCGGAAGTCGAGTAGAGTGACTGAAAAGATGAGCAACTGAGGTGGGTATAGAAGGTTTAGTAAGTAGTGAGTAGAACAGTTTAGCTGGTAGTCTTTTCTTTTTTTTTACCTAGAGAAAGTTGGGCGAATCTGCACTGAAACGCGTACGTGAAAGTTGGCTGTAGGATCATCTCCTCATATGTGGGTTTCCGAAACCCACGTTCATCATCACACTGACATCCGCCGTCGATGCAGTTGACGAAGAAGGACTGGTCACACTCAGAGCGCGAATTGCACATGTCGCCTAGCAGCATCGGCTTGAAATCCGAAAACCTAATTGCGCAACTGTTGCCGACGCGCTGGAAGCCCTCCCCACAGCCACATGTTCCCCGGATGCAACTGACTCGAAACCCCACACATCGATGATTCTCATCACATTGCTCACCAATGCCAACGGCTGTAAAATACATTGAGACAAATACATGCGTTTAAAACTATACTATATATACGCGAGATACAATGAGAGTGGTGACGTAAATATATTCTACCTATTCATAATTTAGGAGTGATAGCTGCTCTGAAGCAATCATCAACACTATCTTTGGTCACGTGAGATACTACTGGAGGTGTAAACAAAACAAATTTAACCTAGTCGAGATGGGATCTAAGGTAAAAAAAAATTTCGAAATTGAGGCTTTTAAGTAAGAAACTCTTCTTGAACATGCAATCAGGTCTTATCTAGCCTTCAAAGATCATAGTTTCACAGCCCGGTAGGACATATGCCTAAAACTGCAAAAACATCTGACCGTTTAGCTCCGTGTTATTTACCACTTCCCCCTGTTCCTAGTCAACAACTGGATGCTCCAACCAGAATAAAGCACCGATACGCCATTCTCGCTATACCAGAGGTCATCCCTACATAGTGACGACCCTAGCATCTTTGGTGGATAATTCGAATTCAGTTCAATTACATGTAACTCCTTTCACCCAGTAAGGCGCCAGAGGGAAGGAGCCGTTGTGACCAATAGGAGCGTCCGTCTTAAGAGTGTAATGCAGTATACAGGTCACATCATCACACAACATGGATTTAAAGACAAAGTAGGACGTGCGAGATTTCATTGGATTTCAATTTAGAATAACTTGGTCAAACTGGCAGTAATATTAGAAGAGATCAAAGGATTATCTGTAGAGAAGTGGAAAAGAAACACTGACACTGTGAAAGTGAGATGCACAGGCTGTGGCAGTAGTTGCAATAATGAACCTCGCGCTTTTTCGAGTAACGCATGGAAGCGCCGCGAGGGTTACAACAGGTTTCGTGTTCTGAAATATCGATATTCTGATTGAGGACTTTTATCGGTAAATATCTTCAAAAGTAAGCTATACAGCCTTCCAAAAGTTGCCCAGAAAATCACTAGGGTGTGGACGGACTTACTCATACCAAAAGAACCCAATAACGACCTCGTTTTCGCCTTTTGTACAAAATTTCAGATCGGTAGCAGGATATACCGGGTCGCGTGACTCAAGTTTTCTGGTTCTTGTCAACAAGAGGGCCAACAAATACGAAATGTTACTGTGTCAATTGTGGACAACTTTTCCCAAACAGACCGGGCGGATTGAAGAGGTTTTCCTGAGATAGAATTGTTTTAAAGGCAATAGAATGAGAGAGTTGATAACAGATCATAAAATTATAGTCCAAATATCAGACATATACTTATTAGAGGGCGGCTAAGATCACGACCTTGAGGTCAAATGGAACCGTCTCGCGCAAACAGTTGGCCCGTTGTGGAGGTTGTTGTTGTCATCTGCGTGAAATATAGTAAAAAGGCGATTCGGTAGGTCCGTATATACGTTAGAGGTCTTCTGTGCAACTTTAGGATGGCTGCGCGGCTTTTTTCTTGAAGATATTTACCGATAAAAGTCCTCAATCAGAAGATCGACATTTTACAACACGAAACACACTGTAACTCTCCGGCGCTTACGCGCTATTCGCGAAAGCGAGAGATACATTATTGCAACTATCTATGGCTGACGCACTTCCTTACATCGGTCATGTTAAATAATGCTGACTGATTGATTGTATAAATGATTAATTGTTAGGGTTTTACCGATATAACGGCGTCCAGGTTAATGGGTTGAGGAAACCGGGATCAACTGTCTGGAGTAAATCACCGGCTTTTGGCAGATACGCCAGAAAACTAGCTCCAGAGCACCAGATGCGAATGGTCAAGCTTTGATTCAAACACATGTACTTTGGCAAACATTTTTCTTAGGACTTTTTCTGACATATCATTAAAGAGAGCAAAGACGAATATAATCTTCAGCCGATGTGTTTGAAGGACACGACAGCCTTTATTAGGCGGACTCACATATGGGCACAGACAATAGGCAGTATCAAGGTGAGCGATTTTCTGGTCGGAGAGCTGTGGGTGGAGAGGGAAACAGACAACGGTAGCTGAAGGAAACCAGTACATTCCCGGGCGAGAGGGCCTCAATAGTCGAGTGCTCGTCTCGTATGTGTGTTGAGTATTAGGCTTCAAAACGCCGTGTCACACTGTCAACATCAACGTGGCACTGCCACAGTATTTCAGAGTCCACCAGAAAGAATCGCGACGCTACACAGCACTATGTTCATACTTACGCGTCACACATTTGTCTTCCATTGCATTAGGCGACGTTCCATTGTTACATGTACAGACGTAGGCCGAGCAGCCAAAGATCCGGCAAGCAGAGTTTTCCGGACACTCTTGGGTCTCATTCTTCGGATCGCACTCGGTGTGTAACGCAATGCGTTGCACTGAAATGAAGTGATTGTTTATTTATTTCACTGATGTTTTAACCCGTACTCGAGAATATTTCACTTAAACGATGAGTGTCAGCATTATGGTGGGACTGGGCAGACCCCGGGGGAAACCCAGGAACATCCGCAGGTTGTTTGCAAACCTTCCAACGTACGGCCGGAGAGGAAGCCTACATGAGCTGGACGTGAATTCACAGCGATCACACTCGTGAGAGGCACATGAGTCATTACATTACACCAGAGCGCTAATCACTAGGCCCCGGTGGGGAATGGGGGTGGGTGTCTGAATGAAGTGAGACTAACACGAGTACATATTTTACTAAGTTATGTGCAAGGCAGCAATTTGCACTGACGTGAAGGGCGACCAACGAGAGTGAATATAATACTGGGTAGTGTGCAAGGCAACGAATTCAACTGAAACGAAGGGTGATATACTGACGAGAAGGGACACCAATATCATACCAAGTAGTGTGCAAATCAACAAGTTACATTGACATGATGGGAGACACGCAGGGGTGCATATCCTACTAAGTAGTATACAAGGCAACAAAATACAGTGGAATGAACAGAGAATCATTGAAGTGTGCAAGGTAAGATGTTGTAGCCTACTGCCAAGAAGGGAAACCAACGCAAGTGAGTCATGTACTGAGTAATACAACGCTCTACATTTTTGTCCTCGATACGATCTTGGGTATACGAGGCTGGTGTGATGACTTTAGAAGTGTTTGGTTAACTCAGAATACTCATTCTGAATGACGTTTAGTATCCGAATATCTCAGTTATGATATAAAAGTACAGCATAGAGAGTAAAACCAGATCGGCGACGACAGAGTGACAGATGGCAAATGGTCACTCCTAACTGGCAAAATCCGGCCTGTGGTCAATTTAGTTTGTTTCTGACTGCTCACATAAAGGCTCAAACTTAAGCTCTCGACTTACACACTTCTCCGCTGGTAACATCGCTTAATAAGATTTAGATGAGAAAATGTGACCTTTGCGCTGTTCAGTTAGGGTTATCACTTGAACTGGAGGTGACTGATCGCGGTTATTTACCTGTCCAGAGAATAAACTTCGGGGCTTACTCCTTTCGGTGTATTGTGTACCGTTGACAAGGTGAATAACCGCAAGTAATCACTTCCACTTCAGGTGATCACCCACTTACATAATGGCTGATACAGCGGGGCAAAAACGAGAACGTTTATGGTTTTATTCAAATTCCATTTATTGGATTGATGTACTGTAAGTGTTCGTGTTCAAAAGCTTTTTGGAACTGAACTTCTGATCTAAGTAGTATGGATTGTTTGAATGGTTTATTTCATTTATTTCACATTTAATTCGTCATCACAGGGAAGTGAAAACTCGTTATGACAATATCAGAGTACTGATGTGTAGAAAAAATACCATGAACAGGAGGAAGTGAAGTTTGCCAAAGTCATTTAGATGGAAGAGACGTGATAAAGATGTGAAAAGTTACCCGCATGTCACGTTATAAACAATAAGTTACAATGACCATCACACAAACCAGACCTGAGAAAAATGAACTTTCTTTCAAACCTGCTCTTGCCGTTGTAGTTGGTATGGTGGTGACTTCAGGCGTGGTGGTTGCCTCAGGAGTTGTGGTGGTGGCCTCAGGCGTTGTGGTTGCCTCAGGAGTTGTGGTGGTGGCCTCTGGCGTGGTAGTGGCCTCCGGAGTGGTGGTGGTGGCCTCAGGTGTGGTAGTGGTCTCAGCAGTGGTGGTGACTTCAGGAGTGGTGGTAACCTCGGGCGTGGTAGTGGCCTCCGGAGTGGTGGTGGTGGCCTCAGGTGTGGTAGTGGTCTCAGCAGTGGTGGTGACTTCAGGAGTGGTGGTAACCTCGGGTGTGGTAGTGATCTCGGGCGTTGTGGTGGCGTCAGGCGTTGTGGTGGCCTCAGGAGTGGTGGTGGTGGCCGCAGGTGTGGTAGTGGTCTCAGGAGTGGTGGTGGTGGCCTCAGGTGTGGTAGTGGTCTCAGCAGTGGTGGTGACTTCAGGAGTGGTGGTAACCTCGGGCGTGGTAGTGATCTCGGGCGTTGTGGTGGCGTCAGGCGTTGTGGTGGCCTCAGGAGCTGTGGTGGTGACGTCTGGCGTGGTAGTGGTCTCAGGAGTGGTGGTGACTTCAGGAGTGGTGGTGAAATCGGGCGTGGAAGTGACCTCGGGGGTGGTGGTGGCGTCAGGCGTTGTGGTTGCCTCAGGAGTGGTGGTGGTGGCCTCAGGTGTGGTAGTGGTCTCAGGAGTGGTGGTGACTTCAGGAGTGGTGGTAACCTCGGGCGTGGTAGTGATCTCGGGCGTTGTGGTGGCGTCAGGCGTTGTGGTGGCCTCAGGAGTGGTGGTGACTTCAGGAGTGGTGGTGACCTCGGGCGTGGAAGTGACCTCGGGGGTGGTGGTGGCGTCAGGCGTTGTGGTTGCCTCAGGAGTGGTGGTGGTGGCCTCAGGAGTGGTGGTGACCTCGGGCGTGGTAGTGATCTCGGGAGTGGTGGTGGCCTCAGGAGTGGTGGTGGCCTCAGGAGTTGTGGTGACTTCAGGAGTGGTGGTTGCCTCAGGAGTGGTGGTGGCCTCCGACGTGGTGGTGGCCTCAGGAGATGTGGTGGTGGCCTCAGGCGTTGTGGTGGCCTCAGGAGTGGTGATAGTGGCCTCAGGTGTGGTAGTGGTCTCAGGAGTGGTGGTGGTCTCAGGAGTGGTGGTGACCTCCGGAGTGGTGGTAGTGGCCTCAGGTGTGGTAGTGGTCTCAGGAGCGGTGGTGGTCTCAGGAGTGGTGGTGGTCTCAGGAGTGGTGGTGACCTCCGGAGTTGTGGTGGTGGCCTCAGGTGTGGTAGTGGTCTCAGGAGTGGTGGTGGCCTCAGGTGTGGTAGTGGTCTCAGGAGTGGTGATAGTGGTCTCAGGAGTGGTGGTGGCCTCAGGAGTTGTGGTGACTTCAGGAGTGGTGGTTGCCTCAGGAGATGTGGTGGTGGCCTCAGGAGTGGTGGTAGTCGCCTCAGGTGTGGTGGTGGCCTCAGGCGTTGTGGTGGCCTCAGGCGTTGTGGTGGCCTCAGGAGTGGTGGTAGTGGTCTCAGGAGTGGTGGTGGTGGCCTCAGGCGTTGTGGTTGCCTCAGGAGTGGTGGTGGTGGCCTCAGGAGTGGTGGTGACCTCGGGCGTGGTAGTGATCTCGGGCGTGGTGGTGGCCTCAGGAGTGGTGGTGGCCTCAGGAGTTGTGGTGACTTCAGGAGTGGTGGTTGCCTCAGGAGTGGTGGTGGCCTCCGACGTGGTGGTGGTCTCAGGAGATGTGGTGGTGGCCTCAGGCGTTGTGGTGGCCTCAGGAGTGGTGGTAGTGGCCTCAGGTGTGGTAGTGGTCTCAGGAGTGGTGGTGGTCTCAGGAGTGGTGGTGACCTCCGGAGTTGTGGTGGTGGCCTCTGGCGTGGTGGTGACCTCCGGAGTGGTGGTAGTGGCCTCAGGTGTGGTAGTGGTCTCAGGAGTGGTGGTGGTCTCAGGAGGGGTGGTGACCTCCGGAGTTGTGGTGGTGGCCTCAGGTGTGGTAGTGGTCTCAGGAGTGGTGGTGGCCTCAGGTGTGGTAGTGGTCTCAGGAGTGGTGATAGTGGTCTCAGGAGTGGTGGTGGCCTCAGGAGTTGTGGTGACTTCAGGAGTGGTGGTTGCCTCAGGAGATGTGGTGGTGGCCTCAGGAGTGGTGGTAGTCGCCTCAGGTGTGGTGGTGGCCTCAGGCGTTGTGGTGGCCTCAGGCGTTGTGGTGGCCTCAGGCGTTGTGGTGGCCTCAGGCGTTGTGGTGGTCTCAGGAGTGGTGGTGGCCTCTGGCGTGGTGGTGACCTCCGGAGTGGTGGTGGTGGCCTCCGGCGTGGTGGTGGCGTCAGGCGTTGTGGTGGCCTCAGGAGTTGTGGTGGTGGCGTCGGGCGTGGTGGTGGCCTCAGGAGTGGTGGTGGTGGCCTCAGGCGTTGTGGTGGCCTCAGGAGTGGTGGTGGTGGCCTCAGGTGTGGTAGTGGTCTCAGGAATGGTGGTGGCCTCAGGAGTGGTGGTAACCTCGGGCGTGGTGGTGGCCTCAGGTGTGGTAGTGGTCTCAGGAATGGTGGTGGCCTCAGGAGTGGTGGTGGTGGCCTCAGGTGTGGTAGTGGTCTCAGGAATGGTGGTGGCCTCAGGAGTGGTGGTGACCTCCGGAGTGGTGGTGGTGGCGTCGGGCGTGGTGGTGGCCTCAGGAGTGGTGGTGGTGGCCTCAGGCGTTGTGGTGGCCTCAGGAGTGGTGGTAGTGGCCTCAGGCGTGGTAGTGGCCTCCGGAGTGGTGGTGGTGGCCTCAGGTGTGGTAGTGGTCTCAGGAGTGGTGGTGGCCTCAGGAGTTGTGATGGTGGCCTCCGACGTGGTGGTGACCTCGGGCGTGGTAGTGACCTCGCGCGTGGTAGTGGCGTCAGGGGTTGTGGTTGCCTCAGGAGTGGTGGTGACCTCAGGAGTGGTGGTGGCCTCAGGAGAGGTGGTGGTGACCTCAGGAGTGGTGGTGGTCTCAGGAGTGGTGGTGACTTCAGGAGTGGTGGTAACCTCGGGCGTGGTGGTGGCGTCGGGCGTGGTAGTGGCCTCCGGCGTGGTGGTGGTGGCCTCAGGCGTGGTGGTGGTGGCCTCAGGCGTGGTGGTGGCCTCAGGCGTGGTGGTGGGATGGGGAGTCGTCGTGGCCTCAGGCGTACCCGTGGTCGTGGTCTCGGTCGTAGTGGTGGTGGATGGTTCATCTGTTGGAGGATCTAAGGGAACGTCACATGCCTCCTGGTCTACCACTGGAAAGATTTGGAAAGGTGGTTTGATGATTCAGTCCGTTCAGATACTTTTTGATTGTAAATTAAAAATGTATTGTTTTAATGTGCATGGATTAACATTTTCATTGACTATTTGTTCACACCAAGAGTTTTTTCGGGCAGACAAGGATTATTTCAAGGATAAAGATCCTTATCATCAAGGATAAAGATGATTAGGCCTATTCTGTTTTCTCTTCGATGTTTTCAAACAGTTCATTCATATACAGTTCTTAAATGTGAATTCTCCGGTTTTATCAACTTTTTCGCGCTAATTTGGCACAGTATATCCCTGAGGTGTTTGAAGCACCGCTCCGCACTGATTTAAAGAATATACATCGCTAGATTTTTTAAAGAATATATTTTTTCAAGACAGACAAGCTGAGTTTCATGAAGCTTGGTATTTTCCACACTTTCATCTGCCCTTAATGTCCTACTATAGTGTATGAGGTCATCGTGGCGGTATGCATATTTGTGCAGCAATCAACTGTGCTAATCACACACCGAATTACGATTGGTCTATAAGGGTGCCTTACCATTCGACATGGTCACGTCCCATGGCGATTAACATATGCGACGAATTATGATAATCGCCATGCGACCTGACCATTTCGGATCGAATTAACACTCTAAACTTTGCCCCAGCCATTATGAGGAGACGTGTTTTGATCCCACAAAAGACTAATACACACTGCGTCTCAAAACCTAAAATGCCACAATTACATCACGCATATTTGGCACACTAGCGCCATTCAAGTAAAGACGAGCGATGGGCGATTTCCTTCTCGGAAGTTTTGGTGTTAAAGATATTTTTATTTTCTACAAGTAAAAATACTCACCGGATACATTGTTTCGTTTGCATCATATCTTTTACATTTCATATAATTTTATATAATTCAGTTAAGTAAATTGAAAAATAGAACCTGGACAGTTCACCTTTAAAGAGGCTGTTTTGGGCGATAAAACAAATTCATGTTCTCTAACCAAATAAAGTTTCTCTGTTCCTCTACCTTTCAGAAAATATCAGATCCATGCCCGTGTTATTTATAGTGTTTAAATAATTATAAAGTTTTAAAAAAGCGTTATAAATTTTGCTGACTTTGAACGGTTCAAAGACGTGGCTAATATTTTGTAAAAGGTGAATGTTTGGGGGTTTAGAAAATAATAAAAAAACTCGATTTAGGTTTTGCGCTGATCGATTTTTCACTAAAATAAATATTTCTGGCGAAAGTCACCTTAAGGCTTGTTTAACGAACGTTCCTGTTATTACCTAATGTAAAGTTTTGGTCGACACACTCCGAAATTGGCTCCGGGTCACTAGCCAGCTCTTCCTCATTTCTGGGCCTCAGTCCCGGGAAACACTTACATGTTCCAACACTACACTCTGTGAGGACATCGTCACATTTGTAAGTGTACGTCACTTTACCCTCGGTCTCCCTTCTGCAGTTCTCCCCCAACAGTGAGTATTTGGCGACAAGACTAGGCGAAATGACTTTCGTTTTTTTCCTGCATTTGCCGTTTCTTTCCTCGAAACCGTCAGCGCAGACACAGACCTGCTGGTCACTACTGCATTTCGTGCGGGTACCGTTGAATATGCACACCGTATCATTCCCTGCGCATGATTCAGAAAGCTTCCTGGCTGGCAAAGAATAAACAGCATCGAGTTAGACGTGATAACATTTTACCCACTGTCATCAAAATACAAAGCAACGAAAACAAAATAATAAGAAAGAAAAAGGGGAAAATGGTCGTAAAAGAAAAAAAAATGGTTAAAAGAGACGAGATTGTCAAAAAGAAAAACTTGTTCTCCAAAAAATTAAAAAAAAAAAAAAAAAGAGAGAGAGAGAGAACAACGACAGCAGACTACATGGTATATGCAAATGGAATTTGGTACAAATGCGCTAAATGCACACAGGAGGCAGTGTGGACGTAATAACAGCAAGAAAACTTTTGTAGTGCCTGGGGTGGTGTAATCGACGAATGGCTACTATTTGTCCATTTTGGTAATCTCATTCTTTAGTGGCACCCATAAACTATTATTAATACTGCGTAATGATTTCTGTATTTAATTCATTGTTGTTTTTTAAGCCGTGCTAAGTATCATTTCACTTTTTGTTACAGCAATCAGCTTCAGACGTGTGGATGAATTCAGGAATGCGTAAATGGCACTCGTCATGCGTTCAGTGAAGGCCTCTGTGAATTATTACTGCACTAATGTCAAAATGAAATGTTAGTATAAACGGAAGTCTGATTTTTATGCATAGATGGGATGTCCTCGAGGATACAAATTGCAAATTGACGCTTTCTGACTTGATATAGGAGTTCCTTACCAGTGAGACAAGTTGTTCTGTCTGCTGTGGGAAAGTAGTTGGCGTTACATGTGCAAGCTTTTCCTTCACAGCCTCTAGCTTTGCAGGCGCTGTTGTCCGGGCAGTTATTGTCGCTCACACATGCCTCGTCGATATCAGAGTACGCTGAAAGATAAACATGTATTTATTTGTTTTGCGTGTTTTTTTTTTGTTTTTTTTCAGCCGCACAAAGATATTTCATAATTATGACAGTGTTTACATTTTGAGAGGGACGGCGCTGATATTCTGAGCGTGGGAGGGTTGACGTTTTAGGCGGGACAGTGCAGAGGTTTGGGTGTACTGTACTAGGGTTCTCGAGACAGTGCTGAGCATTTGGGCGAGACAGCACTGACGTTTTAAATGAGACAGAGCTGATATGTTGGTTGAAATAGTGCTGGCAGAGCTCGGTGGGTTTATTTCTCATGGATGTATGTTTATGTACGAGATCAGTACACTGTTATCAGAGTTGACAGGTTAATTTATTGATTTATTTGTTTTATTGGTGTTTGTGTAAAGCCGTACTCAAAAATATTTTACTTATGCGACGACGGCCAGCATTATGGTGGGAGGAAACCGCACCGAGACAGGTTTACGCGTGGCAAACGTAAAAACATTGTGTTCATTCTGGGAACACAGAGAGCTTAATGAATGAATCTGATACCATCTCATACTCTCTAAATAGCATGCGTACAACTTCGTATAAATCCCGTCTGGATAAAAATCAGAATAAAACGACCCCTAGCTAAAAGTTTCAAGAGGTAAGCTGTCACAATAAAGCATTTTATACCTTCTTGATGTCTAATCAAGTACACATTTACGAAAATAAAAGAACCAGCATAGTAGAGTGAAAATTTGAAGTTAATTGAATACTTAATGAAAAAGCAAATGTGCATTACGATCGGGTTCTGGATCAGCACAATTCAGGTCCTCGGGTGCAGCTCCTGCAAATAAAAAAACTGAAAGAAATTAGGACAAGTAACTATAATTTATCCTGTTTTCTCTGTTTTGAGAAAGGAAAACTAGTTGGTGGGGGGGGGAGGGATTAGGGCAAGGCTGAAAGTGTAGATGTAGCCATCATAATGTAAAGTGAGTATGCTTGCATGTATCACTACGACTGGTGATAATTAAGAAGTCAGTGGTATATTTATGTGCAGCTGATCTTGTGAAAAATAAAAGATGATAGATATGCCCAATGCATTTGAAGTATTACATGTAGTTGTAGTATGAGTACATGTAGTTATATTATTCTAGTTATATTTGTAAAAACATGTAATCAGTTCAGCATTCTAACGATGTGTAGCAACACCACGTAATATCACGTAATCACTGTTTGCAGGTGGAAAAATGACGTAAGACGATGTAATATTTTTAACACTTATCACGCGGAACACAACAGCGTTGATTTGGCATAAAATGATATTTATAAATAGAAATTATAACATTTTCTACCCAGTTTGTAAAGTGTTAAATTTCTAAATCGAAAGATTTATTTCTTTGATTGGTGTTGATCACGCCGTGCTCGAGAGTATCTGCTAGTATATATAACTCCTAAGAAAGTGTTAATCTGATGTTGTACTATTAAATGCCTTACATTTCCAAACTGTTGAATTTGGCATTATTGGAGCTACATTAAACATGAACCAGTTTTTTTTTTAAAGAGTACACTCACTTAGACTGTAATTAGCTTCTCTGCACTCAACAGGGACAAAGGGTTCGGCCTGTTTCTCCTCCTCAGTAGCAGGCCGGAAGTCAGGAGTCTTACAAGAGCACATCTGTTTGTTGTCACATTCTTGGAACGGGCCTGTACAGCTAATTTTATCTCCACACGTCTCTCCCAGGAGGGCGAACCGATAGGAGCCCATGGGTTCGGGTTTACAGCGTAGATTATCGGTAGCTGGCACGTAGCCCTCTTGACACTTGCACTCCTTGGTGTCCGGTGTACAGTACGAATCAGAGGCGGAGCACACGGTGGTGGCACTGGCACAGGATCCATCCAGGTCTACGGCTGCCAAATGCAATATAAAACCAAGGATATAATTGTGCAGAGACACTCGAGCGTTCAGTCCTTATCAGGGTAGGCATATACAGTTGTTTTCATGAAAATATAATAAACTGAAATTACACACTTAATATATTCACCGGGTGGGTTGCGGAGCGGGGGTGTTGTCTCCTTCGTGACCGAGGGGTTAACGTGCTAGCGCAGCGGAATAACCCAGGAGCCTCTTACCGATGCTGGTTTCCTCTCTGGCAACACGTGGTCTTCCAGTAGATTACGGGTGGCCTCGGGTTTCGTCGGTCTCGTCCCAGTTTCGTCTCATCATAATTTATGACGACGCCGTCGTATAAGTGAAATATTCTTGAGTACGGCGTATAACACCAATCAAATATATCAATCAAATCCAAGCTTAGCATTAACGACATGTCGATTATGTGCAAGTGTCTTCTGCGTAAATAAAATATTATGTATAACAGTACGGATGAGGGCGGGACGTGGACGGTATGGCGCTTGCTTTTTTGATCTCTAGGACACACACGGTGGCTATTTCAAACCCAACAATGGACAAGGAACCTACGTAGACTCTCCTGCTCAGATTGTTAGGTTAGCTTTCTTCGTGAAAAAACATTGTATTTAGATGACACAATTTATATTTGGAGGAATGATCGTTTCAGTGTTTAATTGTTCCAATCTGCTGCTCATATATTGCCTGTAAATTACTATGCCAAACATGTGAAATTTACGCCGGAGAAGTAACTGCTGGGTTTACACCATTATTGATCAGTGGTTAAAGAGTTAGGAGATGAAAGAAGAAAAGAAAAGATGGAGCTCACCCATTTTACAAGCGGTGGAATTGACTAAGGGATGAAAACCGTCGTCGCAAATACACACCATACCGTCACAGCCTCTGGGGCTACACGTACTGTTCATAGGGCACTCCTGGGTTGAATTACACGTCTCACCAACATTCACAGTGGCTTCTGAAAAAGATAAAAAGTAAAACACGATGACCACAAAAATGCACCATGAAACAAAAATATTCGACCGATTAATTTGATTAGTGAGTTTCTATACATGTCTTGAAGCGTCGAAGACTCAGGTAGCTAAATTACTGGCTCGTTGCAGCGTATCGCGGCAGTGACCAATAAGCCGCGTGTTCAAGTGCAAAACCCTCCAGTTTTGCATTGGTAGTAATTGGTTTGAAACCCTTACACTTTGTTTTGCACATATCGTACGTCATTAATTGTTTTCTCTACATCTTCAACTTGTCCACAGACGTTTGTAGCTTCGGCAAAACAGCTGGAAAGTCCAATCCTATAGGTTCCACCGCTCGAGACAGCTCCATCATTCGTTATTGAAATGCCCTTATAGTCTGTAGGCTTATAATTCAGAAATAATTGCCCTGTGTAGTAACATATAATATGTCCTGAAAACTCCTAAATGTGTTGCTATTTTAACTTTAATGCGTGGACATTTTTTTTCACGTGTCCCTTTTTATTCTTTTCCAAAACCATGTACATACGACTTATTCTTATTTCCAAATTCACGCCAAAACGCAACAGAAATTTGGTAAAACCTGATCACTGACAATTAACTCCATAAGGTGTTTTCCGCACAAAATTAATCAAAATATTTTAATTGTAAAATTTGACTGTTGGACCACTTTGACAAAATATGGTTCAATGGCATTAATTTTTTTCTAGTCTAAGAAGCAAATTTTATTTTGACACATCTGGACACATTTAACTAGGGGCATAGAACAAGTTCCAAAAATATTTCTGCCGAAAACCTGTACATATCTAACCATGATATATTAAATCATAGGTTTTAAGTTAACTTTTTAACTGACTTACACATGGTAATATAGTTATATTTTTTAAAACTTTTCTAATCATCGTGATTATAATGAGCGCACGAATACCTACTATTAGCTCGGAATTAGACTTAAATATAAGCGCTCATACTTAACTGTATAATATTCTGACCGTCCAATAGAATTCATTTTTAGACACTATGGCAATTTACTTTAATAGCTTGTATTGCTTCAATTAACCTACCTGCTGAACAAATGGAGAATAGGAGAACCGCTGCAATTGACACGAAGAAAGTGCCCGTCCCCATCGCGCTGAAAATACGTAAAGACAGGGAGGTAAGCATGTAAATCTCGTACACGATTAAACCATAACTCTTTTAAGTAATTTCGTCTAGAATAATGTATACCGCGGATCAATCGCTGTCCAGGTCGTATTGGGGAAAATGATTAACCTTTGACTTGTCTTGAGACATGTTCGAATTACGAACAGAGAAATCAAGTGGTTTCCTCCTTCCATGCACGGTTTTACGCTCAGTTTCCGCCGCTAAGAATCCCGACTGCTGTCGTATAAGAGATAAGTAAATAAATAGACATACATGTATAACTAAATTAGTAAATTAGTAAGTAAATCATATTAATGTATTGAAAAGATGGATCAATCTATCAGTCGATGAATCAATGATTAATCAACTTGACTGATATATGATTCCATCTATAGACAATAAAATAATTCCAGCATTCTGTGATGATCGTGTATTTAGATCATATATAAAATAAGTTATATTTAAATCAAATACCGTAAATTAGTAAATCGATAAACTTGGGCGTAATAAAGAAAATATTAACGTTATCTTCAACGAACGCTATTCCTTGTACAAGGCTGGGACCCACACCTCTTGTGTTTTGGCGATTGAAAAGCGAGCGCCTGAACTACTCGGCCACAGTTCCCTAATTCTTTTCTTTTTGTTTTTCAAAATTGGTCTTCCTGACTGTATGGGTGCCAAGTGATGGCTAGGCCCATGATGCATACAGACCTGACTCCAGATGTGTATATATATTAACAACGTATCGGTTCAGTCCTAAGATTACACCAGATACAGAAACCTTGGGGTAAAAAGCAGTCTAATACCGTATTGTACATAAGTCACACCCCAATCCGGATGTACATGTTTTTTTTACAAGAAACTCATTCACCATTTCGATTTTTATAAAAAGGGTGTTCTAAAATAGGCAAATCTGTAAGACCGTAACGGTTGGAATGTCGACCCGGACGTATTTGCGTGGATGAGTCATGGAATTAGATGTACAGATGTACACTCAAAAAGTGACTCATGCATTTTAATTGTCTCGACATAACAGATTGGGACAGTTACTTCGAAGTCAGAATTAGTATAATACAATGGCATAGCAGCTAATAAATAAATATAACAGTATCTTGACTGGGGAAAATAGTTATTTCTGCGTGGTATTTAGGCTATTATAAAATAGCCCCGGATAAAACACGTACAGAAAATCGTGGTACATTAAAGTATTGCAATGACACAGCGAATATACAGAACAGCATGGTTTGCGTGAAGAGTTAACTATCGCACCGTAAAGATGGCGTGAGCTCAATGGAGAATGAAGGATTAGCCACTGACGCAAAAAGTCCGTCCAAATTCCCATTGGCTGTCTATAGATTGATGACTAAAGCTCTTTATATTATTTCCACAAAATGCCATATCGTGTTGATTCTTTATTTGACTTGATTGTCCAAAGATCAGCTATTATGTCGTGTTAAGAATCATGCGGTTAGTGTGGACAAATTCCTGGAGAGCGACGAGCGCCTCGACCCGCACCCAAAGTGACGTCAGTCCATGATCATGGCTGTATTTAAAGTCATTAATGGTTTCTTTCCGCTCAGTTCAGGTGTCCGTCAAAAGCATGCTATTGATAGATGCGTGATTTGATGTTAGTAACATTTCATTATGTAGATATATATATATATATATTTGAGGAGTGGAGTTCAAGTTGGTGCAGTTTAGAAGGCTTTCGATAGGCTTATAGAAATCGCAAAACACAATGGTAATTGCAAGGTCGAAGAAGCCGCTCAAGTGAAAACGCAATAGACCACACCTTCTTGCCGGATATGATATACAAGCCCAAAAAACATTCATAGGGAGTGTGTTAATATATGGGCGCTGTGCAGCTATAAGTTTTTCGAGACCGGTTTTAAATTCCACGTTGTAAAGCGTCTTGCACACCTGTAATTTGACCTCACGTAACTTGAGTATGAACGGAAAATGGAAGAACAAGATGTAAACGTGCATCAATGATAGACTGCACATGTGCGACCAAAGAACCGTGTGTCTACAAAGGACGTCCTAGCGCTAATCTATACCACACCCATATATATGTAGTGAGATAACACACGATTATGTTTCTAGGAATGCAAACATTTCCTACCTGGAACCACTTTTACAAAACTTGCACGTCATATTTCTCGCAACGTTTCGTAAATAATGTCGTCTACGAGTTAATAGTGCCATATGGAGGCCTGATTTACCAGGCAAGTCAGGAGAAACTGACTTGCCAAGTTTCGTGAAAGTGGACTTTGCATGAATAAAATCGTCTGCACGTGAAATGTCACTTTGTCATACATGCTTGAAATAATATCGCTCTTTTCCCCTGATAATAATTAATACACCATATACATCTTATGAAAAGAGATATATAATGTTTTTTACGAACCCCAATGTAGACATGGACTTGAGCTTAGGAATTTCGGAGAACTTACTTGTACAGATAAAGGGACATGTTTAATTATTATTATTATTTTATTATTTTCGAATCAGTGTGCAGTTCTCTTACCTTTTGTAACCACTGAATTAAGCATTGGTGTTTTACGCCGTACTCAAGAATATTGCACCTATACAACGGCAGTTTATCCATTCGATGTTTACTCTAAAACTGAAAATAATTATACCCGATCTATGCTGCTTCAATGTTCAATTATTAATTAATATTTTAATAATTGTAACACTTAGGTTTATATATTTTATATTAAACGTCATTAAAATGCACGTGTAACAAATGCTTGCGTATACGCAGCTTACAGCATGAATCAGAGATGCATTTCCATAAAAATGAAACCAATTATGACGAGCTGAGAATGGAAGGAGTTAAATCCAGCAAAAACTAAGTATATACTGCACGCTCTACCAGTGTGTTTTTATTGGCGCCAACTATGCTTTCAAAACTGAAAACAAAACTGAAAAACATATGTGGCATGAAATTCACTGAAGGAAAGTTTAGAGATATTATAACTATTCATTAAAATCATGAATTCGCACTCTTTATCGCTGAAGGTGAAAATAAGTCCTCATGTACCATGGCAACTATTTTTATGACATTTACTCTAACGTTGGGCATTGAAAAAGAGATTCACACAAAGTTATTAAGAATAGATGCACGATAGACCAAATTGAGGAGCTTAGGGTTGGTGTACTTAAGAAGTTCCTGAAGGAAAGAGATTTCAGTTGTACTCCCAGAGCATGGCGAGATTGCGTAGTAGTTTTAACAAGTCTCGTGATATAGTAGAACGTTTTTTTACCTCTAGTGACCAAAGAGGTCGAAAGTGAAAGCTCCCTATTGTTTATTTGCTCGGCTGAGCTGGGCGGTTATTATTAAATTGTAACGGGCGATGAACGGTATTTCTGAATGTTGCACACATCATACAAACCGCGATGTCTTTTGTAAACAGTTTTGTCTGCTTTCATGTACTGAAAACAGGGTTTATAACCAAAGGACTTAATTTCATCCGACTGCACTACATGCAGCCTGCTCTTCCTTCACACAGAAAACCAGATAACACCAAAAGCTGTGAATGAATGTAGTAAACTAGGCTCTTCACAATCGTTGATGCGTGCATTTTGGGTGATATGTGGTGGTTTTACCGTATAGCTTTTAGAAAGATGGATAGACCTTGATTTATATATGTATTCCCTAAGTCAATGTATCGACTACATGAGTCTTTGTGACTGATTCCGTGTGCTCCACCAATCCCCGCAAATTGTGGCCATCCGCATGACAAAGTAGTGCTTGTACTTCACATTTGAAGTTCTTGGCAAAAGACGGCATTGAAAAATATTTCCACAAATCAGATTAATACAAGAAACTACATCTTTTTGATTTAAAGATTAGAGGGTAAACGTATCTGAAAATCTTCAAAAGTGAAGGATATATTCAACAATGAGCTGCATCTTAGAATGAGCATGATACATGACTTGTGACCGACGGACACGAATCTTGCCTGGCACCAAAGCATCAGGACAGACACGAATCATGATTGGCACAATACCATTATTACTATCATGATACCATCATGACGGACACCAGTCATGATTGTGCCATTGTGCTTTGAATGGGGGTGAGCATAATTTTGAGCGTGTCTATTACAAAACCTACGAGGACAAGAAACTTCCTTTCCTTACTTTTATAGGAGTAGTTTAAACGGCATTGCATCCAAAATTAGAACGACACACTAAAATAATAAGAAGTCATATGAAGTACAAAGTGAAAGTGTCTACTGCAACATGTTTCAGAGATTAAAGACGCTTCACTTGCTCAGTCCAGGAGCATTTGATTACTGGAACCTAAAATATACACAGTTTGGGGCAGACGGACGGACCTCTGTTTTGTGGACTGAGGCATGGGTAAACAAAGCCCTCAAAGCGCATGTGCAGGCGGCATTATCTTCGTCGATGAAGACCGCGGTTTCCTGGCTGAACAAATGCATATCTATGTATGCGTTCCTTTGTCGGAGATTTATGGAGCTCTGTTTGTGTAGAACTATTCGCGTCACCTCTTCACTTAGGCCGGAGTTTGTTCAAGGGGACCTCTGCTTTACCAACACGCTCCTATTTCTCAGAACGTAGACTTGCTATTTTAAATTATCAGCTAAAATATCCATACCTGACGCCGGACGTGCCATTTAAGCCTCGGTCTCGCATATCCTGAACTTGACGATACCTCAGGCGTTGTTCGATCACAAACTCATGGTCAAACAATCTGTCCTCCAAGTGGTTAGGCCAAAGTGAGTTACACGTGTATAAGAAATGCTGATTTACTTTCATTATGACTGACTAAATTTCTTGTTTTTTCCCCCTGTTCATTGTACATATATTTATTCGCATTTTTTCAGAAGAGCGCGCCTTTATAAGTTTAAGACATAGCTCGTACATTGTTCGATAACATGTTTGTATTCAGGTGTTTTGTCCACCACGTGGTGGAATAAATATTAGGTGTGTATAGGAATAGCTTCAGCTAAATGAACTTTACCTTTTTGTTCTGCTCTTTATGTATAATAGACTACACTATTTATTCATGAGCTTTCGGAACGGAACCTGTTTGAAGTTTGGTTGTGTTATGGTATTAAAGCTATTGTATTGGAATATTCTGTCAACGTGGTTGGAGGCCTTTCAGCAACCTGTGGATGGTCGTTGGTTTCCCCCAGGCTCTGTCCGATTTCCTCAAAACATATGCAGATATGCTCTTCGACGTCATAGAAATGAAATATTTTTGAATACAGAATAAAAACGCCAATCAAATAAATAAATAAACAGTGTATACTTATTATATGTACAAAAATAATTTCAAGTAAGTTCACTTTCAGTTTTATCTGCTCATTTGATATATGAAAAAGGCAGGCATATTTGATCACAAATTTTCAGACCAGCACCTTTAACCAAAAAAGAGCAGTTTGTTCCGCTGAAAAAAAGAACAAGTCCATGAGAAGCAAGTATGCTTTACCTTGAGCCATCTTCATATACTGGCTTTTTAAGTTGCATTCAAATTTATATGCTTCCTTATACCTAATCATACAGTGTACGTCAATGACACGGAGCATGCAGAGGCGATGGAAGCCACTCACATATTGTTGGGTTATTGTAGGTAGTCTTACCTTGAAATGGCTGGCCCGATTCAACGTCTGTCCTAAAATTTTTTATACCTTTAAGCGACAGAGAAATATGGATAGGAAGAAGTGTCTGTTCTAAATGGCTGTTATCCTCCAAGTTATAACTTTAGATATATACCCAGATCTGTCTACTAGCCGCCGTGTATTGCCAGTGGTATATGGACACGCCTTACTTGTGCTTTGTATACCTAGGCATAAAAGAAAGATGAGCCCCATAAAGCTATTGACATGAACTGGATGATTGTGCTGGATGGTTTGAAGGGTGTGTAGATGAATGTAGGGCGTGAGATGATTCGACCGCAGGCTCAGGTATAGAGGAGTGTCCCCCTTTTAGATGGAACAGGACCTATCAGGATATCAACGCCTTGGCTGCTCCGTTAGATCAAACCCTGTGGCCTATTTTAATGGTTGCTAATGATACGGTGATATTTGTGTATGTTAGCACAGACAGTGAGGCAGACCACGGAGCTAACAGTGTCGCGCTGAAATTCTCCTGTCAATATTCATCTTACAGGTAAGTCGAGCATCAGTTTGTCCTTCCACAAATTTAATATATCGATCACATATTATTCTCTTTGTCATGTATTGTTTTGTTAGTTGGACATTAAAAAGTGCGCACCGAAACACGTCAACTGAGAATGGTGTCGTTTAACAGGACATTCGGTAACTTTCCCTGAAGTTCGTAAATTTCTTCGTAACTTTTCTCGTACGTTACGCCGCCTTACGTCGTTTCCATCCATACTGCATATCTTTCCCGAGAACGTTACCAGCAAATTCAACTTATTGACTCTTGCGAAAGTGGCTTCAGAGCTCTGTTTCTCGAAGTGATTTTCGTGCCACATACATTCGCCTGGAATAAAATAACAACTTTAATCATAAACACACAGGTACGTTTTGGTGTTGGGGTAAACATTACAGGTAAAATGATCGTGGCACTAAAATCTCTTTGTGAAAGCAAATCCACATCGTGGCTATGGATGCACTCGTTTGCCTGCATATACGAGGTTATAATGACGGTATAATATATATATATTATATATAATATATAATAACATATTATGACGGTGATGTAACGGCATCAAGTTCCTCTCTGGCTCACACAATGAAAGCACAGAGTCGTTCCCTTGGCGAAAGAGATAGCGTATTTGAAACCGGCTGTCGCTGTTCTGCCTTTAAGTCAGGAGGGTAATGAGGTGTCTGGGAGAGGGGCGGTGGATCGGCCGGGCACTGAAGTGTCCCACTCATACATCTCACCGGGGTCAAGTGAGGAATTCTTGAGTAAGGTGTTACCCACGAAATAAATGAATAAATAAATAACACCAAATTATGAATGTTTCGTGGATAGTAGCTCTAACAGTGTTGAAAAGAATGCTTATAACTGACGGTATGCATGCTCTGTTAGAAGTACATTCACAGTTTCACATGCTTTCATGTAAATATTCCTGAGCGTTAATCCAAGTGACATGCTTTTTGCTTCATGCCTTTGAACTCCACTTGATAATGTCCACAAGGCGTATGACTAGAATCAAAATTTGAAACAGAAATTTACATCTGACCACGTCACAAATGTTGTCTTATGGCAACGGTATCAAAATTTCATCTTTCAGCACTAAAGCAATAAGGATTGTGACAAGGTTATAAATTTGGGCTTGAATCAGAATTGGGCTCTGTGAAATCAGTCCCAGAATCATTTTCTCATGGTAATTTGAATTGAATTTTATATTTGAAGCGAATCTGATTGCCTTTGTACGTTGCTTACATGAATATTAATAATTATTGAATCAGATTTTATATACTCATGAAAAGCTGATTCGCATTTTCAAACAAACTTATGATAACATCCAAAACAGTGTTTTGAGACCTCAGACACTGTACGATTTGACTCCATGTGCAAAATGGGCCAAGGCAACTATTTCCAACGAGAAATATTTCACCTGTATCACAGCGGTTGGTCTTTTTGGGTAAAAGCAACCAATTATAACACCCGGGGGAATCCTCCAGAGCTGGATTCGATCTGACGACCTCATTAACAAAAAATAAAACCCGTCAAAGAACAGTGATTAAACATGAAAATTATTACGTAACTGATTGTTGTTTAATGCCATACTTTAGAACACCACGGCGGTCAATTTGTATAGATGAAGAAAAGTGGAATTAAGAGGTCATCAGCATACATTATACTGTGCACACAGCCGCTCGAGCGACACCATCCGTATGTTGTCACCAAGGTTTGAGGAACAGCGACTGCGAAGTACTCGACAAATCCTTTGCCCAAGGCTGGGTTTGAACCCGCACCTCATGTGTCTAGACTAGCGAAAGACAAGCGCCATAACAACTCGGCCAAGCGACCCGCTTACAAATTAAGAGAAAATCATGTAGAATGAAGACAATAGTATCACTGGGACAGGGACGCACTGATTGATATTCAAACCATATCCAATACCATATGTCACACTTCTTATTTACTTTTAAGTCTTTTGCCCGATTTCCTCCCGCCGTATAGCTGGCCACCCTTGTATAAGTGACATATTCTTAATTACGGCGTGAAAACAACAATCAAACAAATAAATTAATTAATTTTGTTCACTTGCTCATGTTCGGTGTTACCTCATCAAACTGAGGTATCACGGGCCTTTTTCATCAAAACGTCGCACGTGTACGATAAGTTTGACGATACGACAATTATATAAGATATATAGTACTTCACGTGTGCTCCTCTTTCACAAACCATGCTTTGTGAAAACGGGCATTGGGTGTACGTTATCACACAGCGTGATGATTTACGACAAAAATATACCGTACGACCTTTGGTGAAAGGGGCCCCTGATTCTCTGCGGAGACTGAATAACTAGATACTAAAGGCCAATACAAAACTATGTCATGTGCAATAGTTTACTTGTTATTCATTTGAACAGTTCTGTTTAAATAATACAAAGTACAGATGGGTGTGAACTGAATGAATAATTTGGTTTTAAGGCAGATACTGAACGGTAAGGTGGAAAAACTAGTCATCCAAGTCGTAAAATACCGCACTACATACCTGGTTAAAGGATATCATGTCATTTTATTATTATATAAGTAGGGTACAAAAGTTGGTTAGCGCGCTAGCGCAGCGTAATGACCAAGAAACCTCCCACCAATGTGGTCGCTGTGAGTTCAAGTACAGCTCATGCTGGCTTCCTGTCTGAACGTACGTGGGAAAGTCTGCCAAGAACCTGCGGATGGTCGTGGGTTTCCACCGGGGTCTGCCCGCTTCCCTCCCACCATAATGCTGGCCGCGGTTGTATTAGTGAAATATTCTTGAGTACGGCGTTAAACACCAATCAAATAAATAAATAGTGTACAAAAGATACTGTTTAAAGATTGATACAAAAAATCCATATAAATGAATGGAACTGAGATGGAACTGGCAACCCACTAGAAGCTTGATTTAACGATGATTAAGTACGATTTTATACATTGTGCACTTTTAAAAAGTTTACGACCTTAACATTGGGTCAAGGGGTGGAGTCGTGTGTATAGCCCGTCATCCGATTACAGGGTAAAGTGTTAAGAACACTTCATCTTTGTACTTCGTAGTTAGTTTTTTTTATTGCGTAGCGCCCCACCCGTAGATTATACAAAGGCATGTATGCGAATATACCTGTGAGGTGAAACGGACACCTGTCCGTATTAGTCTCCCGTAACTATTGAAAGGGCGTCACGTGCGCCAAATGTGCCTGGCTCCTGACGTAGTGTATTAATTATATAGTTAGGTTATAGTGCATTCGCAGCGCTATTGGTAGACTTGTCGAATTACCATGGAAATAGCCCGTTTAAATTTAAATCTGACGACAAAAACCACTCATCATGACATGACCAAAGGCAATGCTATGTACCACAGTGTATTGATCCGGAAATTGATACTGGGGTGAAGTCAAGCGTGAGATATGCGGGAATGGACAGAGGGAAGTCGCGGAATCCGGGTTTCGTTTTTGCACTCGTGAACTGTACAATGTTCGTTCCAGATCATTTAGTTATAGCCGGTAAAACTATACTTTCACCACAGACTTGTGTGATATTTATGAAACCCGTGTCGGTTTATACCAAAGACTTTAAAAATGGTACTTGCGTAGCTTGACGCTCAGGACTGAGAAGTTAGAACAAGGAAACGGGACTGGTCGGCCTAGTGTCAATATAATGTGACTGGGTGGGTGTCATGTCTGGTGTCTTCGGCATGATGCTCCAGTGGCGGCAGCGTAACACATAGTATATATACATTCTAAGGACTCCTCGTCGTCACATGACTGAAGAATTTTGAAGTGCGACGTTAAATCCCAAGCATACATACATTTATAATATATGCAACTGGTTATGTAATATCCAACAAAATAACCAAATTGTACTCTTTTATCACAGTCTTATATATGGTACAATGCTAATTTCCAACATTCGCAACAAATCGCAACAAACTTTTGTGATACAATGCTCATGTCCGGTGCAAGTTCCAGCTAATCTTTCACTATAGACTTTTGCATGTCCAACATAAGGTCCAGTTAAACTTTTACTACAGGCTTTTTATGCTACAGGAAAATACACAGTAAGCTAATGTCAAGGGCAAAGTTCAGCTAAATTCTTAGCTCCGACTTTTCTGGTACTATTCCAACATCTAACATAAGGTTCAGCTTAACTTTCACCGTTGAAATTGACGATACAAGTAAATGTATAATAGTTTAACGACTAAGACGAAGTTCAGCTAAACTTTTAACACAGGCGATTTTTCCAGGTAATAGGTTATAATGACCAAAATAAGGATCAGTTGTAGATCGTTTCAACACAGCATCAAGTGACGAGAGGCTTAAGTGCAAAACAAGAGACCAAGAAGACTGCATCATAAATACTGCAGTTACATTGAGCAGTTACATATCCTTTCGCGGATTCAACCATCATAAAGGTAAAAATTGCGAGAAACTTTCGTATCTTTTCAACGCCAATCAGTTGTTGTATTTGAAAGTTCCAGTTGTTTTCTTTCACCCTTTTAACACACGCCCCCTGCCGAGGAACTTATTTACGCCCTTTTGAAACTATTCCTCCTTTTATTCACAGGAAAGAATATGAAATTTAGAGGCATGGTGCGCTACGGTTGAAAAGTGTGTATACAAAGGTAGATATAGGTAAATCTGCATTTGAGATTTATAATTTTTTTTTTTTTTAGTTATTTGGTGGTATCTTTCTCTGAATAGCCGGAATAAAGGACAGGGTGTGTCACCCAGAAGGATGGAGTCTGCCATTGAATCTGTCGGCGGCGGGAGGGTTTCAGTGCCAAACCGCTCACGCCCGCTATTGTGTAGGGCCCAAATGAAAGCCGTGTCGGATCATCCGCCTGACTAGGGCTCGTTGATCTCTTGAAACTTGATACACCACAGGACATATTCTTGCGAAGGGTGTAGAAATACTTTAACTGTCATGCTGCGCGTAGGCCGAGAAGGGCAGCTTTCACCAACCATGACCTTGAATGCTAACATTGTGTAGTATGCAATACACCGAGGATTTCGACATTTTCTTTGGTCCTTTCGGTCTCACGCCTCAAGTCCTTTGCACACAGTTTCTCTTTGATTACTGTCTGGGAAATGTGTGGGGATGTTATTTTTCAGAACCTCTGCTCTTTGGTTTAGTAGGATAGATGTCTGATGATAAATATAAGAAATAAATATATAAATAAATAGATTTGTAACAGTCTCTGTGAAGACTTTTTTCTATTCTAATTTCTTGTCACAGATCATAAATAGATGGGGCTTTTAGAGCCGATAAAACTTGTCTGTTTTTACATCATCTAAATCTACGAAGGAAAGAAATGCTATGAGAACAATAATATTTGTGTGAACAATCATGTAGTGTGTAAACAAGTATGATATATGTGACCAAATAAATGTGACAATATGTGAACAAACACAACACACATGTACATGAAAAAACACAATGAAGCATAATTTGTGTGAAGAAACATAGTGTTTGTGAACAAACATCATATATGTGCACGTATGATCTATGCAAAAATATATTTGCGAACAATCATGATGTGAATGAACAAAAAATAATCTTTTGTCCAGTCAGATCATATGATAAAAATAGTAATAATAAATAAACTTCCATTGAAACATAAATTTCCCAACTAAACTTTACTTGTCGCTGGCGTTTGTTTTAACCTGTCTACTGTTTTCACTTTTTTCAGCTCGCCATGCTAATTCTCGCATGCACTTATGAGCCATAATCTTTTACAACCTAGCCCATGTCTTAGACTGTATAGTGCATATTTTTACAGAAAATCTTTTTAGAAACAATAAATCAAGGGGAAAGCAACATTATTTATTTATTTAGTTAGTTAGTTATTTGGTTAATTAGTTATTTCTCTATTTGGGAGGGGACCCCGTGGCCAAAGGATTAGCGTTCCAGCGCGGCGTAATGAATCCGGTGCCTCTCACCACTGCGGTCGCTGTGAGCCCAAATGTTGGCTGCCTTTCCACCCGTATGCGGAGAAATAAATTCATTTTTAAGTCAGGTATATAAATGTACACTGTATATATTCCAAATCTATAATTTACTGCTAGTCAGGTCGAGGGTCACCAAAAATGTTAATATACTGAAGGTTTAGCCAGATGACCAGACGAGAGCGTTCATACAGTCAATCAAACATAGCGACAATTTTGCCTCAAGCTATTTTGAAAAAAAAATGTATTGAGCTGACGAAGTCTTCTGCACTGTTTAACACGGAAGCCAAATGCGGGCGCTCGCATTTTCTTAGTTTTCAAGTTAAGTCGAAAAGGCAAAAGATGAAAGTGAACAATGTGCGGGTGTATCAGTTTTGTATTTTGGGTTTTCGCATCGTACTTTCAGGATTTTGCTGTCTCTTTCAGGTATTTGACCTTTTTCAAGTCCTTTAGCCCTTTTTAATAGATCAAAAAGGCGTAAGAGCGAAGTTAACTTCCTTTTTCGCCTTCCGATCTAGTCAAGAGAAACGTATTTTTCGCCATTTCAACCTTATAACTATGACCTAGAAACTATAAGAAAACTCCAGTGGTCAGATCCGTCTTCCATAAATTTTGGTAGTCGTTTTGGTCTGGAAGAAATTTGATCCGCTTTCATTTTACTGCTCAATTATATTAGACGTCGTATCCATGGCGAAGAATTTGAAGAACCTTGTCATTTTTTTTGCTGTTATTATGATTTATTTACTTATTCGATTGGTGTTTTACGCCGCACTCAAGAATATTTCACTTATACGGCAGTGGGTAGAGCCCGGGGAAAACCCACGACCATCCGCAAGCTGCTGGCAGGCCTTCCCAAGTGCAGCCGGAGAGGTTATTATGATCACCATGGATACACAGTATCATTCTGATGTTAAACATTGGGCAAATTTTCAAAAATGTTAATATACAATGTCATGTTGCAGGTTTCTTGTCCGCCTATGATATGGAGACCATGAAACGTCCGCAAATAATCGCCATCTTGTTAATCTCAGTCGTAGCAGTTCCATCTTGTTTTGGTAAGTGTCACGGTCATGATCAAGACACCTACATGTGAACGCTTTGGAGTTTATAATGAGTTACCCGTAAAGCCCCATTAATTATGAGTGACGTTTCTTGCACTATAATGATGTTTATACGAGCAGTATCGACTATTCATCGTAATCATTTGTTATTCAGTTGATCATCTGCGAATGTTAGGAGTCTATGTAGTTTAGGACTTCAAAGCAAAACTTATCAAACCTAGTGCAGGATGGTAACTATGAATTGAGTAGTTATAATATTTCCTTACTTTTTGTGCCATTATATATGAATGACCTTATCGCTTGACCTCTAAAAAGATTCCGGTAGAACAAAATGGCTCGTATGTATTTTAGGACTGATACCAGGACGAAGAAGGAAGGGTTAGTTCAAGTTTAAAATGATATAGAACCGCACTGTTTAGGACGAGTGCAGTCTAGACCGCTCCTTATAGGCCACCCCGTCACAGAGAGTTAAATTGATAACTTGAACTTAAAGTATTTGATGAAGATAAGTATGCTATTGTTAATATTTTATTCTAATAGCAATCAGGCAAACACGTGGAAACCTGCCATCGGTGATTTATAATAATTCACATTTAATGACTGACAATCGGTTGACGATTTCCAAATTTTAACGGGGGAACTTTGTCTCTTTGTGTAGGCATACTTATTGGCGAGCAATGTAACAACACAACGGAGTGTCCACTCTACAGCGAGTGTAAGCAATCCAGGTGCGATACATTCTCGAAGTGCGCATGCGTGAAAGGCTTCTTCCCTTCAAAAACCAGACAGGGATGTCAGACAGGTGAGTTTGTGGTGTGGTGACGGAAGGTAACCAGGTAACCACAAGACACTAAGATAACAGGCACCTGCGTGACCAGCTATATTCTTTAGGTAACAGACAGTGATGTCAGACAGGTGAGGTTGTGTGTGTGGTGACGCAAGGTAACCAGGTCACCACAGACACTAAGCCAACAGGCATCTGCGTGACCGGCTTCTATATTCTTTAGGTAAAAGACAGGGATCCCAGACAGATGAGTGTGTATTGGGGGTAACGGAAGGTAATCAAATGCTGCTATTATTTATGGGCGCTTAGAGACAAGTAGTGCTCGACGGAGCTCTTGTGGCAGTTTGAAGAGTCTTGGGTTCAAGGGAAGACCACTTGTCTTCCAACAAGTAAAGTGCCAAAGGCCTGTTCATCCCCGGCACTGCGATTTAATTCACACGTGAAATTGTTCGTACAAGTGAAAAATTCTTCAGCAATGAAATAAGTAAATTAAATAGGCAAATTTTCATTACTTTGCCGGCTTGTTGATTAGCATATAAGGAAAAACCAAGTGCTGGTCGATCCGGTGTCCGTATACCCTGGTTGTCATGTCTGCTGTCCACAAGGTGGCGTTCCAAAGAGCCAACACTATAAATATGTCCACATGGTAACCATTAAACAATTAAAGGAGACAGTTTCGTGAAATCACTGAGATAAAACTGATTTTACATCCGAACTGATGAGTAAAAAAATGAAAAAGTATTGAGAGTTATAAACTATGGGGTGCTCTTTATATCACGTGATCAAGAGTATGATTGAATTTTGAAGACTCGTCTAAATGTCTTACTGACTCGTAAATGGTCGATGAGTTCTTTGATTTCTCTTGTAAGTCACGCAAGCAATCAGATGAGTCTTTAATGATTTGGTCGACCTGATCATATGGCTCAATATTCTGAGTTGAATTAGCTCTGCTAGAAAACTCAGATTTTTGAGTCTGTTGACCCAAACTTTGAACCAAACTTTTCACTCTCGGTGCACACTTTTACTCATGTATAATCCATATCGTACAAATGATGAAACAATTTCTCCATTTTCCCTTGCAGTCGTGAATCTCAATGAAAACTGTGACGACGTCCACGTCTGTCGCGCCGGCAGCTACTGTGGACACGACGCTAAGTGTGCCTGCATGGACGGTTACCAGCCATGCCAAGACAACTTGAGGTGCAAACCCAACCTGCCTGGGACCCCCGTCGGCGGTCGGACCTTCATGGCAATGTACATGGAACCTTGTGACGATACAGTGACGTGCTTTGATCAGTTTGGGTCAACGGAGTGTCGAGCGCACAAGTGCCGGTGTGCGGCTGACTTCAGACCGAGGACAGAGAACGATGAGTTGCTCAGTCAGTCCATGGCTGGGGCTGACTGCGTACCCAAGGCTTTCACTGGTTGGTATATGAAAAATGTTCATATTAAGAGTTATGTTGTAAATAGACAGAGAACACCCTCCTAATTTTTGCCGGCCCAAACGACACAGACGACACATGTTGTCAGTTAGCTGGCAGTCTCACGTAAACAAAACCAAAATATCATCCGGGGCTGACTGGCATTTTTTCAGCTAAATCAGCTGAAACCCGGGTGCTAACATACAAACAGTGCGTATAGCGGGCAACATGCTCATTGGCTCTTATCATTCACTGTTTTATTCCATCAATCAGAAATTTTATTTTTCAAATCGTTAATTATTCGGCATGGTTTTTACCTGAATTGAAGTTCTTTGAAGTTCACATCCAACCCCTGTCAGTCGCATCGAGCCGTATTTGCAGGCAACGCCTTCAGGTACAACGGCATGACAAGGCCATGACAAACAAATGCTTCTCTTTGAAAGTAAAGTAAAGCTTTGTTAGTACGTGTAAGCACGTATTCTTAAGAGACGTTTTTCAAATCAAATGTTTATATGGTGTGTGATCTGTGTCTTTATTACACTGTGAAGAATATTTTTCAATAAATAGCTGCTATTAGATTGCAGTTGACCTCAAGCAAGTTTAAATGAATAGCTCTACTGTTGAAAAGAGTCGCTAAAACCCGATTGGATTAAATGAATAACGGAAGTGGATGAAATATGGTTTGACGTAGACTACAATGACCTTGTTCAGATTTGAAACTGTAACTCAGATTTACTCTACTGTGAAGGATTTTTAAGGGCGGTGTGGTGGAAACTTCGTAGATGTGAAGCACACCAGCCCACCTCACCTGCATGGTGTTAGGCAGTTAAGAACACGCGATTTCATTGGGATGATGCATGGTTGGCAGCACAGAACAGGCAACTTCATTGGTAAAGAGCTGGGGTTTGGCAGTACAGAAGGCGCCACTTCATTGGCCAAAAGCTCATAATATCAACTGAAACAGTATACATAACTCACTTTCTGTTTCATACACGGAATACTATTTTTTTATCCTGTCGTCAAGAAATAAACGACAGATAATGGCAGGCTATTTGACACATGTACAATGGTTGTGAGTGTTCAGTTTGTAGAAAGTAATTGCATTTTGTATATTGTGTCGATCTGACGATTCATGGCCACATTCTCATATTTCTGGTTTCTTTTGCATTACAGAGGAGGTTTGTTCATAAATGTTCATGTGAACCGGAAGTGCACACTATCAAATTCAGGAGAACATTCCATCTGCGCAGATGCATGGGGAACACCCGGGTGAATACTATCAATTCTACTGGAGAGGTCTGAAAGTTTAGTGATAAAGCGAAATTCGACCCAAGCATCGACATTTTTGTAAATAATATAAGCCGGGGAAATTATGACTTTGGTGTACATATGTCCTACATTGTGTTATGTCGTTTATTTAAAGTTTTTGAAAGGTGTATTTAATGGGGAACCTGTCCCGACTAAAGTAATTGGTGTTCTATCTATGTAGCCTTTTGTTTATTGCTGCCTTTGTGGATAAACCGGTAACGCACTATTCATGACAAGGGAGCAGTTGTCCATTCAGTTCCGTCGAAGTTTTATAGTCTTTTGTTCGTTTATGTCTTTGTGATGATGTTTCGTCGGCAAATTGGTAAGGTACTGTTCATTTAGAAGTTAGCAATTGTCCATTCGGTTCGGTAGAAGTTAAATAGCCTTTTGTTTGTTCATGTCTTTGCGATGATGTTTTGTAGGTAAAATGGTAATGTACTGTTAATTTACAGGGGAACAATTGTCCATTCACTTCGGTAGAAGTTTTATATTTTTTAGTTTGTTCTTGTCTTTGCGAGGATGTTTTGTGGACAAACTGATAACGCATGTTCTATTAACTGTATGGTAGGAATGCCATTGTACGAGAAAAATGTACCCGATGATATAGTGACCAGATGGAATGCCCTGGCCGATATCATTAAATGAGAGTGTAACCATTACATTTTTCATCAAGAATCGCATGAAGGAATGCAATATGCATTTGTCATGAAATATAAATTTCAAGAAGTTTCAAACCTTTTATTCCACTGTGATGAGGAATTGAATGTTAAGGTCCTTTTTCATATGAGGTACATTCGTCGTGAAACGAAACATCTCGGCTCGAGCGGTTCATTGTGTATTAACCCTCAAGACTGAACTTTAAGCCAAATCGAAACTTGATTTAGGCCCTGTATTTTGCTAATGACATATTAAATAGGAATGAAATTTCCTACCGCAGAATATATTTTACATTTTGGACATCTAAATTAGATGTCGAGTTTGACATGAATAATACAGTTGACTCAATAACAGCATTAACAGAAAAGCTTTCGAAGAACTGATGCCCTAGGGCGTTTTAATTTTGGCTCCACTTTATTTTTATAGAGTCTCAATGTTCCAAAGTTTGCACGCAAATAATCTAATTTTATTACCGCTATAAACTGTACCATATGAATAAAACAAAGTGAACGAGATATTAAATACTGGACCCTGTGTGTTTTATGTGTAATTGATTCATTTTTTAAAGAATGTGTTATTTCTGTTTTACCTTGGAATTGACGGCACGTACTTGTAAGCCAGCTGGTTTCAATGCCAACAGAGTGCTTCGTGCTTTCAATCAGGATTTTGAAATTTTCATACGCGGTACATACTTACCGCTTAAAACAACGCCCAAGGGGTTAGCGTGGTCGTGCAGCGTAACACAGATGCCTTTCACCAATGCAATCGCTGTGAGCTCCAGCTCAACTCACGCTGGCTTCCGCTCCAGTCACACGTGGGAAGGTCAGCCAGCAACTTGCGCATGGTTTTGGGTTCCCCCCAGGCTTTGCCCGGTTTCCTCCCACGTTAACGCTGGCCGGAGTCGTACATAAGTGAAATATTCTTGTGTTCGGCGTAAAACACCAGTCAAATAAATAAATAAATAAATATCTTAAACGGTTGTGCATTTATGACGGTTATCGTTTCTCTTCTTGTTTATTTGATATACTGACATTCTGATATTTTAAACTATTGCGTTGGCCCTAACTGAGGATTAAATCCCAATCCTCTGGGTATATTGCTTGCGAAGTGGATGGTTGGTAAAACAATTCGATAATATTTGAAAGGAAATCCGACAAAAGAATGATGAAGAAAATGAATATCTACGCCACAACCTCACCTCGACAATATTGCAGCTAAATTTCTACGATGAGGAAATGAAGGCAGGTTGAAATATGGGCATATTAATGTAGACCTAAACAAGCTAGAAATGTGATTTAAACATTTATTTGTACACGCATGCATTAACATTGGGAACACTTTAATAACAAGCGTTACCTTAAAAAAATATGCAAGGAATTTTAACCCCTGGGATCACAAACTGTACATTGAGGTTTTAAGTTTATTAGTGGAATTGGCCCTTGCCTATATGTAACTTAGGCATGGGTGGCAGCGTATAGGCTACGTCGGCTGCTGATTGAACTTCATGTATGCGAGGTAACACTTGCGCTCGCGCCTGTGATTAAAGTACACCAAGGTGCGATGATGGCGACAAACGGCGTCACAGAACACTGAGAACTTGATGTAGATACCTGTATTTGAAAGCAAAAAAAAAAAAAAAAAAAAAAATGCTCTTGCACTACTGTTCATATATCAAAAGGGGGCCAAAAGCTCAGATGGCTGGAGGACTGGGTTTCTCCAGTGTATAGGTACTTCACTTTTATCCACCCAGATAACCAATCGCCCTCCTTTAAGTGAAAAAAATTTGATTATGGCGTTAAACACTAATGATTTCGGGAAATACCATCGGTAAGTTGCCAAAGATAATTTGTACCCAGTTGAATCACTTTAGCTAGCTGCAGATCGGCTGTTGGCCGACTGCCGATGTAAAACCCTCTTTGGTTGGCAGACCACATGGCGCGTAGATAAGATCAGCTTACGAGATCGCACGGTAGTTAGGTGGTAGGTCTGAAGATGTTTATTGACCTTAAACATCGCGGTAGACTAAGACAGGTTTAGTGGTACAGTGAATTCAGGTTGACAGCATCAAAGACAGTTAGGAGTTTTTGTTATAGTCATGTAAGAAGGGATTGCAAAACAAGCAAGTGAAATAACTGACCCTTAGAATGGGGTGAATTCCTAATGACTGAATGACGGAACCATTCCTTCTCAGTTGTCACAATTATAAACGATGTAACCATGCCTGTGTCAAAGACGTTTCACAGAAACAATAAAGACTTGTTTTATTTACTGATCGGAACCGAACCACGTTTGTCATACTTTACAATGGAGTGGGTTTCACTTGTCTGCATGACCGAATCTTTTTATCAACATTATTATTTATGATCTTTTCGCACCTATGTAAACAGCGTTCTTCCTCGTTACGACAAATAAATCATTGTCCACGTGTGTTAATGTATTGTGAAGGGATTGAATAAGGCTACGAATGACAACAATGACTAAGTAGCAGACAATAACGACCACACCCATCCCTTCATGAACCGTGCAAGGCGTAAACATGAAGAGTTATTAATAATACTCTCATCTCCGGTTGAATCATATACAAACAAAGAAAACAAAAACCCTGTCATCTGATAATGCCTGGCTATTGCGGCGCATTCCAGACTTATAGATTGGACTCTTGAGAAAAAAAAAGTTGTGCGTGTGTGTGTGTGAGCAGGCCTGTTTAGCAGCTGAGATAACAATTATACAACATTTGAAGGAATCTGATACACTGTCGATTTGCATAATACCGCGATAAGAAGACCAGGCGTTCATCATCCCTGTTGGTTGGCCAAAGCGGCGGGGGGTGGGGGACAAGTTTCATCAGGGGTAAGTTGCGACAGTGAAAAAAATATCTGTCACCAAAGAGAATTGCTGAGCGAACCTTAATATATGAGATAACTTTCCATGCACCTTAACAGAATGTTGGTTAGTCACGAAGCCTTGAACATAAAACGAAAAGAAATATTTTTCTGAGGATCTCAGTAAAATTTAAAGTATGTAACGTTTTTGCTTTTGGGCCCAGTCTATTTCGAAATGAATTATGCATATGTGAGTAAGGTATATCATGAGTATGTACAAGCGTTGCCAAAACTGGTAGCTAGTCCGCTAAAAAGTTAAAAATACAACAAAAACAGATAACAACACCAGCAATCAGCGTTTCTACACAATTACCATAATATAAATACACAGTTACCCAACTATCTCCAAACTACAATCTTCGCAAACTAAGTTCCTATATTCCACACATCAAAATTCATGTGTCCGCGCGAGAAACAAATTATTCCCGTATTTCAAGTGAGTGGACTCCTCATCCTTGCCTGAATCTAGACTGGCAGATCATCTACTCTTTAACTTAGCATTTAGATTTTTTGATTTATTTACTAGTGTTTTACGCGGTCACACTCAGGGAGTATTTCACTTACACCACGGCGACCAACATTTGAGTGGGTGTGCCAGGAGCAGGGTGGGTGGGTGTGCCAAGAGCTGGGTGGGTGGCTGGGCCCTGTGGAAATTCACGACAACCGGCATGTTACTGGCAGACTTTCCTGTGCACATGTATGACCGTAGCCGAGAGATGTTGGCTGTGACGATTTTCGATATTTGTACGTGTCGCGACAGCCCAGAACGCAACTAACTGCGATTATAACTTTCAGGCTGCATGCCGTCGAAAAAAAATGACGGTGCATATATTTAATTGTTAAAATTGAAAGCTTATCTACTTATGTTACGTACACAGAATCCTTAAAAAGGAACATTTTGGTGCAAGTCAGAGTACCACAGCGATATGGTAACATACAGGGCAATATCAAACTTTGCAACTCCATCCTAAGCCCTTTCTTCCTCCTCACAAATGCACCTCACTGCGTACACTCGACTCCAACGTTTACATCTTCGGAACATCCGTTGTGCACAGGGTAGTCAGGTGACTTATATGGAAATATGGTCACAGATCGTCAAATCCGACTTTGACTGGTAAACCTTTTCTGCGCATGTTCGGAAGAAATGTGACAGCCGGCATGGCTTCTTGCTTAATTTGCTCTTTAAAAACTTCAAAATTTGAGATGCGATATCCGTCCAAGGTCGCATATAAATTTGGATCACACAATAATATATGTTTGACTCTTTTCTTTGAGGTCGAACGACCGATAGAAACTCTATCATGAACTATTCGACCATATCCCGCCACTTTCATCAGAAATATGAGATGTTGTCGACTTACATTAATATCACAAGACATAGGTCTTACGGGCTGTGGATTCGGGCGCCCGTGCATAATCAGCAAGCAAACAGCAATCCATATAAACTGGCTGTTCGAGCTAGAACAACCAAAGAGGCACACAGTCTGAGCAGAACTTGCACACGCAGCCACCGCCATGGTGAGAGGCTCTTGAGTCACTGTGCTGCGCTAGCATTCGACCGAATTCTTAAATCAACAGTTTGATTTCTGCTTTTTGCAGTACCTTATTTATGGATATGGGCAAAGATTCATGTAATGCAGTTGCACGTGTCACTAATGCCTGTTACTTCTGATCCTGGAATAAAGTTCTTCGGAAATTTACTCGCGTCAATAGAGCTAATATAGACAGATGTATGATACATAACTGAAATGAAATGGAATACAGAAAGACGTAAATGAATTGTTTTATTAGTCACACGACCGGGACTTGCTTACAATACACACATAACAGAGAAACGTTCGAATCCAGGTAACCTGGCTGCAATCCAGTCAATACTAGGGTGTCGTTTGTTCTTTTGACTTACATCAAAATGTGACAAATGCTCTGGTCGTCTAACTGATTCTAACTTCGCGGACCTCATTACTCCAGTTGTCATCGTCCTTGACGGGCATCAGGTGACTGCAGTTTCGCAGTTTATCGCGATGAGTTTTCCACTGTTTCACCCAATCCCAGTCCTGCCTATGCGGATCCGCTGGGATTTTGCTCAGTTTTTGTTTGAACCACTCTCGCCAGAAAACCTCTTCTTGTTTCCAGTTTTGGCATCTTTCAAGAGCCCTCTGTCTTTCACATTCCCGGGGACTGACGAATTCTACAAGCAACAGAATTAAACACAACAGTAAACAACATCAGTGCTACATGACGTACAGCTGGGCACAAGTCTTCTAATCAGATAACGGACCGATGGTGTCTTCTTACTTTTGTCTTAATCATGGTGCATAATTTCTGTATTGGGTAATTTTGCTGTAACATCCACTACAACCCTGGTGAAAGATTATATCTTGAGCAGGGCTGTCCAATGAGGCTTGAGTTTAATCTAAATTCTTCTCATTCAGTTTTCTCGGTGTCATGTAGGTAATATGTCATACGTGATGGGGGAGTTCACCAATGACTCGCCACAGGTTCGTGGTTCAATCCGAGTCCACCGCCAGGTAAAAATAAACGCCGCTGGGTAAGTGAAACGATCTTGAATACCGGTATTACAGAAATGAAGTCAGTCATTTAGTCAATAAATAAATAAATAAATAAATAAATAAGTACATAAAGAAAGAAAGAAAGAATGAAAGAAAGAAATACATTCTGCAAGCCTTACGTATTTTGAGAAGTTAAGTCGGCCCTTTCACTCACTTGTGTATTGATGCGATGGTTGTGAATGCTACTACAATTTGGCCTCTCTTAACAAAGAGGGATTATCAGACGGGTTGCCCGGAGTTGCTTTAGGTCTAAGGAGCCGATTTGACTAGCATAGTGGGATTGTTCTTGAACAATGACTAGCCTCATTCTGCTGGCTGGGAGATGGAGCGTGCGATTTCATTAAACATATTAATACGCATTAATGTATAGCGGCTTATAAACCAAAGCTTTACAGGTGGATCTCCTTCATTCAAACCTTCTGAAGCGAGTACATACTACCTGCTAGGGTTATTCCCCTCAATATAAAACCAATTGAGTCCTCGTGTCCAGGACAGTGCACCTAACTACCGCAGGGAAGCTTCAAAGTATAGAAGGCTGCACCTAAACGATGTGCCTAGTTGAGGTTTGAACCAATAACATTTGTCACCGTAGCATGCGCTTTTGCCATTAATCCTGCCCAGAAATTCCCGCTGGCTCGGTTTCCAGATAGCCAGTACATTCTACACTTTACATTCTATCTATAACATTGGATCAAATTAAGGGGAACTCCTTACCGCCTTCCACAAAGCGGCCCAAAGCCGTGTGTTCCTTTGTTTTTTCTTGGATTACATCACACTTCTAAGTGCACGTGTGCTGAAAAAGTACTTAGGTATTACACAAACACTGCAGGGTCACAGCACAAAAGATGTGATTCTCTGTGATTTGGACCCTTTGGTGTATCTCGTTAGAGCCTCCCATTAAACATACGGTGGGAATTTCTGATGCTGCATTGATTAACAAAACTGTTCTTTTTCTGACAGACGGCCTAAACACTGTTTTGGAAACTGCCCCTGTGGTGTACAGAATGAACCATTTCTTTGTGAAACCGGCAAATGGGCCATGCAGCTACGTCAGGTATCTGTTGGAGTATATTCAAGTGTGACTGCATTGGTATGATGTCAGGTGTTTTCATGAATGACGTGTTGTAAAGTGACCCTGCTAAGGCAGTGTACAAATACTACGGAGACTTCTGTTAGAAACAATATGTAACGTAACCTGCCCTTGTTGCCACTCCTGTATATTTCGAAGCACCACGATAGTAACGTGTTCTAAGCCTTACATATGGGTTTTGAAAGCGACACTCAACTCGAATGCAATAAATAGCAAGCAAGAAATCAAAAGAAGCAACAGTTGAGTCCATCGTCGAGATACAGTTCATATAATCCAAAACCCTGATTCTTAACGTGAATATTCCTCAGTATGATTGAAATAACACGTGGACACGGGTCAGTCTAGTAATTTGCAACGGTCATGTTAAAATGTGATCTGGGTGCAGTTTATGTAATGCAAAATCGGGAAACTCAACGTGAATTTCCTTTAAAATCATTGAAATGACATATAATGATTAATCAGCCTGATAACATGCAAATGTTGTTCTGATTTCTGGGTGATTTTGCTCAACATAAATTTCTCGTCCGTTTCTTGGTCCAACATGAATTTCACACCCGTAATTTGACCCTACATGAATTTTCAGGTTCGTGATTTGACCTAACATGAATTTCACGTCCTTTTTTGGCCCAGCATGAATTCCACACCCGTGATTTGGCCTGACATGATTTTCAACCCCATGATTTGGCCTTACATGAATTTCTCGCCCAACCATCAAGCCGCCAGTGTATCTCACCTAGCTGGTACTCCTTGAGGCGGCACGGGGATGGATTGCTCACGTCCCTGGCCCTCTCTTCCATACTGGCCTCCCTGGTTCCGAACTGGCAGACACAGGTCCCATCCATGATCGAGTCACACGTAGTCCATTCGTCTTCACATACGATCCTCGTGTTCCCGACATGTCCACAGGCTTCCCCAAACAGTGCATACTGTAGTCTAGGGTCAGGGGCAGGTTTGCAGCGTCCGTTCGAGGTAGGGACAAAGCCTTCGGCACACTGACACACTCCCAACAAACAGGTCGTGGTCACACCTTCACCATGACACACGCTTTCGGCGCCACATGCATCGTTCAGGTGAGCAACTGCAAATCAGAATATGTGGAACGGACAAGGCAGTAAATCAGGTGAAATGGTGTGAGTGTTTATGAACTGACGAGGTAAAAAATTCATCCTTCAAATACAAATGGTAAGGTCGATGTCCTGTCAAATACATGACACCTGGATTCCATCAAAACCAAAGGGTCATCTTTAAGTCTACTTCCTTCCGTATGAACCACGTCAGTCTTCAACTCACTCTATAGCAGATGACGTATAACATTATCAATAACAATAACAATTTAGTTTATTTAGTACGTAAGATAATATGCCAAAATACAGCTTAACAGGCATTCTCGATTATTTGCATATGCACTTTGTATTATATACCAGCAACTACTAGAGCAATGTATATCATATTTTAAGACCGTGTGAATGTAACAAGCAAGAGATTTCAAAATCGGTACATCCTTCGTACACATGAGTATATTAAGACGATTTAAGTTTCTACTATGAACAAATTTCTGCGGTAGCAGATTTGCACGCAAGCTCTCATAACAAGGACATACAGAAAGTATATAAAATTGATCTTCAATCAAATCCGAGATTTCTGGAAATCCTGGACTTCCGAGGGATATTCCGAAACCTGCCACAGTTTATTTCAAGGCCCGATGTGCCCACACGGAAAAATTTTTGTTATACATGGCTAACCTGGTATCCGTTAGATATGTTTCCGCTTCTAAGTGGGCTTTAAAAACATAGTACAGGTTGTACCTACTGCTCGAGTTGAGTGATGCAAACCATTCCTGCCTGTACATATCATGTAGTCTTTCAAAGAAACTTCCAAGGAAAGACCTAATATCCCCAACTCCCTGAGTCACCCACATAAACCCCATTCGAAACATTTGCTTTACAGAGGTAGCCCCATTACGTTTCCCGTGGCAGTCCAGATGGAGCAGCACTTTTTGGGTACCTATCTTCAGTATAGCTAACAATTCTTAACCAATACTTAACACATTTTACTGAGGTATTACAAATCAGAAAACATCGGACACATTCCCCAAGAACCATTGGGGTGCTTTTGTCCGTTTGTAAAAATTGTTTACATGTTAAGCATTGAACTTTTTCTATCACCTTTAGAATCCACATAATTCGGAGTCGTACGTAAGTATAGGCAATATTTTTGTATCAGTTTAAAAAATGCTGTGTATGACACGTCACCAAGTACCACATGGTGTGCAACACCTCAGTAAGTTCTCGTTTTCCCTGCAACGCGACATATTCTACAGATTTATCCTGACTTAAGGAAAAAGTAAATGTCGCCCGAAGATATTTATATGATGGTATGACTTCCACTGAGTCTGTTCCTTGCCACCATTTTTCACCTTTACCCAACCTAGCACCTTTCCGCAATACAACGACTTTTGATTTGTATAAATTTACAAAGAGACTCCACTTGTGACAATATTCAAACAGTGTGTTCAATTGTTTTTGCTGTCTCTTGGGAGTGTAAGATAAAAGTGCTATGTCATCTGCAAAAAGCAATATAAATATATCAATAAACTCAGGAATCAGTTGGACCCCATCTTTACCAAACATACATACGTCATTACTTAACTGATTAATATATAAGGAAAATAACAACAGGCTTCAGATGCAGCCTCGACGGAGACGCAAATACATCCGTTAAATCTGACTAACAACGTACACAAGCTTTCACAGCATTATAAGCATCCTTGAGACAACTGAAAATTTCCCCCTTTCGTCCAGATTGTTTAGACAATAGGTACAGCAGTTTTTGACGATTAACTAAATCATAAGCCTTTCTAAAGTCTATAAATGCGACATAAAGTTTTCCCTTACATCTACTGAGACGTTTTTGAATACATGACAAGAGGGTCCGAGGTCGAATACTCTTGTAGAAATCCTGCCTAACATTCTGTCAGAAGCTTATTTTATTCGGCCCAATCTGTAAGTCTCTTGTTTATAAGTGTTGTCAATAATTTACCTAATATACTTAAGAGGGAATTTCCTCTATAATTACTTGGATCACTCCTATCGCCACCTTCATGTAGTGGGATAATAACTCCCAAACTCCACACCTTTGGGAATTCCCTTGTGTCAAATACATGGCTAAACAGTTTGAGCATATATAACATACATAATAGAGAAGAAACTTTAAAAAAATACTCCAATGAGGCTGTCCAGGCCTGGGGCTTGACCAATTTTACATTTATTAGTGGCAACTGCAATTTCTTCCTCAAAAATTCAGGATACCATTATATTCAAACTGATCTAAATCTTCATATGTATTAAATACGCCATCTTCACCCACGTTAACATTAAACAGGTCCTTAAAGTAGTTAAACAATTCATGCTTTGGTATGGCATTACGAGAATTTGGGGACCGACTGCGGCGGAGTGTGGACCAAAATTTTTTGTCATGTACCGATGGCTGAAGGGACTGCAGTTGACGTGATTTGAAAACGTGTTTCGTGGATCGTACACGGGATTTATACATATAGCGAAGAGATGTATATGTGGAGAGATTTCTGTTGCAGGGATCCTTTCTAAGTATTCCTAAGCAACGCCTACATTCCCTTTTCAACGCCCTACATTCTCGGTCGTACCACATATTCCTAAATTTTGAGGTAGACCCTCCAATTTTCACTTTAAAGCCACCTGCGGCAAATAATATATTCTCGTAAAGTAATTTTACACTATGGTTGACATTCTCGGTTATTATTTGAGTAGCACTTACTATATTGTGTTTGCAGTGCTCCGATTGTAATTCAGCCTTAAAAGTAGGTACAAGTAAGTGGTTCCATCTTATTTTTCATTGCATGTTGACTAACAGTGATATCGAAGAGAAATTAGAAGAGGAAGGTGGTGTGACTCCGATCTGCCGTCGATGGAGAACGCAGAAAGAGAGTCGTATAGACCCCTAGAAACCAAGCAATAATCCACAACGCTCGCCCCATTAGGATATATGTAGGTAAATACCTCCTTCCCTTTATCACTACCCAACAGACCATTTAAAACATACAAACTGAGATCAGAATACAAATCACGGAGCGATCTACAAAACGGGTTTGTCCCATTATCCTGAGATGCTCGTTTGACACCAGTTAGCGCATTTTTTTTTTCAAAATCAGGGTTGATAAAGCGACCCGAATCAGTTTAGGAGCCAAGGTTTGGAGTAACGCATCAGATTGACAGATCGCCAGCGTCTCAAAAACTAATTTCTCCAGCACCAAAACACCGTTTTTCTCCCGCCCGCTACCCGTGGGCTAAAAGGGTGTGTCACGTTGAGGTACATATGTTCAGCCATACACAACGTCACGTTGGGGGCTTAGAGATGAACTGTTTACTTTAAAGAAAAATCCAAGGTGATTTCTGATGACTGGGGTAAAGCATTTAGAGATTCACAAATGTATAAACACACATATGCCCCCTGCCTGTCGGCTGCGGTCAGATTGAACAGCCGTTACACGAAACGCAACTTAGTCAAAATATGTTCGGATAATATGGCTTCGTACTGTTTATACCAGGTTTCATCAAAGGCTAGAACATTGAAACCTAGGATAAACTTAATAAAGCCAGAGTCATTAAACTTAGATCCCAAACCCACAATCTTCCAGAACGGCTACTCCTGTTCGGGTTCCGCTCGAGTGACCCGTGTTGTGTAGACGCCACGTCGCATAGCCAATCTTCTCACCTGAGATCTAGATCGTTGCGTGCTGAACAAGCCATATGGCCTACATGCTCTGCGATAACCAAGTCGCCATTTTCATAGTATCCTAATTTACCGTCTGCCATCAGATTCCTCAGAGTTTTCCGTTGTCTCAATGTCAGATCGTTAGATGCACCTATACCTTCATCTGTGAATTTCTCCTTACCCTGTATCACAACCATTTTGTCGTCCCACAGCAGGGACTTACATATCAGAGGTCTTGGTTTAACTTCAGATTTACCTTTATCCAGCTTACGAGCACGAACAATATCACGTTTTGACTATGATTTATCTGGTAGAACTGATGTGAGGATCAACTGTTTGCATTCACTAAAAGAAACATCGGCTACCTCAGGGATATTATGGAAGATAACGTTGTCCCTCTGTGAAGGGCCCTCCAGTCTGTCAATCTCCTGTTGCATTTGAGGAATTTTCCTGGTTAGAGAATTCACCTTTTCACTAATTGCATCTACATCTAATCGCAATATTTCTTGGTTGTCATTCGTCTAACTTAAACTCTCCGGCAGCTGACCCAACGCGTCATTAAATGCCCGTATGTCGCGTTTTACCTCAGACATATCACGAGTTATTTCTGACCTGCATCCTCTAATAGATCAGATTAGTGTAAATTACCCCAACTATCACCATTTACATAAGGATCCTTGGTTACAATAAACGATCGACGACGGTCGATGTAAAAAAATAAATCGCAGACATTAAGTGCTGAAGGGGAAAAAAAAACAGCAATGGCATCAGCAAAATTGACAAATTCCCACCTGGTTTACATTCCGTGTCGTTGTTGGTAGGATAGTACCCATCGATACATACACAGACTGTACCATCGCATCCTCGAGGAAGACAGTCGGCAAAGTCTGGACAGTTATTATAGCTGACACAGACTTCCCCTATAGCTGCTGACACTGTAACACGGAAAGACACCAGTAATAGCCGTGGAATTGACTTACGACATCTTAATTTTTTCTCGCTTGAATGTTTTGGATTACGAAAGGCCGTTGTATACACTACCGCTGTTGATAATTTCTGACAAGGTATGAAAAGTAATGTTTTCCGTGGAGAATACGAAAATAAATAAGTTTGTATCAGGAAAAAAAGCTGATTTGCTGGAATAGTATATGACAGGAGACACAGATTTATCAACAGTTAGCAATTGTTTGAAATGGAATGTCTATCGTCATTTTTAGAAAGCAAGAACTGCCGTGTTTGCCTTAAAGATCGCTTAGAAGTGCATTTTTAGGTCATAAAAACTTTCACTGATGAAATTTACATTTTCCCCCTAAGTATGATCCTATCTTTCAAGCAAATTCCACACACCTTTCCAAGATCAGCAGAACTCTCAGAATTTTGCAAAAAGGAAACTTAGCCGTGGGCGAGATTTTAAGTCACATAGTAACAGCATTTTGGCTACCCTCCATCACTAAAAAAGGACAAACAATTTGTTAAGAGAATCTCTTAAGAGTTTCCTATTCTGTATGGTCTACTTCGATCTCTCTCTGCCGTGGAGCAACCAAAGGCTTAGTGTGATCAGCATATGTTATTAACCGATATGAATTTTATTTCTGAATATGACATTATTTTTATAGTAGGATTTTACTTCTAGAGCAGGTGTATATGTTGAGGACAAGATATAGTATCCACGTGGTCAGACTGTTTTTCAAACTGTAAGCAAGTAGCTTGATGATAAGCATGTCTGTGTCATCTGTCAAACACAGACGACAGCGTTTTTAATTCTGCTGAAATAAACCTAGCATTTTTAAAATTTTATTTTCCACTGCACGGAACCTTGCCTTTATCAAAGAAGATCCACAAACAAACTTTGCACACTAGAATATGACAGAATATAGCAAATACCTTGTATACATGCGTTTTAAGTGAAATTATTTTACTTACCTGGCAGTTTTGGTTTAAGACAGATAAGATCTTCTACAGGTAAACCTACAGGTGAATAACGAGATTATTTTGCATCAAGACTAACCGGTGATATACTGTGTCATATTTAGATAATATGTTTTTAAAGATTTTAAAAGCCCCACAGTATTCGACGAAAGGAAATTGAAGTATTGTAATTTCGATGTACTTCACGTGTAGGCTAATCAACATTAATCTAAGCAGTTCCAGGCGTTCCAGAGCAATAACCGCAAGGCCTGGATCGGGCAGGTTTCATGTAAAGAAAAACAGTCACCAGTTTTCAGTGATGCCGGAAAGAGCAAAGGTGTATAAATTTCGTCAGTGTCCAGATCATGCAAGATGCTGGTGAATAAGTGAATCAAAATAAGTATCTCTGTTATGTTTGAACTGCATCTGTTCATATGTCCAATGAGGCGATTTTTATTCAACACAATGCACATACATCCCCTCTCCATAGGATAGTCGCAAGTAGACACAGAAGAGGGCTCCCAGAGATTCTGGAGAGTCAATCCATATTTACGCACAACACGGGCTACTTGTGGTTGTCCTACTCATTGCAAAATTTAATTTTATTTATTCATTTATTTATCTGATTGGTCCTGCCGGATGTGGAAATGTCTGTCTGTGGGTATCCCCCGGGATACGTACGGCCGGAGAGAAAGTCAACCAGAGCTCTACTTCAGCTCACAACGACCGTATTAGTGAGATTGTCTCCTTTGTCACTGCACTGCACTAGCACAATAACCGCTAGGTCACGGGGGCCCTGCAACATTTTAGACTATGAGTGAAAGTGTTTAATAGAATCTTTGACCCATCAGTTTTTGAGGTAATAATTGTATAATGTTGATTGAAATGGACGCACATCACACAACAGGATTCGAAACCGTGACTATATCACCATGGCAATCGGGTATGGGTTCATGCATGACGATGTACGTAAACGTTCAATTCTAATAAAATATAACTAAATAACTAAATAAAAAGGAAATGAAAAAATAATAAGTCAACCGTACTTAGGCTGAAGTTCAGAGGCCTACACTCGTGGTCCCAGAAGGGTTCTGCCAGCAGTTCCTCAGGGGTGGCGGGCCTAAGTCCCTGGTCACACACACAGCGTGACAGGACCGGATCACAGTTCTGCTCTGCCTTCCGCTGACAAAAAGTGTCCGCGTCACACGGCTCTCCCAACAAGGCGAATCGAACCCCGAAGGCAGGTTTGATCTTACAGCGGAGGTTATCTTCGGCGGGGACGTGGGAGGACCGACACTGACAGAGTCCCGAGACACAAAGGGCGAGTTTATCTCGGCACCGGACATTTACGCCGTCACAGGCACGGCCGAGCTCTGCCGCTACAAGGGTGAAAAATATAGTTATCGGCTGACTGGTGACATAGGCTATCTGCTGATGTCATGACGTAATGTTTTTGACGTCATTTCTAACGTTCTTGCTCCTTCTTCCAAATATCTTTGTATTCCAAGCATTTATTGGGCAAATAAGATGCCTTTATGGCATTCTATTTCAGGCCCCTCCACATAAAAAAGAAACCATGAAGGGAAAAATTAAAACAGATGCAATTTCTCATTTACTATTCAAACAAATAATCTTATGATAGTCTGTTTACACCACACCTTGACACTGAACTTTTACTGAACGATTTTCTATTTGTATTCACTAAATATTGTTATTCGTTCTCACGAATACATCCTTTGTGCACAAAAAGAAATCCACAATGAATCATATCATTCTTGAGTACGGCGCCAAAGACCAATCAAATCACAATAAACCACAAAACTGGAAGGGTTTTCAAAGCGTTTGTATTTTCGCATCGAATCATATATATCTATTTGATAAACAATACAAATATTAAACTGAAAGTATGACGAATGCATGAATTATACTTGCATCGATGTGAAAGTGATTATATGAAAACAAAAATTATCTTGACCACTTCATGTTGGCCACTTTTGGAGTACACCTCTTCAGTGTTCCATTAAATAACGACATGGCGAAGACGTACTTCTTCGTTGATTGCACTTTAAATATTTTTTTTTATCAAATCATGACCAGCATTCGAGCTTATCTTGCTTACTTCATTCTTTAGTGTGTTTTATACAAGTGAAAAAACATGCTCTGGCTTACCCTTGAAACATCCAGTATGGTCTATGGCTGGCACAAAACCTTCTGAACACAGGCACACATCTCCGTCACAGCCCTGGGGCCGACATGCACTGTTAGGGGGACACTCTGTACTGTTCGTACATTTATCCATCACCATCAAACACTCTGAGAGCAAAAGAAACAAAACAAAACAAAAAAACAACAACAACAACAACAAAAAAAAAGAAACAAAACAAACAAAACCAAAATGAAAACAAGGCACCGTTTATTAAGATTGCCAATTATCTTCGAATGATTTATCTATTTGAATGACATTTAGCGCAATGTACTCGACAATTTAAGACTACTAAGGCGGTCGAAAAAAAGGCGAGGAAAGCGCGGTAAAATCCCACAGCCTTTGGCATGTAACTGACAATCCTAACTACATGTGACATATAGATGTATATACAAGTGATGTTCAAACAGCTTCATGTCTAACTACTTAAACGGCCACACCGAGCAAACACAAGAGCGGCCACAGGCGATTTTATGAAGTCCTGCCTGAAAGCATGAAACTTTATCCATTCTCTTTCACCCTTGTACACTGGATACGTCCAACGAGGTCACGTAATACTGTGTTGTGTTTTTTTCATGTGTGTGTCAACTTTGGCATTAAACTTGGTGTATTGTGACACAGGATATGTTTGACAACTACCTATTCAACCTTTATTTGGACGAGTCTCTAATTGTCAAATGAAACGCAGTCGGTTATTGCCTGCAGAAGAAACTTGCATGTGTCGTTCGTTTTGGGCTTGTCGTTGTTCTATGCTTCCTCGGTTAAACATTGTACTTATGTGATAGAATGCTATTTTAAAGACAACAAAAAGTTAAAAATTTAAAAATATACGATTAATCAAATGACGTAAGTTTAATGTCAAATGTCTCTTCCCGAATATTAATTTGTGTGCCTGTTAGTACAACACTAATGAAATAAATCAGTAATTTATTTATGTGATTGGTATTTTACGCCGTACTCAAGAACATTTCACTTATACAATGGCCACCCGTATTGTGGTGGGCGAAAGCCGGATAGAGCTCAGGGGAAACCCACGACCATCCGCAGGTTGCTGGTTGACCGTCCCACGTACGGCTGGAGAGCAAGCTAGCATGAGCTGGTCTTGAAATTACAGCGACCACATCGGTGAGAGGCACCTGGGTCATTAGACCGAGCTGGCGGGCTAACCCCCTCATAATATAATTAAGTAAGAGACAGTTGCATGGTGGACAGTTGTCATAAAAGGGGGGAATACGGCGTGAAACTATACTCAGTTTTCATTTCAAAAACTTTGCCTACAAACACCGACAATCTCCTAGCAACAGCAATGTAAATAAACTTTTCAGCACTGTGATATTTGTATCTATAAATATATGTCTGTATAGACCTACTGTATTTTCAAATCACCATACATAGGACAGATCAGTAGGAAATAATGCTCATCTTCGATTACACTGCAATTACTACATCTCATTTCTTGAAAGGGTACTCTGCTTGGTTATTTCCATATACCGTCCCTACTTTAACCATTAGCCTGTGTGAAGAGCATCGCTGTTCCGTCATTGCGATTCGAAAGTATTTTACTGTTCTTCATTTTATGGGATTTTTTCTGGTTTCACTCAAAATGTTCCACATTCGTGTATAATTCTCCTCTAGTAGTTCCGCTTAACGTATGAAGCCCAGTTGTAAACAAACTGGTGATGTAATCGCTGTTTTACAATAGAAAATAGTTTTTTTTAAATGAGTTTATTCATTGAAAGTCTATAATAAACTTCATAAATCTGGTCTTTGTTCCTTTTTTTTTCATTTGAAAGGCCCATCAAGGTGTTGGCTGGATGCATTACTGACCAAGGCCAGCTTAGCGCATCTTGACACATGTGTGGACAGCGGGATGCAATGTTTTGACATTTGTACGATATCCTTAATCATGTTTGGGACAGCAGCCAACGTGCTGTATGTCGATTCTCCACAGTCGATCTCTGAAATAAAATACTTAACAGTGCCACAGTCCTGGTGGCATAAATAAGGTGATGTACATATATGCATCTGTAATTTAACTTCATTGCTCACTGAATTGGGTAAGGTAAGGAATAAAGATTCAAAAGTGTAACCAATAAAGGCCATACACGTATAAAGCCATCAGTAGGCCTTTTTGCATCTGGTTTTCATATTTACCGCTGTGATAGGCGAGTGTTATCCCCATTGTTGTCAAAACTGTCAATGTCCGCCATTCCATTGGCCTTTTAAATAAAATAAGACAAATGAATGAACAGATAGTTAATCAATCAAAGAAATGGAAGTGTATATTGATATACAACACTAGCCTGTATATATAATACGAGAATAGTTGGTAATCATCATCATTATTACATTTACAGATACAAATCTGGTCAGAGTCTGAGCAAATATCTGCCAGACTACACTTCAACAGACCTCATGTTTCCTCTAGGTGTGTTTCACTCACCTAACAATAGATCTGCCCTCTCTCCCCCCCTCCCAAAAAAAATTGCCTCCTCCTCCTCTCGAGTTTGTTGCTTTAACAAAGGACGGATATGATAACATGCACAAAACACAAAAAAATTTATATATAACGCGGCCCGGAAGTGGACTGTATAAAGTATGACATACCGTTATAAATGAATTCTTACCTTTATTTACGTAAATTCCTGACCAAACCGTTAACTTACAGTCCAGCAATTTCACTCAGGTGTTTTTTGCACAATCACAATCGACATAACACATTCCTTGCAGCAACACTATTACGATCTTAAGTCCATTTCGGGGGCTCGAAACGTCATGTGTGTTTAAGTCACACGCACTAGGGATAAAGGCACTGCATTAGGTGTGTCTGTTTGACTTCATTATTTAGCAAATGTTATTTGATATGATTTTGTATGGCAGGAATAGTATAGGGATAGAGGAGAACGACATGCTTTGGTGAACTTTGGGCGTTACCCGGTTTTAGGTTGTTTAACTTCTTTGACGGTAGTGGCTCACTCAGTGTTCTGTAAGGACATAGGTATACACAGGTGCATGTACTGGCTGTCCTTACAAGGTTCCCTCATAGTTCATCGTCCTCAAGTCCAATGCAAACATATTGTGGCAAAAAAAAATTATATCCACCACAGGGGTGTCTTTTTCTTTCTTTCAGAAACCGCCCATACAATCTGTGCTCGTACAGCTATTGTTCATACACGCGGTTTTCGATCTGTACAATTTGTTGTTAATAAAATGTGTATTGATGTGTTTGATGCTAATACATTCTGCATACACGTGCATTCTGTGTTTATATATTCTGTGTACATGCGTTATGTGTTCATGTATTCGGCATCTGTACATTTTGTTGTATATTATACACATATGCTAATACCTTCCGCATTCATTTAATCAGTCTTCATATATTCTGTGCTTAAACCGCCTATATTCAAACAATGTCGGTTCTCTGTTCACACGTTCTATGTTCGGCGTTTATTCGTTTCCTTGTGAAGGAATCTTTGTTCAAATATTCAGTTTCATGCTATGCATATCCAAAATCCCAAGCTCATAGAATTTGTGTTCATACATTCTATTTTCACCCATCCATGCGTGTTTCTATATTCTGTATTCATATATTACTTGTTCATAAAATCGGTATTGAACTACATTTATCAATCACGCATTCACGCATTCTATGTTCAAGTATTCAGTGTTCATTTCTTGGGTATATTCATACACTCATTATTCATACAATCTGTGCCCATACAGTCGGTATTCTCACCTTATGTCAGCTTGAAGTCACACGCTTACTGAAAAAAAAGGAAAATGGACAGATTCTTTGGTGAAGAAAACTTGAAAGATCCCTAGGAATCCACCATGTCTCGCCAAAAAAGCCACTTGTAAATATAGCTTGGAAAATAGCATGTATAATGAAGTAGACTGTTTCTTAGTAGGATGAGTTCCTCTCCGGCCGTGCGTGAGAAGGTCCGCCAGCAACCTGCGGATGGTCGTGCGTGTCTGTTTGTGCTGTTTCTTTTCCCTCCACCATAATGCTGGCCGCCGTCGTATAAGTGAAATATTCTTGAGTATGGAATAAAACATCAATCAAATAAATAAACAAATAGTAGGATGGTCGCGTGTTCGAATCCAGTTCTTGCTACTTCGGTTACGGCTTTAACTCAGAAGTTTGGTCAGGTCCCTGGGAACTCGGGTTTAATTTTAATTTTTGATTTTTTTTTACCGCATTTAAAACTGAAAGCCACAGGAATGCGTTTCCATTCATTTTTATTACACTAGCTTATTCGAATCTTTCCATGATCGAAATTTTAAAAGTTATGCTTTCCCGTGAGAAGCGGATCCAGAGTGCATCTGCAGTCCACAAAGGGCTGTTCAATGTCTTGGTGCTCTGCGCTCAATTATCCGCAACAGAGTAAACATAAAAATGGCGTAACCATCAAAAGAAAGACAATTGAACTATTGAAACTATTCAAGAAAATAGCACGAATTTTTTTTTGGAATTTTCTGACCGACGTAAAATTATTTACAACATTGGACTCTATAGTGACCTGTTTATCAATGCAATATGGTCCAGTGACGTCACAGGGAATTTTTTTGTTTTGAATAGTTCACTAGTAACACACGCCATTACTGTTGTGAATCCACTGGACGATATGTATACACGTATTGAAAATGGAGAAATGTAAGTATCAGAGCAAGCATAATGGCAAACATGATGTCTTGTGACGTCACTGGACCCCATTGTAGGAACCAATATTTCGAACCGGCAATGTTTTCCGATAGGTCAAACATAACTGAAATCAAGCCAACACTGAACTCAATTGTGAGCTGTTCCTGTCCTTTGTCATTAGAAATGTGACCTTTGACAGCCAGTGAAAAAAAGGAAGTTATGTTCTAAGCCAGATAGTTCATGTAAAGAAAAGTTTAGTGGTTAAGAAAGGGGCTCACTTGTTATCGTTCGCCCCGCCCCTTCCTGCCTACCAAAATTTTACATAATATGAACTAACTATTACTTAGACAGTTTTTAATTATATTTCATTTGAGGTGTGCTTTGTTCGTTTTTATATTTAATTAATGTCTTTCAGGTTGACGATTGGCTGGAAGCATTGAAACGGTGTTGGGTTAGAAAATTCTATTTACAGAAGAAGAAATTACCTCATTTTTATTTGAATAAGGTAATGTCTTCTTGAAATGAAAATTGTGAAGTAAAATATTGAATTGTTCATGTGTTTCTCGTGCTCCACTTTTACCTACAATCACTCCACCTCATGTATTTGGACTCGCTAACTTTGCTCTACATTTATGTCGTATTGACATATCTCCAACGTGTTCAGGGACTTCAATCCATTGAAAGACTTGAAATTTTAGGATTAACAATCTGTCAGCCTTAACAAGTGTTGTTCCCTCTAACAAGCTAAGCAAATCACCATAGGCTTATTATTACAACTCCACTTGTTGGAAAATGTTTTAAAAAATTAAAGGAAATAGTGAGCCATAATAAAACCTTTTTATCGGAATTGTATACTAGTCTTATTAAACGAAGGTGAAATTGAGAAAAAAAGAATAAACAGTTATTGGGTCACACTTCTTGTGAAATGTTGTATGAAGAGGACGGATAGTGGAGGAAATCTGCTAACGCCCCTTTGCAAAGGAATGGTCACGTCCACTATTCTTGTGGCGAACAAAACTGTATCTGGGAGTATGTGTGCACAATATTGCACGGTGGGCGTGACTACTCTGCATCCAGACCTAACTACACGAGCTAGACATATATCAGATCACTGTGACCCTGAATCTATTCATGTGACATGTATAACTCTGTAACATTCTGAAAAATCTGGAAAACATTGATGCACAAAGAAGCAAGCATACAGAGATGTTCTCCCGGCTACACATGTAGCTTTCGCTTACCAGCACACCTGTCCGCAGCCAAACCACCTATTCCTCACCCATACGGTGGTCCCCCACCTACACACCGGCCCTTCACCCCTACGCCTGCCACTACGCACCTGGCCTTCTCTTGTATGTCTGCCCACCGCAGATATAGGCCTACCCGTCCTCCACCTATATGTGCCCGATCTCTTTCCTCATCCTTGTTCTCTAGAGATTTATTTATTTATTTGATTAGTGTTTTACGTCGTACTCAAGAATATTTCAGCTATACGACGGTGGCCACCATTATGGTGGAAGGAACCCGGGAACAGCCCGCGGGGAACCCAGGCCCGTCTAACACATATAACCAACACGCAGCTAGCCCCCTGTATTTCCATCCTCCACTTCTACAAACCTATTCAATAGCGGGACATATAAAGCGGAAGTGATAAAAAAAAAATGTTTACATTTCTTTCCTCCGCAGAACGCAGCTTTATTTCGACTATGTGCTGAAAGTCTACAAGACTAATAATTTTTTGCTTTTTAATATTTAGCCAACCAGGTTCTACTTCTACACAGTTTGGTACGGTAATTGCATTCACTTTGTAGGATTTTTTATAGATTTATTTAGGCAACGTTCTGGCTTCGCTACCTATCAGGTAGCTCGAGCTATGTTTGGGGCAACAAGTACGGGAGGTCAAGGTCATAGCTCTCAGTCCTTGCCCACTTTATGTCAGACCGGTTGACAGTCAGGTCCAGGAAACGCTCGCTAACAAACCAATGGCCTTACTGTGCGGACACCATACCATACTCGAAAGAATCAGTACATGCACTTTCTGCTGGACCTATTTTTGGTTTCTTTCAAAAGTCTTCCGACCTCTTTTTGTACACATATTTGTGACCTAGAATTAACAAAAGACAAGAAAAAAACCATGGCGGTAGGGAGGATCCAGTTCGGATTACTAATGTTAACCGATTCACCATTTGCGATAGTGGACCCATTAAACTGACCGCCATCGTGAAATTAAGCCAGTGAACAGCTTTAGATAACAATGAAACAGATAGATAAATGAAGCTTTGAAGAGAGATCCATCTGTTTTGAACTGGAAGAAGTAAGGCGTCTTTTTCAAAATGACATACAAATCTCATGGACCGTTTAAACAATAATAAGCAATGATATTGTTCATTTATTTTAATCATTTGTGTTCATATTGTCATACTCAAGAACGTTTCGCAAATATGACGATGGTCCGGGGTAAGGGTGGAAGACATATAACAGTGCCTGGGGTAAGCCATACGGCCATTGGCTGCTTTCTTGAGAACCCCTCCCTGTCTTAAAACTGTTCTCGATCTATAGCGCGAGCGGGACACTGCAAAATCTGGGTTTAAGATGTGTTGCGAGACTAGTTCCTCTAGTCAACAGTGACCACTTTCACAAAACTACATAAATCAATTTCTCACAAATTTTCTCGTAAATAACGGCACTATAACGTACAAGACGTCTTTTATGAGAAAAGTTACGAGAAATACAACTTACGAAGTTTTCTGAAGGTGCTCCCTGGTCTTATGTTAAAACTTACCACAAAGGCCTATGCTCATTTAACAAGACCATACTACCTTATTGCTTTGTAATGTATCAGTTGATAAAACTTACGACTATTTTGTATCAAGATTTACGATTTAAGACAAGTTATCAAAATGATGTCCTGTACTTCAATCGACTCACCCGACAAGTGACCCTGTATGTATGGACATCGTACAAATCAAAGTTTGTCATTTATATGTTTCTGTATTATTATTTTCATTTTTCTTATTTATTATCAAGTAACTGGAAGCGTCAAGCGTGAAGAGTTGGCAAATTCCATACAAATAACAAACAAGGTCAAAGAGTGAATGAAAAAAAAATCAAACAAACAAACCCTCAAACAGGTACACTTAATTCCATTGACTTCACGAAGACATGGTATAGCATGTATAGCAAAGGGGGGGGGGGAGTTCTGGTTTTCAGTGGCTGAAATTCAACTGGGTAACTTTGTCGGTTGTATCATGCACTGGTCACGATATGGCTGAAATATTAATATTGCCCTCGTGGCATTAAGCATGCAAAAAATGATTGGTTCCACTAGTAAAAATCTCAGTTCTTTTTGCATTATCAATTTTCGACATGGTGGCTGCGGCTGTGTAAAATAAATATATACACAGCGTACCATGTAAATAAATAACACACTGTCGCTCCCCTATCATAATGTTTCATGCCATCTGATAACCGTACCGATCTTCAATATTCTTTCTATGAAAACATGCTATACATGTAGTACAGGAATGAACAGTCAATAAAACACCACTCATGTTTAGGAAGAATCAAAACGGGAATTAAACCATCAAGTCAAAGTAAATTTTTCTTCACGAGTTGAACAGATGTAGACATCTTAAATTAAATCGCTAATGTACAGACACTTCGGCGGGGAGGGGGGTGGGATATGACTCACCCTGGCCTGGATTTTGTGAGGACTTTTTTTATTGCCGCTGTACACAAAGGTAAACATCAATGTTAGCTTAGTAGCTGAGTTTCTCCGCGCCGGCGACTCCCAATGGACCATAGATGTCTCGGGAAGACACATCAAGATTTTTGAAAACATAAGGCTACAAGGACACAAAAGCAATGAATTCTGGTTTTATAGAATGCACTTAACTAAAAACGACATGGTATACTATATAATGTATGTGTTGTCAAAAGGTCATCATTAAATAAAGGTATGAAACTGCATTATATGAAAGCTGCCATGTCAGTCTACACCCAGTCCAGTGAGAGTTCCCACTACAGTGATGACAACGCGATAACATGACATCAGGGACTTCTGGGAAATAATTTGTCGTCTGCAAATCACGGTCAGCAGGCATAAAGTGTGGATTCCTTATCCTTGGACTACGGGACAGACTGACAACAATTAACATAACGTCATATAAACATTGGCATCTTGCCAGCCGGAGGACTCGCGCCTGTGGCGGCCTAGCGAATGTGGATTCCAAACAAAGGGTGGAAAAGCTATACGGTCGTTGGTTTCAATCAAAATGTGTAGAGTTCACACGCAGTTGTCAAGGTGGATCCAGTAGAAGCTGGACACTATCTGAGGTTTTTGTAAAGTTTAATGTAAAAGTACAGTTCCGATATTCCAATAACATTTTTGTCGGCCGAAAGCTGACCTCTAATTTTTCTTTACACTTGGAACCATCCTCTTCCACGCTCGAAACTAGTTTTGGAAATGCGAAATGTTTAAACGTGTAAGGGAGAACAATTGTTGGTTTTGAAAAGGAATGTAGGCCTACTTATAATGCAACGTGTTAATAACATTTTGGTGAAATCTCCGTGTGACAGTACAGGAATAAAGTCTATATTTTGGCTTAGTCCATTTTTCTGGCATATATCCATTCACTGCGAAAAAAAAATCCTTAATTTTGCCACACTGTATCGCTAAGCAATCGTCTATAAACAGAAACATAACATCGGCCTGTAAGCATTGACTGTAAGCACCAGTATATGTACATTGCATGCAGTACGTATAGACAAGGAATCGTATAAAAAGAGCGTGACATACTTCTCTCCATGCTGATGCACGTAATTGAATTCCAGCATGCATGCATGATCCTAATCGCGAGATGAGGGATTAAACATACATTTTTATGTTTTGCCTTATGTGATCATAGAGATGTTTGTATATTACGCTACAGAGAACAAGGTCTTACTGGTTCTTCACCCATTAGCTTAGACCTATTGCGGTTTTTTCCTTTTCTTCTTTTTTTTCTTTGATATTTTTTTTTTTTTTTTTGTTTTGTTTTGAAAATGTATACACCATGTGCTATGGAGAATCCATTGGAAATGCACCTGAAAAAGATCTTTCATGGTAACATATATAACAGAGTATACTTGTAAAAGTATACTCGGTGCACGATCTCTCTATAGATCTTATAATCATTCCTTGGCTGACATTTTCCTCCCTGCACATCTGGTAGATATATTCTGGCTTTACACATGTAATGTTACACATTATATATAGTGTAAATACTCCAGAAGATGGCAAGACAAGTCTTGAAATATTACTCTATCGCCTCTTTCATCCTCAGGGTTCCACCCAGTCAAAGGGGAAGGTATGATAAGGCGCTGAGTGCCCATGGCTAGCACTGCCCGTTGCAGACAGAAATCAGTTAGTCATCTGTGACGACTGTCAATCATCAGTTTACCGTAAACCGGGTCATCGGCATTCGAGTTATTCGAACATATAGACTGTTCTTTAGTTTCAAGCATTTGGTATTTTTCATTGACTTTTTGTTTTTCTTTTAACACCGTGCAATCTGATGCACGATCTGTTGTCCTCTTTGCTAAGGATCTAATCAAGCTTTAATTTTCTACTATACGTTTCTTTAAAATGTAATTGTAGACAGAATTGCAAGATGGAGCAATACTAAACAGTGTGAATATAATATATCACATGTGAGTGAGTGAGTGAGTGAGTGTTTGGGGTTTAACGTCGCACTTAACAATGTTTCAGTCCTATGACTACGAGGAGTCCTGGTGTGTGCATATAGCGTGTCTTCTTGTGGCAGGGCGGGTCCATCCCGCCAAAGTCCTGAGGCCACTGGAGCATCATGCCAGACATGACAGCACACCGGCACCGACCAGTTCTAACCTCTCAATGCTGAGCACCAAGGGAAGTATCAGAAGTCTTTGGTGTGACCTGACCCGGTTTTGAATCTGGATCTCCCGACATCGAGGCGGACACTCTAGCCACTATACCACCGAGGCAGTCTATAACACATGCGTATCATTGTTATAGATCAGTAATGGAAATTATTCTTTGTCGCGGGTCGAACCCATACCACCAAAGAGCTAAAAGTGGATGAAACATGTTGTACATATGAGATCGATGGGTATTTTCATCAACTGTTTAGTTTTTAAAATGTTTAATTATATGATGTTATTACAGAATTGCGTATTTAAGACAAAACACATTTTTTGTAAATGATAAGACAGGCCCGAACATGTATTCAGTACACATGTATCATGGTAAAAGAAGGTCGTGTTATTGAAGGAAGTGGAGCCCTATAAAAGATATTTTGCATAAAGATCAAACTCAATGAAGTACAAGTCCTCTGCAAGTTTTGTTCGGGGACCCCATTTCCTTCATGCCTAAAGCGGGGCTTGAATAGGTCCAAAACTGCATGAAATTAACCTAATTGAAGGATATGGCATTTTCAGTTGACTGTAACATTTTAGAGGATTAAAAAATTTATACTTTTTGGCAAAATTATATACATTCATATATTATATATGTTGAAATTAAAGGAAAAAGTAATGCAGGAAATTGTTTTTTGCACGATCAATTTATCGTACCCGCTTGGTGCAGATTTCTCGCCTTCTCATACCTTCTCCTTTATTAAAATAATAGTTGTGGCACAAACTCTTTCTTAGTTGCAATGGGCATGATCATTCGTTCTTTCCCTGTCGGTTTCAAGTTGTTTAAACACTCATGTTTTTCTGCTGTAAAGATGCGGTGTTGGTGAACGCTTTGCAACATCCTCGTGTATTTAACGACATGTGATCGGTCTCAGCCTTTCAAGTATTAAACGACATTTGTATGTACCCCTGCCACCCTCCCCACACAAAAACGGAAACATGCAGGCATGGTCTTCACGGCTATAAGGGCGGGCATTTAGATTTCACTAGGTAACTCAAGCGCCTCTCGTGACCAGGCGATGCGGAACGAAGTGTTTGGTAAAACATCAAATTTTTTCACCTGGAATATGCATTAAAAATTCTTCAGTTGGCCGTTTGCCATTACACTATATTATCTGCAATGGCATAGCATAAATTGTTGCTTAGATATTTGGATTTTGTCGGCATTTGGTAAGCTGCTAGATTAGACAGGTCGGGTCGGATGAAATACGTCATCCTGGTTCCAGGGCTTCACAATAATTTCCGCTGGAGTTCATCATTCTCGGGAACTTGGATATGTGCACCTGATGAAGATGATGGCAAGAGGAAATTTCAATCCACACACCTTGTGGAGAATGCAAATCGATCGTAGCCAGTAACACAACATGGTGGAACCAGGGCGTAGCCGTGCAAGGAGGTAGGAACAAAAACAGCACGACTCGCCAGGGTTCCAGGTTTAATTTCACGTATGCGATGGCGACCAAGGTTGTGGTAGGAGGAAACCAGAGAGCCTGGAGTGAAACCAACCATCCACCTGTCACAAGTGACCGGCAAGCTATCTCACGGGTCACATACGTCACATTTGTAACTACGTCGAAAAAACAGAACGTTCTTCAGTCTGTAGTGCGACGTCATGTCGCGAAGACATCCATTTCACCGAGCAAAGATATAACTTGTTCTATTTTCTCGGCGACTCTCTACTGAGAGATTTCATTTGATGACCTATACAACATTAAAATGTGACAGTTGTCGAATTGTTCAATTCAATCTTGGCTTCTTGCTGGAGCGCGGCGAACGAGATCAGTGTACTGTGTGAAGAAGATGCGATAGAATGGCAGTCAGGTTTAACTACCTGTAGCATGAATGACTCTGCAGAAAGTAAAGCAAAAGAAGACAACAACTTCAAGGTTATGAATAAGACTTTTTCATAACGTAATTGTCTTTTGTTACACTCCGTAGAGATCTACTGTACAAAACTACTTACAAAATACAGACCAATACAGACCGCAAGGAAGGAAAGCTAGAAGCCTCAAGATCTTCCTTACGTAGCAATACTGGTTCAGGTCGAAAACAAAAAGTGATGTTTTCTTTATAAAGGTTGACATTTTCAGACCCATAACAATACTGGTGCCTTATCTACAAACACACACATGGATCTGTTCAGCACCAAGAAATATACAGTTATTCACGAAGACAAGACACTATTGTGATGGATGACAACTGCAGTCTTTTAGGGAATATTAAAATAGAACAATTCCACTCATAAAACACAACTGGATATTCTTGGTTAAAAGGAACAGTAAAGAAATAAATAGCTGACAGTCTTAGGAATAATTTATATGTAATAAATACAATTCAATATGTTACACATTAAATACAAATTGGACGGAAGTGAACAATGTTATATGACAATCTTTGTACTTTACTTCACTAGCTTCTACACTCTGACAAGCTAACTGTACATATGAGAAATATGCGACTTTCCCCAATTCCATAGCTTCAATGGTTTTCTGCCTTCTATCAAAGAAAAAAAAACAAGAAAAAGCAAAGAAAGAATTTATAAGAAATACCACGATATCCATTCTAAAGATTGTAAAATATAAAATTAAAATATTTAAGAAATTTTGGTACGCCTCATCAGCTTGTGTAAAATTAATTTTCTCACATAAATCCCCTTTTACTTACTGTGTAAGCTGCCAAATGGCGAAAATTATGATTATTGGTAGGAAAATATTAATAATATTTTTGTGCTAAATGCTTAGAAAAACTCTGATGGCTATGTGTACCACATATAATAATAATAATAATAATAATAATAATAATAATAATAATAATTTTGAGTTCTAAACTGGTATATATGTATAGTTGTTAAAACTGGGCATGGAAGATGTATCACAGTGAGCTTGGCGCCAGGTCAATCAGCTGATCTAGGTCACAAGGTATCCTGGGTTTGGTCCCTGTCCTCATGCATGCCCAGGGAGCGCTCCGTGGATCGTCGGTGTGACGCGGTGCTTGTGTACAGAGTCTCCGAGCTTCGGTACCTATGAACACAACAACATGAGGATGACAGTTACAGTACATGGAATGGCCTGATCTGGGCCATTTTTCAACCAGATACACGGGGTTTGGGCGTCCCAAGTTTGGGCCAAACAAGAACACATGGTGAAAAATCACAACAAAATGATATAAAATTCAATACGGCATATTTGATTTATTATTGTCAGGAACTGTTCAAGAGGTTATTTAAGTAGTAACATTGCCTCATATAGCCTGTTACAGACTTGAACAATTCAACGCGTATAAAATGTACACTTTTCAGTGTTGCATGGCTGCCCAGACTGTTTTCCTAGATCATGAACTGACCAGGGTTTCATGGCCTTTAGATATAAAACTTTCATGATAAAGTCCCTGATATGAACACATACCAGTTTAAGTATAACAAATGAAGCTACACTGACCTTGCTGGACTCCTGGATGACCTTGAGAGTCTCAGGCTGCTGTCGTTCAATGTGGACTGACGATGAAGGTCTTGCAAGGCTCGCTCTCTGAAATGTCACGGTCATATTACGAGGGCGAACAATTCATTAATTAATCCACAAAACGATACATGGCTTGGAAACATAACCAATCAGAAATTGACAGCAATGTTTTGGGTGGAAGTCATTTCAAATGGTCTTATTCTATCTACTGATCCCCCCCTAAAAATGGAACACTTGGTATCATCAGTTTGCACTAAGGGTTCACATTGGGATTAAATCAAACACCTGTAACCAGGCAGCAACTAAGTTAACCGAGGTTTAAGTAATACAGGTAAGCTGATAGTTGGAAGCAAAGAAAGCACTACAGTAGTTCAATTTATTTTTTTATATAACTTTTTGGGAGTAAATTACGGATTTTAGTGTGGTCTCTTGAGGTGCAGAGAGTATCAGTGACATCATATCCATATGCTTTGCTTGAAATGGCCCATTTGCAAGTACATGTGGCAAATGCTTTCAGCAGCCTTTGTGTACCAAATGCAGTCAAAACTTGATGTAATGTCACTGGTCACATTATCTTCACAGCAGGCACTCTCAAAAATGGAGCAAAGTATTTTCCTGGGCAGTGATTAATTATCCTTCAAACTTGAAAAGTCCTTGATATGAACACATGTAAAGAGTGCTGAGAAGGGGATGTTATGTATTTAAGGTGAGTGTCTTACTTCTCGTAGCGCTCGTTGGTCAGTTGTCTTCGAGTCCTCTCTAGGTCTGCCTCCAGCTCCACCAGCCTCGTCCTCAGAGATGCAATCTCACGGTGCTGACTTTGTCTGCAGCAAGCAAAACAGTGCATGTAAATGTACACGTATGTGACTGCTTTACACACACTTTTTCAGCTGCAAAATGTGACCTTAAGATACAATTCATGCTATAAAATAATTATACTTTTACATAAATATCATATAATATAATATTTGTACATCAGAAATAAACAATATATTAGTTTAACTATGATTATTTCATTTCCCGATAATGTAGTTTTGTATCGCTAGTGAAAATAACAGCTTGGCACTGGGCAGATTATTGACGGCCATTAGGTGCTACACTTCAAAGCCTCTGAACTCAAGAGTCAGCAGCGGAATCTGTGCCACAGCCAAAAGTGTAAATCTCAAATAATACCGTAATACTGTTATACTTTCTAAAGGATATCAACCAGTCATTTGTTTTTTGGTGAAGTTCCTATCATCACAGTCCATAACGCACACAGTCCCGTTTTGGCTCACAAAACTGGATTGCAAAAATGATCTCCCCTTGTGGGATGTCCAACAAACCAAGTTTTACAGTCTAAAATGGCACTCACAGCTTGCTCTCGTTAAGTGAGAGTTTGTCCTTGATGAGCTGTGACTCGGCACTCTTCTCTTGGGCACTCAGCTGGCTCTGGAACTCCTTCTCACGAGTATTGGCCAGCAGATCCTCTAGGTTCTTGATGGAACTCCTCTCGCTGGCCAGCTGTGTTTTGCACAGGGCTGCCTCTTGTTTGAAGTCCTCCAAGGCATTCTGGAGCTGAACACAACAGATGAAACCAGAAATAAAACTGTTATCATTTTGTCTCATAAGCAAAATTAGAATGGGAAAACTGTAGATGTGACAGAAAAAAATATTGCTATTTACTAATTTGTTTGTTTGCAAACAACATGGCAAAAAGTACATTTATAATACATTTAGCTTGAAAAGTACATCTCTAAGTGATACCTGTGATTTCCATTGCCTTAACAATGGGCCTGAAGGTACAGAGATATGGGCTTTTACCGAATGTCACAGAGAGTTCCATTTTCTGCTGGATAATACATGAATAACTTGAGAACTCTGAAATAAGGTGGCAAGTTACAAGTGTTTATGATGCCCTAGTGGTCTACCCTCGCTGACCTGTTCCTTATCCAGCATGCTGGCAGTCAGCTGCCTCTGCAGGCTCTCCTTGTTTGCCTCCAAGCGTGTGCACAGGTCCCGCACTGCCGCCAGATCCTGCAGCATGCTCTGCTTCTCTTCCTCGGCTCTCCTCATCGAGTCCTCAAGCTGGGAAACGCTTCTTGTTAGCTGGGAAACTTGAACATCATAGCTGTGGCAGGACTGAGACATCTGAAAAATCCAAACACAAACCCACTAGTAGAACGATACAAAGAATTGGATACCGACAGAAGTCCAAAGTGGGACATGCAACGTCATTTTATTCATGCTGAAGATACACTAACCACTCCGCCTGTAATGTTTTGGTAGTGTTTAAAAAGTAGGAGCAACAGATTTTAGGATTACTCCAGTCACAGTATAAATACAGAATTCAAACATTAAAATCAGTGTTGAATTCTACTGGATCATAAACCAGCTGTGGTTACGACACTGCCTAACAGTCCTTCAAGATCAGACAAGAACGGCTTATATTTTCCCTTGAGCAGGCTATTTTTAGTCCCAAAAGGTCTTCTGACCTTTGTTCTCTTTCTTACAGACTTTAAGACCTTTAAATACTGATCAATATTTCCACTGATGACACTTACACTGGTCAGCTCCATGTTCTGCGCCTCCACTTTTTCCCGCAGTCGGCGGATCTCTGAATCTTTGGACATCAGTTCCATCTTCATTGTGGAGCCCTCAGTCTCCAAAGCGTGTGAGGTAGTCTGGTACTGCTCAGCCTCCTGGGATAGCTGGCGATACTGCTCCAGCAAATCAGATCTCTCTTGCTCCTGAAAATCAGGATGGACGTGGGTTACTCCCGGGCTCTGCCCGTTTTCCTCCCACCATAATGCTGGCCGCGGTCGTATAAGTGAAATATTCTTGAGTACGGTGTAAAACACCAATCAAATAAATAAATAAATCAAATATTTATTAGACTCTGTGTTTTACGTTATACTCAAGCATATACGCCGGTGGCCAGTGTTATGGGGGGAGGAAACTGTGTGGAGTCCCGAGCCCCATGTTACAAAGCTGTCGTATCGCCATGCCAAGGGCATTTACCATGGTGACATATCTCTTCACCATATGTTGTCATGGAAGTTACAGCAGATGCAGTTTGCGACAGTCTTGTATAAGAGGCCCCTGGTCAAAACAAAGCCTCTATGTGAACTAAACCTAGATACTAACCTTTGATGACAGGAGTTCTTCCGTGGCCTTCACCTCTCGGATGTAATCGTTGACTTGTTGTTTCAGTAGCTCTTTTTGATCCAAAGCATCCTGTAGTTCCTCGTTCACTTTCTGTCAAACATAGAAATGACAACGGTCAGCGTTAATGACACAGCAGTGTTTCCATGGTCCAGTTACTGCAAGATTGATAACACGAAAACTTCTGTCTACTTAGAGATAAGAATCCGGTGCTACAATAAAGCTTTGTCTAAATGAGTGAGCCCCAGGCTAGTTCCGCATTACCATTGACGGAATATATGCTTAAAACAGATGATGCTCATAAGATCATTTATTGTTTGAAAAATTCCTTTTCGCTTATCCTTTAACATCTCTTCTATCATTGCATAATGATGTCTCCTTGCACTAGGCTAAGTTCCCAGGCTGACACATCTGCAGTGAACTAGAACCCAATGCCAGAGAACCTTGTGTTCTATACGATGAATCTGACAGTTTGTTCTGTCTGTGATGCTGTTCTAGTCATCCGGTCACTGCAACACAATCCCAAACAAGATTTATTTATTTATTTGATTGGTGTTTTATGCCGTGCTCACAAATATTTCACTTATATGACGGCCAGTATTATGGTGGAAGGAAACCGGGCAACCATGACTATAAGGTCAGCTTACCTGGTTTTCCCATGTCATGACAGTAAGGTCAGCTTACCTGGTTTTCTTGTATCATGACAGTGAGGTCAGCTTTAATATTGGGTTTTCCCATGCCATGACGGTGAGATCAGCTTGCCCAGCTTTCCTGTGTCATGACTATATGGTCAGCTTACCTGGTTTCCCCCGTGTCATGACTATATGGTCAGCTTACCTGGTTTCCCCGTGTCATGACTATAAGGTCAACTTACCTGGTTTTCCCATGTCAAGACAGTAAGGTCAGCTTTAATACCTGGTTTTCCCATGTCATGACAATGAGGTCAGCTGTCTGATTTTTCCTGTGCCGTGACAATGAAATCAGCTTACCTGGTTTTCGCGTGTCATGACAGCGAGGTCATCCTGTAACCTCCTGTTCTCCCTCACTGCGACGTCTCTACTCCTCATGGCCTCTGCCAGATCCTCACTTGTCCCCTCTAACTGGCGACGCAGGCTCTTGTTCTCTCTGTCTTTCAGGTCACTGCTGTCACCAGCATGGCTGAAAAGTTCATGCAGCAAATAAATCACAGTGAAGAACTTTCCAGACTAAATAAAGTTCATGATTCATAGGATGTAAAAAATTTCATAAATACCACCTTTAAATCTGTGTATTACCTTTCATTCTGCTCAATAACTCTGCCTATTACTCCCTTACTGTCAGTGTGTAAGAGAGTATTACGTTTCTACAGCATGAATGTTACAAAACCTCCACATAAGGCACTACGAAAACATGACTATCATTTTCCTTTAACTAATTTCAGACAAACTTTTAACTGAAGTATAATATATTGCACTAGTTACTTTCAGACGTTGCACTTAATTTAAAGGACTTAATGTTAATGTGCATGAATGCTTGCTTACAAACCTGTGGCAATAAATCAGCATACACAACAGCAGTGTAAGACTTACTCTAGCTGTGCTTCCAGCTCACTGACTCGCACTTTCAGGTCCCCAATATGGCGCTCCTGTAACAAACATTTATCAACAAATGACAAATATGTTCACACACGTCACAATTTTTCACTCTTCCTTTTGAGGATATTCAATCTGACACCTTTCCTTATCTTCCTCACATCATCTTTCTATTATTAAAAAAAATATTTGAATTGTGCTATTTTCTCTATTTAGTTCCTTAATCAATATAAAAGTTGAACAGCCTGAAATTACACAAGTAAAAAAACTCTCTTTGGAACGCATGTCAATACCTATTTATATTTATTTATTTGATTGGTGATTTATGCTGACCATCCGTAGGTTGCTGCCAGATGATTGTCAATTAATATAATTCCATATTCGAGGTGTTTGAATTAAAGCTGGAATTTCACACATAGTGCAAAAAGTGTTAAAGGTAAATTCACATTCAGCAAGTTTGCATATGACAGATTATCTCTAAACTTAACACCTTTATCTTTTCTCCCCTCCCCCCAAAAGACACTGTTTTCCAAAGCCTGCCACTTCCACTTAGATCCTTCTAATTTATGTACGTGATCAACATTTTATGCTCTCCATAAGGCTATTTTGTTTATTTGACATTTAGATTTATGGTCAGAGGAAACTAATTGGCAAAAGCGAGGGAAACCATTGCCCTTTGTCAGGTCCCAGATACATTCCCTTGACTTAAATCTCAAACCAAGACATTATTGGTTGAGGGCTAGCTGTCTCTCGGGACAACAGATGGGTTTCTTTGGCCCTTTGCAAAGGGAAGTAAATCTTGCAAGTCATAAAACAGCTGAGCCTTCAACCTACTTGAATAGCAGTGCCAGCTATGACTATTCATGATGACTTGTAATGTCAACGAAATCAATGGTATTATTATTGATATAGGTAGATTTACTTCCCTTTTCAGAGGGCTGCAGAACCTCATTATACAACACAACACAACCAAACAGAACGGGCCCAGGCACTTTACTATGAACTTTACTAGAACCCAGGCTGTCATCGACATACACAGACCTTGTTGAGAATGTCATCGTGCTGCACAGCTATCTTCTCTGTTTTCTCATCCACCTCAGCCTGGAGGGAGTCCTTCTCACGATCCAGGGCATTGATCGTGCTTCTCAGCTGAATTATCTCTTCCTGGACCTGCTGAGTGCCACGCTGAAGTTCACCGATCCGCGTCTCCAGCTGTGAGTTTCGTTCCTCCAAAGACTGAAGATCCGCATCTCGTCTGTTCAGTTTGCGCTGACACTCCTCTAAACGCCTCTCAGCTTCTTCGGCAAGTAGTCTGTAGTAAAAGAACATTTTCTACCGTTCTACACAATCTTTCATGGCTACATGTAAATGCATGTCTTTAGCCAAATTTGGCATATCATTAATTTACCTTTTCATTACCTGCCAGTTTAATCTAGTTGTATTTCGCGATTTTTACAATGACTTGTTACCTTTGTTCATTACACATTCCCATACTCAACCAAAAACCACAACAATCAACATTACACTGGGCTGCTGAATTTCTCTGTATGAAGCTGAACACTTGAAATCCATACTACATGAACAGTCAACTAGTTTTTCATGTTTCTCTCCCCTGATGCTAGTTATCCTCCTTGTTTGCTTACTTCATCTGTGCTGTGGTAGCCCTCTGCTGGGACAGAGTATCAGTGGACTGGCCCAGTTCCATGGCCTGCTCTCTGACCTGGTCCTGGCAGGACCCCAGGGAGGCCTTCAACATGGTCATCCGGGCTGACAGCTCATCTCTCTCTACCTCAATCTGTGGGGGAACAACTAACACGGTTAGTCTGATGGATAAAGATATTGTGTTGATTGGGTCATATGTAGACTCAGTGATCTGGAAACTAACCATCACTACATGTCTCAGCCGCAAAATTGTGGAGGGATCCAGAACACTGATTGTTTAGACTGACAGTGTTCGGCAGATACTGATAGTACTGAAAATATGCATTTCCATCTAGCTGTGTCAAAATTACACATAACCAGCATGTAGAGACCTTGACAAAACCTACATGTAGTTTGGCATCAGCTGCAGAGAAAGGAAGGTGACGTTAGTTACACGATTTGTTTTGAGCATAGAAATCGTAACCACTTATATCACCATGTGCTTAACACTGATTACCGACTGACAGCAGCGAAACTGCATTGAAAACATACGCTGAATAAACTACGTAAGTAGTAAGAGTGGGAGCTCTCCAATTCTGATGCATGTATATTGATTGGGATATCTCATGCGACTGCTTGCTGTGACTATATGGTGAATGGAATGCGCAAGAATGAATGAATGCTTATTGTTTAACGCCCTACTCAAGAAAAATTCACTTATACGAAGGCGGTGTCTCTTTGGGGCAGGACAGATTTCCTCCGTATCTTTTATCTGGTGCTGCCTCACTGAGACGACTTGCCGAAGACACCCAACAAGCCCTCTCACCCAGTCACATTATACTGACACCGGGCCGACCAGTCCACCCTCTATCCTCTTATTGCTGAGCGCCTAGCGAGGAAGCAGGATGTACCATTTTTTAAAATCTTTGGTATGACCCAACCCAGGTTTGAACCCAGATCTCCCTGTCCGAAAACGGACGCTCTACTAACTGTGCTATCCTGGTGGGTGAATATGCAAGAAATTAAGATTTTTTAATGGGGCTTACCGCTGACAAGGCAGACTTGAGGTCCTCCACTCGCTGTTCTAATTTAGCTCTGTCAGACAGTGAGGTCTCAGTGGCTATCTGAAAACACAAATTATGCACCATCCAGAGAATATTACTTTCATATCACGTTTATATTTCACAATATTTTAGCTACTATGTTTATGGATGATATTTTTGTTAACCTTATTTCTCAGTGATGAGAAAAGCCAAGAAGTGGCAGTTTTTACTTAAAGCTGAGCAATCTAATTACCTGAAGAAATTTGGGCATATCTCAACATTTTGTTATCACAAAAGTTTGAGTATTTTACTAGGCCATTCTGTATAAAGGTACAATACAGGACGAAATTACCCAGCTTTTCCAGGACTTGGAACACTCATTCACAAACAAAGAAATAGCTTGGGGAGCATTCTCATTGTAAATTGGTAAGTTTGGTTTCATGCACATTGTACACAAGGTTCAATTAATTAGTCTCTAATCTTGAGTGGACAATAGTAACAAGTCCTTCGTGAAATTAGAGTTATCTCACCTTGAGACGTTCGCGCAGACTGTCCCGCTCGGTGGAGACTCTGCGAAGTTCTGCCAGGGCATCCTCTTTCTCATTCTCAACTCTCCGGAGAACCGCCTGAGCAGCCAATGAGGACTTGGGGGACTTTGGTGACTTGATGAGCTCCCGACGTACCTTCTGCAGTTCTGTGCGGGTCTGGGAACACAGGCACAGACAGAATCAGTGAAGCATTTCATTGCTCATTACATTTTACACCCAACTTAAGAATGTTTCAATTATCAGTATGGCCCCAGGTTCATGAAGCACACTTAGCTAAGTATTCCCTTAACTGACATGACAATGTATGTTTTATAGGCAGGAAGTGCACTTAGCTAAGTGCTACTTAGCACTGAATATGCTTTATGAAACTGGGCCCAGAATATGAAAAGGTATAAAGTCCTGCTGATACGGTGCAGATCTGTGTTTATAACAAATGGAACAACCTAAAAGATGTTATGGACTGTCACAAAAGGTACAAACTGTATGAAGTTTGTTCTCTTTTGTTGTACCGAGTTTGTCATATTTTTTATTCAATTAGGACTGGTTTCAAGAAGGCACTTACCTAAGTGTTCCCTTAACTACCATGACAACGCATGTTGTAGAGATATGAACTGCACTTAGCTAAGGGCTTCTTGACACTAAGTACGCTTCGTGGAACAGGGGCAAAGTCACATTCTGTTCCAACATGGCGCAACGGTTTAAATGGTGTTATATGACTGACATAAATACAATTACATTCATGTGGGTATAAAAAGGTCGGTCTTGTAACACCTTGTGCATGGCAAGGTCAGTCAGTATAAAGGAATGACAAATCTAAGCATCATGTAAATACGTGAAACACAATTTATATTTTCAATTTCATCCATGACTTTATAAAAACTTTTATATGGACATACCTCTTCATACACAGTGTTCAGCTGATCTCTTTCTGCTGCCAACACCTTGACATTGGCTTGAATCTGAAATAACACAGCAATCCCAGCTTAAAACATAGAAATCATGTATTAAAACCACTACCTGTCTGGTCAAAACTCTACAGACAAAATGAGCATAGTGCCAAATATCTGACTGATAATTTCAATGTTAGCATCAGGTGTTTCACATGGTCTACAGGTTTCTCTGGTGTTTTTTTTTTCATCTTCATTTCGTTGTGTGCTCTAAATCATGAATGAGAGTTTCTGCCAAGCCATTCACAAACCAAAATTGTGTGTCACATGTATCTATAAATGAAGATGTTTGCATGAAATCTGTAAATCTGTAGCTAGTTGTAGGTAGATAAGGCATAGGAACAAACTATATTCATGAAAACTTTTCGCCAAAAAAAACATCACAACATTCCCACCTACCAAGGGAGAATACTGTCCACAAAACGTCACACTGTGAAAGACGTCCAAGGATGAAATATGTAAAAACTTGCAATTCCACGTTAAATTATGAGTTTTGTAGGCAAAAAATTATTATAACTGTCCACCAAAATATTTAAGAAATTATTACAGAATTGATGAGACTGATTGCCACGGTACCTCTGCCATATGCCGCTCAAACTTGTCCAGTAACCCCTGGAGTTCATCTCTCTCCTTGGTAAGCCGAACTATCTCACTTGATTCGGCATAACTCTGAAAAACAACCGAGGCAGACCAACGTAAACATGAGAGCAATAAATATGAAGGAATGTGTCGATATGTGAGTAAAACTGACTAGGTCACCATGGTAAATATTCAACCATTTCCAGAATTTGGAAAGTCCTAACTCATATGTGTTACTGATTATCAAAAATAAAATATCTTTCCACCTAGTAAATAGTTACATACGATGCTATTTATTACAGTGTTTCTGTGTCAAAAAAAGTTATTTTTATTGATTTTGGACATGAAACTCCTATACCCCCCCTCCATCCCCCACGCCCAAAAAATAAATAAAAATTAGAATTATAAGGTTACAAATTTTGATGGATTGAAGGAGATGAGAGAAGTCATTGGTTTCATCCATCCATCCCCTTGCTCATCCACAGGCATCACACATCCTGATAGTGTACAAACCTTGGTGGGTGTGACCCTGACTGGGCTGGCAGGCCGACGCACGGCCTTGGCAGCATCCAGCTCTCTCTTGTAATTGTCACGCTCCTCTTCCAGCACCCGAATCATTGCCTCGTACTTGGCAACAGTCTGCAGAATAACATGGTATGTATTCAGGCTATTACACAGTGCGTATGAACAGGACAAGTACGTTGATATACAGATATTAACTTTTTGAAGAAAACATAGCAACATGTCATTTGCTGAAGAACAAAACACTCTTGAATACTCCTTTTGAATGAAAATGAATCTTGGACTAACACCTTTAATATTCATGTTTCATGCTGTCTTCATGAATTTCTCTTTCATACAACAACAGTCATGATACAACTGGCTTTCACAACACATTGTAAATCCAGTTTCACAGGACCTTTTTTTCTCTTCTTTTGGAAATGTAGGTCTCTCACCATAAAATATCAGAAGGTGAGGCGAGTTATATTAAGAGTATGTACTTATACAGTTTTCTGAGAGTGGCCCTACTTTCCAGGGGAGAGGCATGACCTGACATTCACATACAAAACTCCCTAACTCGATGTGCTTCAACATCAGCGGTCAACTTTGACGAAGATCTTACATGTATTTTGTGCCATCCTGTACACTTCAATAAATGGACCGGCAAATAACAGAACAAAGAGTAAACAAATATAGGAGTAAATGATTGTCCTGTTTTCTGATAATTCAGCTGCGTGTGATATCCTGTTGTACAGACCTTTTTGTCCGTCTTGGTAGGACTGAGCTCCCTGACTGGACTGGAGGATCGCGAGTTGGACCTGGACGGTGGCTTCGGGGTGGGACTCTTCACCTTGGGCTGAGAGTTCACTCGTCGTAACGTCACCTGCAGAGCCTCCGACTGCTCCCTGTAGAAGTTCCTCTCCTCCTCTATGGCTCGAATAAAGGAGTCCAGTTTGCTGAGAGATTTCGATCTCTTTTTCGTGGTTGTTGGGCCATTTTTGTGCTTTAATCTTTCGATCTCGAGCACAAGTTCTTTTTCTGTAATGAAGATGTTATATCTTTTCTGTAGTGCGAATGACTGTTTGACAATAATTAGAAATGAAGAAACAATCTGATAAAATTTGCACAATAGGGAGTTTAATCATTAACCAAGACTCTCCGATTTTAAATGCACTGCAATCTGTTTAAAAGTTAATAAATGTGCCATAATCCTAGTCTGATTAGGTTTGTGATTCTGGAGCCAGGCATTATATAAAATGTGTTTCTTGCTGACCGTTTTGCATCGCTAATAAATGAATCTATTACTTTAATTTATTAAAAATCTTGCGAGAAAGATGAGATGTGGCTTTTTAGCTCACTGACCGTTGGCAGTGAGTTTGTTGACTCTCTGAGTTAGTCGACGCTTGTCAATCTGAACCTTGTCCAGCAGATCTTCCAGACGAATCACATCCGCGGTTTTGCTCTGGACTTCATTCCGTAACTCCACGTTCTCGGCCTTCAGTCGTTTATTTTCCTGTGTGACACAAGACACAGGACTTCATTAAGGCATTTAACAGCATTCAGTAGAGATTATATGCTTTAACTTTATAAAGGCATCTAAAGGTTTTTACAGGACTATAAGACTGAACATAATACAAGCATTTAAAGGCACCTATAGGACTGTGAATATTAACTCTCTGAAGGTATATAAAGGCATTTAAAAAACTGAAGGTCACTGAGCAATCTCAGCACATAAGACTACTTAACCTCCAAAGGCATTATCAAAGTTAGATTATCATATTTACAAGATGTTAACTGCTATGCATGTAGACTATGCATGCAAATGAATTTTGTCTTCCTTGTAGAAAAGAACACAATCACATTCTAACAGAGTTTGTAAAGTATAAAATTAATTTGATTCAAAGCTCCATTTTAGTTGTCCCACCCAACTATTTCAAAGAAAGCTATTGCTGATAACTCAGGATTCCAAAATAAATATATTTTCTCTCACAATGTTATGTTAAAATCACTTTCATGATTTGAGTGTTACAAAAAGTACTCAGCGGTCTCAAGTTGAAACTCAGACACTTCAATAACTTACAGCTTTCATCTGTGAAGTCTCCAGATCCAGATCTTCCAGCTCAACACGTGATTTCTCCAACTCCACCTGGGTCACACAAAAAGCACAATCCAGCAAATAAACACAGCACATGTATTCACACAAAACACAATCAGAGCTAGTCGAGTGTAAACACTTTCATCACAAAAACCTGTATCAAAAAACCATTCCTGCGCAAACTATTAAAGAAAAAAAAAACCCATGTAAGTTTGATCAAACAAATGCAAAACTTTTTCATGAAGTTTACACAGAATTGACTGACGTTTGATTACTGATGAGCAATTGTGTGTTTGGTCTCAGATATACTTAAAACTGTTCACCATCAAAGAATTCCGAAAAGAAAAGCGACGATTGATTACTCAACTGCTTTACTTTCAGTCTGGATATGAACAAATTTTTATTACATGCTGTGACTTCCTACACAAAATACCACTATCTCAAAGTATTACACAATGATTGATACATGTTTGTGAGTTTGTTGGTTTCTGCCAGTCTCTAATGTCTTACAGCTGGCACACTTCAAACTTTATTACTGCTACAGTTTTAATATTTGAATCACAGGATTAGCCAGGAGGTGGTGTCACTGCCATTTTAAAACCATATCTGAGATTGATTTGGGGGAGGATGCGGGGGGGGGGATAGGGAAAATAGGAGAAAAATTGGAAGTGAGACACCCTGGTTTTAAAATATGTGTAAATCCATGAATGCGATTTCTGCTATTATGAATACACAACTCTTATGATGACAAACCTTAGCTTCGCTGAGCTCATTGTCAGCAGCCTTCACCACGAACTCCTTGTCAGACTGAAGCCTCTTAGCCATGCGGTCCACGTCAGCCAGTTCCAGTTCCAGATCCGTGACACGAGCCTGGTAACGCCGCGATTTGCTCTCAGAATCCTCAAGCGCCAGCGTCGCTTCCTTCATCTTCCTCTCCAGCTCTCGTGACTTCTGCTGCAGGTAATCTACCTGTGTAAACAATGGCAGAAAAAATCCTACCTATGAATGCAGTGCTTTAACCTAGGATTTTGGCCATGACTAAGTCACTCATTTTGTCCCATTAAGACAGTTAAAATGATCCGAAAAAGATGTTGTTTAATGTTCATAAGAAAATTACATGTAGGACGAGGAAAAATGTAAGCCTGCTACATTGATATTGATGGTATCAGTTCATGGGTGGAGGAAACAGAGTGCATGGCATAAACCAGGGACCATTGGCAAGTTACTAATAAACTTACCTACATGTGACGTATAGGTATGTATGTCATACCAGTAGAAGCAAAGTAGCCTTCAACAAGTGTCACACATCACAAGTGTCGTCCACTAGTCATTGTCATCAAGGCCCCACAACCAGTTAGAAGCTACAACTTCACTGTCCAAGGCTGTGTTTGAAAACGCACCTTCCGTGTCCAATCCTTTTACCGACACACCACAGCTCCCACTGTTGCACTGACCACAACATCTAAAATCTATCCCTTGAGAAATACACTGTGAAGAGTTATATTAATGTTCTTTGACCACCCTACTATTTCCTCAGCTTCTTCAGTCTTATTCTCTCCCTGGGTTGGCTGTGTGAGTACAATACTATATACTCAGGTGAGAGATCCTCTCATTGAGTCTGTTCCTGTGTGTTACCTGTATAGGGAGCCTCCGTGGCTCAGTCGGTAAACATGCTATCTCAGCTCAATGACCCAAAAGCCTTCCAGGTTGCTGTGAGTTCAAGTGCAGCTCATGCTGGCTTACTCTCCGTCCGTGTGCCAGCAACCTGCAGATGGTTTTGGGTATTCCCGGGCTCTACAGGGGTTTCCTCCCACCATAATGCCGGCCGCCATCGTATAAGTGAAACATTCTTGAGTACAGCGTAAAACACCGATCAAATAAATAAATAAACAAATCTTACCTGTATATTCAAGTGAGAGATCATCCTCTCGTTGGCTCTGTTTCGTGACTCCAGTGCCACCACATCTGAGGGTCTGCCTCCGTCCAGCATTCTGCCTAGTCGGTCTATCTCAGCATCCCTTGCCTCAACCTGGGCACACACACACGCAAAAAACATATGTATGTCAACATACTTCATCGGTGATTAGATGCAACCACCATGTTCCTCTATCCAAAAACCTGTTTTCATATAAGTGAAAAAGTAAACACCAATCAAATAAATAAATAAATAAGCCTGATTATAAACATTTTCAAGTTAATCACATTCTATTTACTGCCTATAGGTACAGCTCTAATACACAAATTGTTGAAATGATGTATGTTGTACAAAACTGAAAACAGAAGAATTTCATGAAAAGAACCAGCCGTTATAAAGTAAGAAACCTAGACGCCAGAGTAAGATTATCCATATTGCCAAACTGACACTTGGACAAAGATCACTGACCAGAGTAATTTGACTTGTGCCAGGTTTTATTGTTATAGGTGAACAAGGCTCGGGTTCATCAGAGTTACACCTCAGGCAACTATACAATGGTGAGGGAGCCGTTGACAGGTTGAGGGAGCTAATAACCTCAAACAAGCAGGCACATGTCCTATGTAATCAGTGTCAGCTACAATGGGACTACTAGAAGTCAGGTACAATGGGATTAATGCAAGTAAGGGAATTAAGATCTGACATACACCATGTGAGTAGAAACTTCCCATGTTAGTTAACTAAATCAGCCAATGACACCTTTTGCTCAGACACTGTGCCACAATTCAAACAGAAGGTTTACAAGCCATGGGCATCAACCATTAATCCTTCCTGTCCGCATATATTCTTATAACCACTAACTACATATCCTGAATATATACACAGTAAATCACCCATAATTTGATGAGATTTTTCACCAGCTAATTGTCCTGACATAATAAGTCAGTGAAAATCATGAGAAAGTCCATGTGATTTACGGCAAATCATACTTCACTTGAGTTTTCACCAACAAATAACCATTTTTACTCAAATTCGTCTCGCTGTGTAATTAGTTGGTGAAACAATTACATTAAATTCTGGATGATTTATACGGCTATTTATTAATATTTTGAAATCTCAATGACCACAACAAAACCTGATCCAATACTTTACTGGGTAATTCAATAAACACAAATTTCCCCATAAACAATACTCAATTTACTAAAAAATAAAATTATCATGTTTACTCCATCTGTAATGTCTGGATAAAAAGAACATGAACTCCTAACTGGTCCCAGCTACATATACCACCCATGAGACAACCTTTACTATCTGTTTGAACATGGGAATTTCAAACATACAAAAGATTTACAAGCATTACAAGGGGGAACAATCACAATTCTATGAATTCTAACACAGTTCTGTTAGGTCATGAAGCTTAAAACTGAATTTCTAGACCCGTTACTGTAGTTCTTCAACCTTTTGCATGTTTGCAAGAAGTTTATTCAAGCATATTCTGAAGGCATTGTTCTGTGTTGAGTGATAAACTTATACTTTTTGTGAAACCCTGAAAGTGTCCAACCTAACCAATGTAGTTTAGTTAAAAATATGCATAAATTGCACTAAAGCTGCTCTTTCATGTGCTAAAAGGTTGAGGAATTAGGGCATTTCTATACGTTTCTACATGGCAGAACTACATTACACCAGACAGACAATGGCAAATTCAGCTCCGTTAATACATACCTGTGTACACTTTTCAATCCCTAGCTGCTATATAATCTCATCTTAAAGGACAAGGATGCCTTTGTATGAAACCCCAGTGCACATTAAAAGTTCACTAGAGATTCAAATATCTACAGCTAAAGACCTAGATTATGACTGGGCTAAGTCAAATGCATGCACTACATAAAGTGACTGATGGGTCATACCATTATGACATCACTGGATTGTGGTAGCACACCATTATGACATCACTGGATTGTGCCCTCACATAACTGTGACGTCATAGTTTTGTGGCGTACCACCATTGTGATGTCATGCAACTGTGTAATGACGTCATACCATGGTGATATCAGCCTGGTCCAGTGATCCACAGTTCTATTATGACGTCATTCCCAAGACATTTCAACATGTGAAAACAACTTTACCACTCCACTGATTTTACTGTACCTTTTAACATGGTGAAACGCTTATGCTACACTGACAGAAACTAAATTAAATCGATTTCTAACTCCTTCAGAATTAAAACAAAACTGAACTGGTCCACTGGCCATCTCTTGCTTGGTCACACTATTTCAAAGACTGCCTGTTGTATTTGAAATAAAAAATAAAAAGAGTGTCACAGCATGATAGGTCCACTATAAATGTAACTCTTATATATTTATAGGCAGTACTGATGACTACATCTAACACCTGTGTCCCCTGCAGATGTATTGCTCTATGAACAGTGTTACTTTTTGTTTACAATAGCACAGAGAAAAAATATGTTCACTTGTTTCAATATGACCACCTGGCCACTTTCAAAAAGCTCTGTAGGTCAATTTCTTGAAACTATATATCACATTGTCTTAAGGCATGACCTCTTCTACAAGAAAAGTTATGGAAAAAAAAAAAAATGAAGTTTTACGAAGTTTGGTGGAAGTGGTCACTCTACAGTTTACCATCTGATCAGTGTAGTGGTACATGGCCTTAAAAGGACTGAACTGCACCTTTTTAGCAACAATTATCTTGCAGTTTTAATTCCATGACAAAGATTCACTTTGAACAGGCTAGTTTGTGTTTCTATAACAGTCATGAAATCTTTCCATGTCATGACAGGTTACATGACTGAAGCTGCATGTACTCCAGCTTGCACTAGCTGGTATAATCTCAACTGATATGTGGAAATGCTGTCTTTTTCGTTTTCTTCTACTTTTTCGTAATAAGTAGAGCATATCATTCAGAGGGCACATGAAAAAGTGCAGCTCAGATTCACAGAGTACAATAGCTGTCAAGATACAAATATCATACGGAAGTTCTGACTTGAAGGAAAGCCTAATTTCAACAATCCTAAAGTCAACTTCTTTCTCTATACCACAAACAAAACTATGCTTATGGGGGTACATTTTCTGCCCTTGGATCTCAGTATAACAATCCACAGGAATGCTTAGCGCATAATTTACTGTACACAGGTAATAAACTGGGCACCTTCAAGTAGGCGTACCGTAGTACTAAATCATCAAAGTGGAAATGTCAAATACAAAATGATAAAATCTACCCATGTTCAACTAAATATAACAGAGATGTCAATGTCAGTTAATAAGATAAGGTAAAGTAATTCGGTTCTTAAAAAAAAATAAATAAAAAATCCATGAAATAAGCTGAGGTATGGGTATATACACCATGCTATATTAGAACATACCAGAAAGTGATAAGTCTATAACTGGTAGGTGTTCACATGCACACATCTTGATCAATACTAATTAGTATACCTGGTGATTAAAGTAGTCCTGGGATCAGTGCTCTAATTCCAGAATATCAACAGCTGATGTAAAGATAGGCAAGGTAGAAGTAGTATCCACGAGAGAAAAACGTAAAACTGTGTTTACAAGCTGCAGTTTTCAGAGGCAGTGTTAAATGCTGGGATCCAAGACAGGACATGTGTGAGCACGCTCCGATGTTAGGTCTGTCAGCCGGTTAGCAAGTCAACCAGCCCGCCAAACCTTAGCCTCTTTGTCACACCTGCTGTCCTGGGGTTTACCTATGGGCATGTCATAGCATGCAGGCAGGCCCAGCACTACAACTCTCTCACACCAGGGAATTGCCAGCTTCACTACCTACAGTTTATGTAGTAAGTGACAGTTCTCACAGGCCTACAGACCTGAATAACCCGCAGGCCAAGGCCTAAGACACAGTTTAGAATACTAAAAGGAAATACCTGTTCCTGTGTTATGGAATTAGCACCTTTGATAATTGCTATGCCCTGGTGGTCTCGGTCAGTTCCCTTATCTGCGAGGCTACAAATTGGTCATATATTTAACAAGGTGCAAAATCATACTTCACACCTTTGATAAGAGCTGACTGACTTGACAGGTCAGAGGATAGAGGACAGATAATACAGTTCTAACTGGACATGGCCACCACTGTCAAGCAACTTACCACACAAAGCAAACTGCCCTGTCCCAGCCCCTGGCTAAGTTAACAACAGCACAGCGCCTCAAGTAGTCTGGGTCAACCCCCCAGCCTGTCGGCCCTATCTCAGTCTGCCATGATTCTTAGGTAGGGACTTCTACACAGCACTGCCAGCCTACAGCACCCAGCATGCCCAGTAAAATCAATGGCAGCCTCACAGGATATTTCTTTGCTGTTGACACAGTTAGAAGTGTGTAGATTATCAATGCTTGGCAGATAACTCAATACTTTGGATTTCAATAGTTACCACTCTTCGCCTACATATTTAATCGGTTTTATCAATGTTTCATGCCACTGGCTCCATCACATAACAAACATATTGCGCGACATAGGCACGACTACAATCCTCTTTGTGTGCATTTGATATTACAAGAGGACATTTCTACATAATGAATGTATCCATAATAAAAGCGTCCATTTATGAAGGTACGTATCAAAACAATGTGAAACAAAATTCAGACATCAGCTTCATTTCCATCGTGCACTAGTGTTACGTTTTTCATGTGTGACAGCAACAAGACTCATTTTTTTTGGTGCCCTAGCACAACCCTGACTTTGACGAGGGCTGTTTAAAGCACTTCTGATTGTCCTAGAGTGAAATTCGCATGGGTAGGGCATTTTCAAGAGCTCTGCTGCCCCTGGGAAGGGCATTTCTGTGCATGAATGGTCACTACAGTGTTAAGACCAATTTTCAGTGTGCTCCTAATCACACTGTTATATAGGTAGGACCATGACAGAACTCATCCTGTAAATCAGTCTCCTACAAGACTGGCTTGACACAACAGCAAGGCTGGTCCCATTAAGAATACCAGAACTCCTGAGGAAGAGGTGAAAATTTATTTCACATTCTGATTATCTATTTTCTTATTTTTGCTCTCACCTAAAGAAGAAAACCAATTTCAAAATCAATTTAATACCTTAAATGTGCCAAAAGGTGTAACTTATTGTGAACCAAGTCAGTCTTGTTTTCTCAGTTTCAACTGATTAGGGGATTATAAGCTCCAGGAATTAACTTCATGCATTACCTGGTGTGAATACACATGTCTCTGGTAAATGTTTATAGACTCCTGCTAATATCTGTCTGACACCCTAATTTCATCCATGACTAAGTTGCTTATTTTTCCTAATTGTGAGAGTTCTATTGATTGCAGAAAGAGGTTTTGAGGTTTATTTGGAAGGTAGGATGATATCCTACTGGAAATGTGAAAGTTTCAGCATGAAAAGTATTATTTTACAGAATTTAATTGCCTCTAAGACTGCAAATTTCTGGGTGAAATTTTAGGTCATTTACAGCAACCTGAACCTCACTGCTTGTACAGAAGTCTTCCCATGTAGGCTCTGTGGACATTATAGACATGTATGTATACAAAAAACATTATCTGACCTGGGTGCAACAGGGAGAGGGGTTAATGACCACACCTGATTTGTTCATTTTATCTCTTTCTGTTTTTGAGACAATGGTGTGACAAAATTTTTTCATTCCTCACTTATTTTCAAACAAAACTGTTTGGAATTTTAGAGACATCCAGTTGAATACTTAAACTAAAAATTATATCCCACAAATTTTCAAATATGTTCTCTAGTTAGATATTAGTAGAGAATAACAAAGTTTCCAAAAAAATTTAACTTCAAAAAATCCAGAAAAACCTAAGAAGACTACTGAAAATGTTTAAATGGTGAACTATGCACTTGGACAATAAACATGCGAAAATGCTGAACACAGGTGAAAATATGGCATTGTGCAGAACAGCTCAGAGTTCCTGATTTTCAGCTCTCACCCTTCACAAAACAATACAAAATTCAGATAAACTCAAAGTACTTCTGAAATTAGCACTCTTCCAGCTTTGTGACCATTCAATCAATATTTTGGGCTTAAATGCTGCTTTATTTATAAGTCATTGCTGGCAGCAGATTCTCAGCAGGAGATGGCTTAAATGGGCACTGGTTAAGCTTATGAGGAAATAAAACACAGCAAATTCTTTCATTTATTAGGAACAAAAATGATTGACATATAAATTAAATTTCAGACTAAATAAACCTGCTACACTACTCTGCTTAGTGTACAATGTACGCATTTTCAGATAAAAATTTAGCTGAGTATATCACATTGTATATTGTTCAGCATTTACATGTTCAAATGTGAGGGTTTGGCAGAAACTGTCCAATTTTGGCCACATTCTCATATTTCCTCATTTGAGGATATTTTGCTGCAACTGTTAACAACATGTGGTTGGCAAAACAATTAAAATAAATGCTAGAAGGCTTCAAAATGGCAATATTTCTCGACCTAAATGTTCTACTTTTCAGATTAGAATCAAGATCGGATAGAAAACAAACAGGCCGCAGATAGCAGTTTCCTCTAATCACCTCTTCCAGTACAATTGGTGTAAGCAATGGGATGAAGGTATTAAGTTTTATATGTCAATACTTGTAGAGGTACATACATGTGTCTCTTTGAAACCACAGCATTTTGAAATTTAATTACGTTTTTTTTCTCAAAGAGTCAGCACGTTGCTGCTAGACCTTCCCATGTGCGGCTTGAGAGGAAGCCAGCCAGAGATGAACTTGAACTATCTGCGACTGCACTGGTGTGAGGTCATTGCACTGTACTAACATGTTAACCCTTAACCCCTCAGCCATGGAGGCAAACCTTTTAAACCTGTCAATTTCAACTTCTGAACATCCTGTAAAATTATCTTAAAACAAAGCCCACAGCTCAAAATAGGAATCCGGCAGAAGAACTTGTTTTTGACAATTCAGTGATGCTTTTCTCCACCATGTGATGGTTATCAGTTTACATTTGTAATTCATGTAGCATTACACGTTTTCATCATTGTCAACATTCAACAGTCTAAACAGAGTCATCGATTTAAAGTGCAATGTGCACTGTCATGACATTTTCTCTGTATCTAGGAGAATATTACATCTCTATTCAGAACAGAGGAGTATTCATGATAAGGGAACATACACTCAGACAAATATATAATAGACTTTCAAAATTTTCATTACTTTACCGGAAAAATTATAATGTTATTGGATAAAAATTATCAACTGAGCTGGATTAAGGATTTAACACTATACACAAGAGTATTTTATCTATACTCAGTGTTCATTTTACGGGTGGCGAATGTGCCAGAATGAACCAGCAGTCTTTGGTAAACAACTGATGAACTTTCCCGTGATGTACAAAGACCGTTGTGTAAGACCATCCTCACAGTTACACAAGTGCTGTTGAAGGTATATTGAACCAAACAGTAAGAAGTTTGTGCAATGTATGTATGCTCGCGTTTTACGTCATACTCAATAAATTTTCAGTTATATGAGGAGTCCTTTACTGAAATGTATATATATTCTGTGTTTTCTAGTGTCCATGACACAATGTGCTTCAGACATGACACTCCAAGGCACCCAGTCACATTACACTGACATCAGAGGCGACCAGTACTGTTTCCTTGTTCTAGCCTCTCAGTGCTAAGTTCCAAGTGATGCAGCAACATTACAAGTACCATTTTTGAAATCTTTGATATGACCCGGCCCAGGATTGATCCTGGATCTCCCAACCCAGAGGTGGACGCTCAAACCACTAGGTCACTGAGGCAGTTTGATGAGGTATATAGCAGTAGCAGGAGAATCTTGTTAATTCACTTATACAATGTTTCACAATAGGGCAATGAAAATGCCTGTATTAAGTACATTACAATAGTAAGAGAAAGAATCAAAGTCCTCATACAAACATGTCATATCTTACTAATATCAGACAAAGACAAAATTTAATTTTATCTATAATTAGCCACAGTGATCAGAAGCAACATAACTAATATCAAAGAATTAATCTGTAAAATAAGTGACACTGACTAAACCAGAATATTAGCGGGCTACTGCAGGGTATATAAAAGAACAGACTACATTTTTAGAAGTAGGCATCATCCCAAAGACAATTTTGTGCTGGTTCCAAATATTGTCTTCATTACTTTTTGGCATTTTTTCTTTACAGTGATTAAAACGCAAATAAAGATTGAGGTGCCACTGTGGACACTTTGGACCATATTAAAGCACAGTGACATCACAGATTCTTTTTCCCTGCAAAACATCCTCTGATTGCTATATGTCTATGTTCTAAGTGAATATATATGTAGCAAAACACCCGTATCTATAGATGCTGTATTCAATGCGGAAATATAACAGTTACAGCTTGTTCAGTGGCAAAAAAAGAACTGAATCTGTGATGTCACTTCAATGTGGTCCAAAAGTCCAATGTAACACATCAATCTTTATTTCCATTATAATCACTGTAAAAAAAAAAATGCCAAAAAACAATGAAGACCATATTTGTAATCAACATGGAATTGCCTTTCAGATGATGCACACTTTCTAAAAATGTGGTGTGTTCTTTTAAATCCGGAAAATATAGACACTTCTAAAACTAATCTCTATATGGGAAAGAACTGACCTGTTGTTTGAAGTTTGTCAGCTTTCTCTCTAGGACATCCTTGGTGTCCGTTAGAGTCTTCACCTGTTTGTTGAGCTCAGCTATCTTACTATCTGCCACCTGCAGCAAATCAGCCACATACGGGTCCTCCTCCAGGGCTACCTGCTTGGATGTGATCTCCGCTGCTGGCACTGTGGAATCTATCTGCATACGCTGACGGCGAAATGGGATCGTTTTCTTCTTGCCTCCTTTAAACCACAGAGAATTAAAACATTCATAGGGTCATCATTAAAAAATTCATTGTAGCGGGTAACACAAGCCTTTCACCTAAAACGGGGTTGATTAGTCGGGAAATATTTCTTGTTTTTCTTGCTTATGAAATAGCTAAGGATTTTAAAGAAATCGAGAGAAATATAAAAAAAGCCATTGCATCTAAAGACTAATAAAAACTTTACAGTATGATATGACATGATTGATATAATTGACATGACTGAAGCTCTTGATTTTATATATTTTAATCCACATAAACAAGGTTGTCAGGGCTTTATTTTTGTTAGTTTCTTAAAGAAAATAAATGGGTGTCCATAGATTGGCTTTAGCAGAAATCCACCAGAATCTAGTGCAAATCTAAAACAGCAATCCAACTGATGAACCGAAAGGTTTTAATGCATATAAAAGAACAGAGATTTGGTGGATTCCTTGTTTATCGCTTTTGGAATGACATGAAACGATGTGTATTTTATTGTAAGAAAAGTATGAACTTAAATGTGACCTTTTACAGGAATTCAAACAGGCTCCATCGTTTAGGTTTACAGGAGTTCGGACGAGAATTAGATTTGGGAAAGCACAGCCCTGTTTGTAATTTAGTATTGAACCTCTACCCATCAAGACCAGTTTTTGTTTACTTCATTGGCGTTTAACACCGCACTCAAGAATATTTCAACAATACGACGGAGGCCAGCATTAGGGTATGAGGAAACCAGGCAGAGCCCAGGCCAAACCCAAAACCATCCACAGGTTGCCACAGAATCTGTAGGACATCTTTATGTAGGCACAGGAATGAATGAATGATTTTGGCTTAACGACACATCAGTAATATCTCAGTCATATTGTGGCGATAACATGTTCAAACAAGGAAGAGGTGAAAGGAGACACAGGAAGACACAAACGTGCAGCTTTCAGCTCAATACATAGCTATGCTTAAGTTTGCACAACATATATATAGACATCCTAATGCAGCAGAATGGTGATGGATTTGGCCTTACCTGGTGTCTGAACCACAGCATGGAAGTTTTTCTCCTGCAGGTGGATGATACGATCAGCTTTGTCACGTGTCTCTTGTTCAAGCTGTCTCACCTTGTGCACATACTGGTTGTTCAGGAATTTCAAGTCGGTGTTTTCATGCTCAAGTTTACGCAAAGAGGCTCTCAAATCTGAACGAGGCAAAATTTAATTGAAAAAAATATGTAAAATAACATAGATAAAGAAATAAATAACCTAATAAGAAAGTAAATCATTTTTCGTTAATTAAAAAAAAAAAAAAATGATTTACAACAGTTTTTGTTTTGCTCAATGGTAGACAATCAATAAAACAAAAACAGAAATCTATGACATTATAAACTTGAAAGGGCATTATAGTTAATAAATAGAGCATTATGCCCATGAACATTTCTGTGTGTCATCAATTTATCTGTGTTTTAGTTTAATGCTAAGTCACACAGATACTACAGAAATCCAGAGTTTTACCTTTGACAGTAGCATTTGCCTCTTCTGTCTGCTTAATGATCTGAAGGTGAAGCTCATTGTTTTCCTTCACCAGCTTGGCGTTATCACTTTTGTAAGGTTCAACAGCTGTCTCGACCGAGCCATGATCCTCCTGCTTCTTGCTGAGCTCTAGTTTGGCATTCTTCAGGCTCTCTGTGGTGTGGATAAGGTCTGCGAATAACCTCTCCACAAGAGGTAGAGATTCCAAGCCAAGGGGCTGCCTGTAGCCCAGCTGGTCTAGCCGTTTTCTCAAGTTGGAGAACTTCTGCTGGGCCTGCGCAGGATTTGTGGAGCCCATTATGCAAACTTCTCCTTAGTAGATTTTTCACCTGAGCAACAGAAAAAGACCAGGTATGAATATATGAAATAAAATCTATGTGTTACTTGTAAAGTATGTTAAGTTTTCTAGAACATGCAATCTTTTCTCTGAGTGTCAAAGAATGATGCCATGATAAAATTTATGAAAAGGCTGCATTATTTCAACATTATTTTCTTTTCTTACACCACTTCATTGCTGACTGGTTTCAATGCTTGTTAATATAGTGCTGCCTCACTGCAACACTATGTTTTATTGATTGAACACATTGCCCTAATCAGTTACTGACAACAACATCCTAAGATTACAGATTTTACTGTCCTAGGCATTACCAAACTTGGATGCGCTGAATACAGGAAAGTGGTGCCCTTCCATGAATCCAGGACAAAAGTCTTGCCAACATAAGCCCCATGGATAAAACCACGCCAGACAACATCTCCGGCGAACGGAAGCCCAACCGTCTTATTTAATGCACACTATGTCTCCTGGCAAAATCCTTTCTACACAACATATGTTTACTGATGGTGGGTATTTTACTTTAAATGCTACCATGCATGTACGTAAAATTTGACCTTTTGAAACTTATCACAATCCGACCGACAAAACTGGCAAAAAACTACCATTCTCTGAAATTGAATTATTATGCAATCATACTTTTTCCACTATTAAGCAAATATAACTGTATGCCCCGAAGTGTGCATCACAGCTCAAACTGTTCACCACTGCTAACAAAGAACACAACTTGATGGGCTTGAATTTTTCAGCATGGCTGACACATGGCATCAACCATGTTTCCCATTTCCTCCAATCTGTACCCTTGAAAGATAACAGCTTGTTCATTTTGTCTCAACAATGTCTCAGGAAACTGTTACATTATACGAGTTTGAAAGATGTATTTTACATGACACAAAATTTTCAGTCAGATTTGTGAATGAATGATTATGGTTTACCGCCATTTCAAGAGTATTTTAGGAGTAAAGATTTATTTATTTATTTCATTTGTGTTTTACACTGTGCTCAAGAAAATTTCACTTATACGATGGCGATTAGCATTATGGTGGGCGGAAACCGCACAGAGCCCAGGGGAAACCCACGACCATCCGCAGGTTGCCGGCAGACCATCCCACGAACTGCGGGAGAGGAAGCCAGCATGAGCTGGTCTTGAACTCACAGCATATACCGCAAGGAAGTCAGATGCACTAGTCATATGACTATATCATATGGTAATTATATGTATTATAAAAATGCATGGACACAGAATACATTATACATGTACATGGTGGTCTCAGAATTGATACTGTGCATCTATAACGATTTTCTATATTGGGCTGGTGTCCTTATACATGTTGATTCTTCCCCAGGAAATTCTTGGGAAGGTACTAAATTTTGATGTCTGTCTTGTCATAGTCATTTTAATGTCTGGCCATTCTGGGAACACGACTCAGTATTTGATTGGCTCTGTGGAGTTACATCAAGCAAGACAGAGTTGCGCAAAGCAGCAGTAACAAAAACAGTGAAATGTGCACGGCAAGCAAGACTACAAATTTAGCGACTTGGCAAGACTTTTGGATTACCAAACTACTTGATGGGCAAGTTACGGTCTGAACTCCCAGCTGGGCCGATGTTGACAGGTATGTTGAGGAATGTTAACACATCCGAACTTTCACACATAGGCATTCAGGAAGGAAGTTCATGGACTTGGCCAGCAGGTTCACGGTGACTTTTGGGGGAAGAGCCAGCATCTATAATGGCACTAGTCCAACACAGAAAGTTGCTATAGATGCTCAGTATCTATCTCAGAGAGGTGTGGATAATGAAAGTAGCCCAACGCGCTGTCATTATTTCTTACAGTGGTGCTGCCATTTATATATGATCAGGTGCTGTCTGAGTTTGTTGTTGAAGTGCTTCTCACATGTTTATTAAAAGTTTAATGTCACTCTAACATCTTACAGCACCCACGTTTTTGTTACTCCCCAAGAGAGGCTAATCTGAAAATTTGATCGGTTTTACAGCCATGTACATGTGCTGTCAATTTCACCAGCAAAAACATGTAAGAGTGTTAAATGGTATGTGGTGATAAATAAATGAATAAATAAATAAATAAATAAAATGTTTAGTATGACTTGACACAGGATTGAACCCCAGATCTACCTTTCACAAAGCAGACACAGTATCCAATACACGTCAGTAATCCGCATATAGAGCAAAGTGAAAAAACCTGAATATGTTGCATGGGTACACGTGCATATCGTACATGTGCTGTCAATTTCACCAGCAAACACACGTAAGAGTGTTAAATGGTATGCGCTGACACTGACATCTTCTGGCTGCTGTAAAAAACATGCTGAAAAGGAAAAAGAATGCTTACCTTCGCGTTTACGATCTTGTCTCATTCGCAAGCATTCTATCTGTTCAAATCAAAAACATTAAGGGATTAACTGGTGATGGTTAACTGGTGATAGTAGACCGTGCTTCTGTACATTAGTTGGTCTACATTTATCTGTTTATTAGGAGCTTGGCAGAAGATTCAATAGCAACAACAACACTGACATGTCAAGTCTTGTTCTGTTTGGTCTGAACCACTACATTAACCTTGTAAGTTGAATGCCTGTCAAGATAAAACAATTTTTCTATGCATTGATCTCCCGTCTTTACTATGTAGAGAACAGAAAAGTCTCTGACAACGATTAATGATGCATTTTGAAAATAATGAATCCACTAAAATAAAAATCATTACCAGACTTTCTTTGAAAAACGGCGGACTGTGTATTTATTTCCTTACTTATTCAAAGATTTCCAAGACAAGGGAGGTCACTCTGATTGTCTCATGTTGACGATAACTTTCCAGTCAGAGTCGGCTTTGGTATTGAATTCGCTCCATTCGTGGACGACAAATGTGTTGAGCTTTATTATATTTTCTCTTTGTTTGCTTTTTTTCCTGTCCAGGTTTTAACAAGTACAACTATCGGCCACACTTCTATAAACCCTCCCCGAATAGGCCTTCAATTTTGGGACACGGAAGTTTTATATATATGAAGGCGTACTCCTTAATTGGGCCTCGTGTGGGGGCGTTTTCATTTTATTGATTGTCACTTCTTAATTTGGCCGTTGTGGTATCTAAATCCACAAGAGTAAGTATTCCACACTTTGTAACGGAAATTGTATACTGTTATTTAAGTTCCAGTATTAAAAAAAAAAAAAAAAAAAAAAAAAAAAGATAAGGTGATTGATTAGGCCTACCCTTATATCTGGATTCATGTGTCACAACACATAAACCGCAGAATGCACGAAGAAAAAACCAGAAAGGGTGGCCTACGTGACCTAGGGGATTAGCTCTACTGCAGCAGTAACTCTAGTACAGTAATCCTTGATTACTGGCATAACAAACAATCAAATAAATAAAATAAATAAACAAAAGCAGAGGGCTAAACAGGCAAGGGCTTACTCCATATATTAGCTATAATATAGGCCTATCATCGAAATATGTACTTCCTTGTACTCTACCATAAACATTTCATATAATTTCTTTTATGCGGTGTACCGTGCACCGTGTACCGTGTTCTTCATAAAAAACAAATATAAACATTTCATATAATTTCTTTTATGCGGTGTACCGTGCACCGTGTACCGTGTTCTTCATAAAAAACAAATACGAATTGCTGACAACTTTATTATGTGAGGCCAAAACGCTTCAGGTTTAACTTTATATGGAACGCTCTGTATTTAATTAACATCGCTTTCAACATTATTCATGTTATACATGGATCATGGCGGGGCCTCCTTGTGGCAGCTCGGATCTAATACTGACATGTTTGTTGGCTTTTGATTTAGTGTTGGCTTCTTCGGTCAAATCATGAGGTATTTAGGCTATTATAAATTGGCCTGCAGTACTGCCTCACTGGAACGCCATGCCAGACACTAGATACGACGCCCCACCCATGCTGTCACATTATACTGACACCGGGCTATGCAGTATACTTCGCCTGTACGTATCAGGTAGGTAATTCCAAAATTACCGATCAATGTTAAAATGTTGGGATGGGGCCCTCCGTGACCGAAAGGGTTAGTGCGCCATGACCCGTGCAGCCAGCCACCTGCGAATGGCCGTGGGTCCTACCACCTTAATGCTGGCCTCTGTCGTATAAGCGAAATATTCTTGAACATGGCGAAAAACACCAATCACATATAAAAATAAATAAGTAAAAATAAAAAAAAAAAAAAAAAAAAAAAAAAAAAAAAAAAAAAATAAATAAAATGTTAGGTAATACCTGATTGAACCCCTGATCTACCTTTCACGAAGCAGACACGGTATCCAGTACAAGCTAGTAATTGGCATAGGCCTATAGAGCGAAGCGAAAAAACCTGCATACGTCGCATGTGTACAAGGTGCATATCACATTTGGCAGAAGTGCGTTTATGTGATGACTGCATCCTGGCTACATAACATGCGCATAAATAACTATAGCGTAGAAAAGGCTATCTTCCAATCAAGGCCGTGAAGCTAGTTAAGCTTGTCAACATTCGGGAAAAAAACTGGCTGAAGAGAGCTGAGCCCACTTGCACCAAGCCTTCAACGTTATGACCACACAGTTGCCATAGTGTAATGCCTACAATGATGATTACTATAGCTCTATAAGTATGCGATTTATTTATTGTAACACTTTGTGAGTGTTAAGTGGCAAAAATCTGATTTGCCGCCACTGGTGACAACGTGAAACTGTAAAATGCAATCTTTTAAATTCATTTTACTGCCTTTAAAAATAAATAAATGAATAGATAAATAAATATACCGAGCTACAACGTACGTGAATTTGGAGAATTTTTAATGGTGTCTCATCTGGGATACACGTCACGTTAATTTTTACTTTGCCTTTAGTTAAATTGCAAGGTATTATGTGGATTGTGATAAACGGATATGCTTAAAACTGATGGGGTGTCCAGTCTGCATGGAAATGTCGTCATATGTGGGAATATTCCCATATATCCAGCCGGATCTGTCAAAATTCGTATCACGGTCCTTCGGCGAGTTTGACAGGCACACTCTTGGCATATATAGACATGTTTGTTATGTAGTGCATGGTCTGCTGGTTTTATGACAGACTCGTGCGTGTGACCTGCAGTAAGCGTAGGTTTACGTACACCTATTTATACATATGAGTGTGTAATGTGCGAGATGAATGAGATGTATGCACCTCCACTGCGAGCAGTTTGAGAAACATTGTGAAATGTCAGACTTGGAAGGAAGCCAGATGAGTTGAATCACGGTCACAGGCCTATATGCTGTATATCCGGGTCCTCCATGTATGGATTGTGCATGATTTGTACGTCATCATAGCCTAGTCATTATCAAGCCACATTTCACCAGCTTTTAGTCTTGAGACATACATCAGCACAGCCAGATCGGCGCCTACAATGAGATAATCTTTACTCGGGTATGTATTTATTGCCAGGAAAGCCTCAGTCTGATGGAGAAATATATATAGAGGCATACCGAGGTATAAACGCCTTTGTGCTCTAGTCCTGTTCTATACCAATCATTTTAACCATTCTGCAGGTTCAATAGCGTCTGCTCTGCTAGGTTAGAGCTTCTCGGGGAAGAGGCAAGAAAGGTTTTCTGTGATGCCTGTCGTGTCTGCGAGGGGAGGCAGGGATAGGTGGATTTTTCAGTCAATAGAAAGTCATTTTCAGTCATTTTGTTAGTTTTTTCTGGTGACATTTTAAAAATGTTAAAGTAGGCTTACACGATGGATGGGTATATTCTATATTGGTATGTAATAATAACAATTTGAAATGAGGTAACAAATAAAATATAACGAAATAATCCGACCACCAAAAAGAAATGAACTGAGATATAATAACAAAAAAAAAAAAAGTGGAAAAATCGTGAGCGAATTTCCCTTGGTTTTAAAAGTTTCCGTCTTACACCCTTCTTGTACCTGCCCCGCCTATATAATGTTACCCTCATGTTAATGTGCAAAGAGCGAGATTCTACACCACAACAGGCCTGCAAGATTGCACCGGGCTTATCTACCGCTGGTGTAAGACTGTAAGACTTACAAAAGGCGTGAGGCGTGAGAGAAACAAACCTGTAAACAACTTAAAACCCCCGTAACACCTGACTGCCTTCACGAGGTCAGCGGCAGGTAAGCATGCGCAATTACCTCGTCCTTCACTTCTAACAGGTACATGTATATGTAGTAAGCCCAAGCACGTAGGCGTGATAGACATGGTAAGTGCTTCTTATACCAGCACTACAGTACATATAATGACACTGCCGACATTATGCTATTGTGTGCTGTCTGTGTGTTGTATGTGGATCGAGGCTGTTGCATGTGGAACTGAAAACCAGAACAGCGCGCCATATTTGTATCTAGTAATAAGTCGGCGTGCTTATAGGATACAGCTCACAGGGTTAACGCCGTATGTTAAAGCCTCTGCCATATAATAGGCCCCAGGCTGCAATAATGTTGGCGTGGCGCTACCAGCTGGGAGCGCATATAGCAACCGCAATAAACACCCGATAAGTTGGTGTTTGTGTTAAGTGCACAGAGCTTGGCCTACATTGCCATACTAGGAACATTCCATTAGCAGCAATGTTCGTGGAACCGCGGCAAGCTGTGCTTTTCCGTTATTTCCCACATGCATTGGAAGGGCTATTACGTCGGGCCATATATACACACGACATCAGTATATACTATGTAGTAGTATATATACAGGCCAGTGGATATGTGAATGTTTATTTTATAGTATGTAGGCCTAGTATTCGGAGATTCATTAACATTGTAGGACGACACAGGTCTGGAACGTTTGTATTGTGAAAAAATCAATACGGACAAACAATAGCTTTGAAGTGCCCTGTACAGGCTCGGATGATTTTAACGTTGATACAAGAATAGGGGTGCTCCACATTTGTGGTACAATCAATACAATCTGCTGGGGTAACGGCACATGTGGGGGAGGTGGGGGTAAGGGTGATATTGTCATTCTCAAGGGAGTAACGGCACATGTGGGGGAGGTGGGGGGTAAGGGTGATATTGTCATTCTCAAGCGAGTAACGGCACATGTGGGGGAGGTGGGGGGTTCAAGCGTGTAACGGGCACATGTGGGGGAGGTGGGGGGTTCAAGCGTGTAACGGTCACATGTGGGGGAGGTGGGGGGTAAGGGTGATATTGTCATTCTCAAGCGTGTAACGGCACATGTGGGGGAGGTGGGGGGGTTCAAGCGTGTAACGGGCACATGTGGGGGAGGTGGGGGGTTCAAGCGTGTAACGGGCACATGTGGGGGAGGTGGGGTATAAGGGTGATATTGTCATTCTGAAGCGTGTTCCTGTGGGTAGGGTTTAAATGTTTCCGTTCCCAACTGACCTATAGCGGAATGATTTTACTATTCACTTCCAATATGTAGCGACTAAAAACGGTGCTCCTCTGTCGAAGGAGGTTATATTTTTGCTGACATTTGTCTGTGCGTTTGTCTGTGGTGTATGTCTGCGTGTTTGTCTGTTGTGTTGGGTGTTCTCGTAAGTGTATGCATGCACGACTGTCTGGGTTTGTCTGCCTGTTGTATCTGCGTGCATTCGGATGTGTCTACCCATGTCTGCCCGCGTGGCTGTGTAGGTCCGCCTGTTGTGTCTGTGCGTCGGCGGGTGTGTCTGTCCGTATCTACAATCTGCGCCTGTGTTTGCACTCGAGTCTCTCTGTGTCTTCCTGTTGTCCCTGTCTGTCTATTGTACCTATGTGTACAGGGGTGTGTCCGTCCGTGTCTACACCCGTTGTCTGTCTAGATCTGCCTGTTGTGTCTGTCTGTCTGTTGTGTCTGCGTGTGTTCGACTGTGTCTGCCTATGTCTACATGCATCTCTGTCTAGGTCTGACTGTTGTGTCTGACTGTTGTGTCTACGTGTATTTGACTGTGTCTGTCTGTTGTGTTTTCGGCTGTGTCTGCCTGTGTCTGCCTGCATGACTGTCTAGGTCTAAATGTTGTGTCTGCTTGTTGTTTCATCGTGTGATCGGGTGTGTCTGCCCAGGTCTGAATGTTGTGTCTGTCTGCGTCTTGTGTCTGCGAGAGTTCTAGTGTGTCTCCCTGTGTCTGCTCTCGAGAGTGTTGGCCAGGATTTTGGGTTGGAGGATACCGGAGTGCCCCAGGCAAATTACCCCCCCCCCTTCCCCTTCAGCATGAATCTGCCTGACCCCCTGAGTCGAGACCGCAACCGATCGCCCAGCGACCGCATTAGCGAGAGGCTCCTGGATCATTACGGTGTGTTAGCGCGCTAACTCCCTCGATCACGGAGGAAAACACATATATAAGAATGTACATGCATGTAGGAAAACATTTTTGATTTTGGCATTAAAGATAGTACAAAAAATGAATGAGATGAATATGTCAATATTCAGCCATCAGATATTGTATAGTTCTTATAGTTATATCCTAATTAAAATATATACCTACTGATCAATCAGTGCACTTCTTTCTGTGGTGTTACGATCGATAAAGGAAGATTCCCACATATATATTTTCAGAAGAAGCCAATCAGTCTGAATGTTTTTGTTATGTATATCTTTGGCATAACGGTTAATAGGCGATCTGATATTGTAAGTTAACTTGCGTGAAACGTTTACTGCCCCAGAGAAAGAGAAAAGAAAATGACGGTTCTGTACAGATGACTTGTTTGGATAAAAGATTCCAAAAGTACAAACACATGAAATGGACACTCTGGCGGCGAATATCGGCCTGTCCGGAAGTATGTACAGAAAAAGGAAGGCGTCAAGATCTTATGATAAAATTGAATGGGAGCGGTGACGCATGCGCAGAGCGGGCATACACTGATTATGTATTATGTGTGCTTTTTGACGCTTGATAAGGACTGTGCACAGAGCTGTAGGAAGTGACTGGAAAAAAATATGTACTTTACCTGAAATTTTGCCTGATTACGAGAATTCTGTTGAACACTCAAAGTTGTTTGAGGATTTGTTTGGAAGGTAGCGTGATATCCTGTATCGGAAAAATGTAAGTTTCAGCGCCAATTAAGAGTAATATTTTATTACCTTTAATTGCCCTCGACAATGTAATATATGTGGTAAATTTTTCAACAAGGCTATGTGCACTAGTGCGAAAAAGGCGAGGCAAACTGTGTTATAATACTCCAAGGTGACTAAAGTCAGATTTAAAATTCGCTACCTTTACTAACTTGTTACCAAGCACCTCCTTCTATGCGGTCCGCTCGATGACCTCCCTTTGTTTGAGAAGGTCAATCTATTTAACACGAATCAAAGTGATTAAATGATTCAGAGAGCCGACTATACCGTTACCCAAACACGGATTCAAGAATTGGTTTGCAAGAAAAAGTTGATATATTGGCTTAAAGTGGGCATTTCTCCAGACCTCTGTTAGTGACTATAGCCATGCAATGCTCTAGAAATGACTCAAGTGGGATTGTGCATAGCCTACTCCATGCTCCAGCTTGCTAGATTATTTTATACGTGTGTTTGTCGCTCGAAAAGTAGACAGCTAGTTTCCATTGCCAGACTGCCACAGATGTCTTGGATTTCTTCGAAATTAATGCGTGACGACGACGAAACAACATATTTGCACGCCTGCTAACCACCGAACCATGCAGATTGGCTTTCTGTCTTTATGACAGATCAGAGTTTTATATTCCTGTACACATAAGGACAATAGCATAAAGAGGGTATTGCGAAAATCCACTGGCATTGTATTATAAATATCTGTACCTCTTTTTGATCCGGATCAACCGGTTTTCTGAGTGTTCAAATTCATTTCGGTGGTATAAAATAACCAGATAATATCTTGCTTTTTTTACTAGACACTCTTGAGTTGAAATCGCAGTTGAAATACCGAGCGTAAAGTTTACCTGCAAAAGCGATCAGAGACAGAACACGAAGTTATGGCCGATGTGGAAGGTGGAGCTGTAGTGAGTATATTTCAGCATTGTGGTTCCCCAGGATTAATATAATTTGGTAGATGCATGCCAGTTTTGCCGCTTAGCTGCTATATCGCCCATGTTTATAAAGTTATCGCCTAATTTATGCGTACGTTATACGTTTTAAAGTTATCTCCAAAAATATTTAAAATGTTTTTAAAAAATTTAAACATCCTTGCTTTATTTTCTTTCCAGAACAACGAAGCCTTGCCTCCGTCTTATGAAAGTACAGGGCCCGGAAGAGGTATGTGCAAGTATAATTTAGTGTACCTTGATCCTTGTTTGACTTTGCAGGGCTCTCGCAGGCTCAGGCGAGTAAAGAAATGGATCAGACACATGGGCAATGAGGTTGTGTGTTCGAATCCAACTCTCGTAGCTTCTGTTGCGGCTATACTGTGGATATGTGTGGGGTGTGGGAAGGGGTGGGGATGGGTGTCCTTATCGAGGGAAGAAAACCATAAACCTTACCTTAGTCATATAAGTGAAAAATTCTGCAGCACTGCGCAAATATAATCAATTGAATAAATAAATTTTGCGTTCGAACCTTGTTGTTATTTCTCCCAGAAGACGACACTTAGACTAGTAGCTCAAGAGACTGGAGCATCCGAAACGTAACCGAGACACCCGATTGCTAACGGGAACTCCCGTACTGTCTTTACGGGAGCACCTGAGCCGTAATCGGAAAACCCAAGTCGTAACGGAAACATCTAAACTAACCTCATTTATGCAACTCTAAATTTCGCTTGCATTAAATGATAGATCGTTTATTTTCAACATAGTGGGACTAGATGGTGCGTTCGTTCATGGTGTCGTCTGCATAGCTTTCAAATGATATATAGATTACAATAGGCCTGATTCGTAAGACAGCGATTAGATATGACGCGAACATTGATCAAAGTCATGTGATACCGCAAACAAGCAAATGATGTGAGATTTGTGTATTTATGTGTATTTCAGATGAGGCTCCACCATCTTACGAATCACTCTTCGGGAAAATAAAGAAGACTAAAGAGGAATCCGAAGGAACGGTCGATTTTACCCAGAATGCCTGCAAACTGTGCTGTTCGATCATTTGCGGATCAAGTATGTGGCGTTACTTTGTATTATTTATTATAAATTTATTTATTTATTTGATTGGTGTTTTACACCGTACTCAAGGATATTTCACTTATACGACGGCGGCCAGCATTATGGTGAGACGAAACCGGGAAGAGCCAGGGGGAAACCTACAGCATCCGCAGGTTGCTGACGGACCTTCCCAAGTACGGCGGGAGAGGAAGTCAGCATGAGCTGGACTTGACCTCACATAGGTGAGAGGCACTGGGTCAGTACACCGCGCTGGCGCGCTAACCAACTGAGCTAAGGAGGCCCCTATTTAATATAAATAAATAATAGTACAAAAGTACAATAGTACAAATAGTACAAATAGTACAAAAAGGGAAACAGATGAAAACATTACATCTGCGAAGCTTAATGATATGTGTATCTAGGCTGCTGCATTTCTGGCTTTCAGTCTATACTCCTTGGGGCATCCGGGCTGAGTTAGTTAGCGTAATGACCCAGAAGCCTCCCACCAATGCGATCACTGTGAGTTCAAGTCCAGCTCATTCTTCTTCTCAAGCCGTACGTGGGAAGGTCTGCCAGCAACCTGCGGATGGTCGTGGACTTTCCCCGTGCTCTGCCCGGTTTCCTCCTACTTTAATGCTGGCCGCCGTCGTATGAAATATTCGGCGTAAAAACACCAATCAAATAAACAGATAAATTTTACTCCTAAAATACTCTTGAAATGGCGGTAAGCCATAATCATTCATTCACAAATCTGACTGAATTCATATATTCTTGAAGAGACGTTAAGCTATGATCGCTATGATATATTCTACACCAAAGCAATACACACAAGATGAGTTCACGTATACTGTCTCGTCAAGTAACCTTCTTTTTTTTTTTAGTATATGCGCCTACTGTTTGGAACCCACTTGTGAGTGGAGTTAGTTTTGTTGACGAGCGTGTAAATACTCAGTAACTTAATTATAGGCCTATATAGTATATATATCTCGAAACTGTTCAAGTATGCTAAAACTGACACTGTATAAATGCGATAATCTGATGATGACAGACTAGTTCGTTGAGGCGGATTTATCCTTTGGGTATCTGCCTACGCAACGAGGAAGTCCTTGTGTTTTGTTTGTGTTTGGAAAGCTTAACCTTTGACGCTTGTTTGAATTTAATGTGAAATGTTAAACTGGATGTAGTCATTATGCTTATTTTATTTCCAATGTCCCAATCCCTCTTTGGCAAACGCTATTTTGGCCACTCCACATGCCCCTATATGAAGACCTTGAAAACATTCTCAGATATCCGTGTCGAAGATTGTTTAGAATCAATCAATCAATCAATCAATGTATCAGTCAATCAGTGAATCAATCAATGAAGGAATCATTAAATGATTTGTTTCAGTTGTCGGTCTTGTCATCTTGGGCCTGTCCACGGCGCTTCCGATAGCCATGATTGTTATCGGTAGGTAGTCTTTAATAATCAGTGTATTTATGAATATGAATAAATTATTAAAGGGAAAATGTGTTCCCAATGAACTGATCAAGGCGAGATAATGTGCGTTAATCATGAAGGAAAATGTTTTCATGTGAAAGGCCAGAATCAAATAATGCGTCAGTCTGGTGCCGTGGCGTTTCCTGTGTACCTTGAAAGTGAGGTCGGAAGCTATTAGCGCCACACGACGTCAAGGGGAGGGAACTAGCCAGAAAATGCGTGTGAATGTGAAGGGAAAGAATGTTCCTACGAGAATTGGCGAGATGGGGGAGGGGTAGGGGGACGAAATGAATGTGTTTGTAGCATAAAGGAAAGAATTTACTTATTTATTTCATTTGATTGGTGTTATAGGCCGTATTCAAGAATATTTCACATACCACGGCGGCCAGTGTTGTGATATGAGGAAACCGGGCAGAGCCTGAGGGAAACCCACGACCATCCTCAAGTTACTGACATACCTTTCCACGTACGGCCAAAGAGGAAGCCAACATGAGCCAGCAAGAGCCAGCATGAGTGAGAGGCTTCTGGGTCATTACCCTACACTAGCACGCCAACCAACTGTGCCACGCAGGCCCCATAAAGGAAAGAAGTGTTCCAATAAGAAATGCGAAAGGAAGGGAACTGAATGTGTGTGAAGCTTGAAGAGAAGAAGTGTTCCTGTGAGAACTGTCAAGGGGATAGAACTGAATGTGTGTGATGCATGAAGAGAAGAAGTGTTTCCGTAAGAATTGTCAAGGGAATGGAACTGAATCTGTGTGAAACATGAAGATAAGAAGTGTTCCTGTGGGAACTGTCGGGGAGGGGGAGAAGGAAATATGTGTGAAGCATGAAGAGAAGAAGTGTTCCTATAAGGACTGTCAAGGGAAGGGAACAGAGTGTTTATGAAGCAGGAAGGGAAGCGGTGTTCCAGTAAGAATTGCCAAGGTGGAGGGAGGGGGGACTGAAAATGTGTGAAGCAGGAAGGTGAGAAGTGTTCTTGTAAGAATTCACAAGGGAAGGAATTGAACGTGTGAATATGATTGTAGCTGACAACGCAGAATTCCTATGCCGTAAGATGATTAAAGAGGAAAGGATAACCGACATTCATATCAAATGATTCTTTTTTCTCTAATCAGGCTCCATATATCTTCATGACTGCCCTGTGGAGAGGTACATCCCTATTTACCTGGTAGTTGGAGGGTCATTTGGCCTGTTCTATTTCTTGATAAGTCTCTGCAATCGCGCCAAATCCAGGAAAGAAGGAGAGGAGGAGAATGCTGACAGTCCTGCGCCGTGTCTATCCGGAATTCTTTGTCTCGTTTCTTGCTTCACCACAGCCTGGTTCATTGCAGGTAGGTCTATCATCAAAGAATAATCTTTGTCTGGATCTCACTTTATTGAATCTCCAAATGTCAGTTCAGGAGATAAATTCTGCTTCATTTCTTTTATGGTGCTATATTTCTTCTTAGCTGAGGGTTTGTCGCAGTTATTGTAGGAAATTATATTTCTTCCCCTGGTCGACGTCAGTTTTCAAAGTAGGTCTAATCCAAGGGTGCATTTCATTTCTTTGCTCGGCAAGCTGTTGTGTTTGGACATTCTCGCCCTAGTTTCGGCTTATCTAGGTCTTTCTGTTTAGGCACTGGCACTGGGAAGCTCGGCTCGTGTTGATATAGTGATAAGTGAAGTCAAATCATTTTGATAAACTAACAGATTCACAGTTCACGGGTAAATGTAAAGCCAATCAGGAATCTTTCCCGCTTAAAGTAAGCAAAACTGCATAAGCTGTTATTCATTCTTGCACTTTAATGACGTTTTGTGAGCAAACTGGTGACGTAGGACAAATGTAATACAAGAGAACAATTATCAGTCCGGTTTGTACCCGAGTCGCCTTAGCGCGGGAAAACTTAGTTAATTTATTTGATTGGTGTGTTATGCCGTACTCAAGAATATTTCACTTATACGACGGCGACCAGCATTATGGTGGAAAGAAACCGGGAAGAGCCCGGGCGAAACCCACGACCATCTGCACACTGCTCGCGGACCTTCCCACGTACGACTGGGAAGGACGCCAGTGTCAACTGGGCCTTTTGCGAGGGGAAAGGTACCGCAATTCTGTGTGCCATTCAACAAGATAAATTTCGTTCGGTTTTTTTTATAACTCGGTTTCCGTCGTGTTTCAGGAAATGTTTGGGTGTACAGGACATACCGGATATGGAGTCCGGATCCGTTGTCCCAAAACTACTGCCACCAAACGCTCTACTTGTTTGCCTTCTGGCAGCTGACCGCCTGTTACATCATGCTGGGTATGGCACTAGTTCTTGTCGTCTGCTGTGGCTGCCTCCTGTTCTGTTTACGGGACGGTAAATGAAAACACAAGTATACAGGGAAGCACCTTGCCGACTAAATCATCAAATGGACATTTGCCACTGTTATATTTCTTAACTCCAGAATGACTTTCACCTTTACCATATCGGACTGCTTACAAATATTGCTGTTAGAAAACTAAACCCTGACGCCCTAGGAGTCGTGTGAGTTGTAACTCTTCAAGCATTTACTTGAACAGTTAGATTAAAAACCCGAAACCAACAAGAGGCCGGATGTCATGGATTAGGTGGGACTATTTGCCGACGATGTCTAGTTTTACTATCCATTCTTGTAGTCATTTCTATTTTTGAATGATATTAACCCTTATTGTTTACCCAGTGGAGGCAACGTGAATCTCTGTTAGCCCACCGGAGGCGATATGATTCTCTCTCAAAACTTTTTTTTATGTTCTATCAAATCCTTTCGTTGTAGGTATCTTCAAAACTTTGTTGCCTAAAACGAATATGGTAAATATTTTTCTTTAATTATCTGCCAGATTTATTACAAGTACATTGTAGTTAAAACACTGGCCAAAGTGACGCCTTTGACAAAATATACTGGAGGCATTTCAGATGCTTGCCATTTTTATCTTAACCTTTGTTGGCGGAGTTTAAAATGGGGGTTTGCCTCTTTTGCACGGCATACTGTTCGGCATTTATTCCCCCTAATGTACATATTTATGCAGATGAATTGTACATACGTAAGTGTGCAAAACTGTTTTAGGTATTTCATGTACTGAGCTCAAATTGTTCATGTTTGCAACACACAATGACACGAGAGGTAATATTCCGTCGGTGATGCCTTTTATGCCTGTTAATAAATTAAAAAATAATCACTAAATCACTTTGTGTGTATTAAAATCAATGTTGAGTTTAATGTTAAGGGGTATGTTAAAAAAATCATTTCCTGAACTGAACTCAGGTTAACCATATACGTGCAAATCACAGAGACAAGAGAGGGTTTATCCGTCCTTGATGTCCTGTTTGCCTATTGATTATCGGAAGTAATGTAATTAATGCCTTCGTGTTAAGATAAATGTAAAGTGTGGTATCTATGTCGAAAAATGCTTTGTGTGTGGCTTTGAAAGTTTTACGACATGTGTCTCAAATGTTGTTGCGCTCAAAAGTTCTTAGCCACGAACTCAGTATATGATAATTGTATACATGATCTGACATTTTATATTGGCATTAACGTATTTGCATGCAAGAATTTGATCATTTTTATGAAGCTCATATTAAAGTACAAATAAACCGTGTATGATCAGCATGGATTTGAATATCTAAGTATTTGGTTATGGGAGATTTTGTTTTGTACTGATTTCTTCTAAATCCTAAAAAATCTCACTTATGCCTGTGATCCTGTCTTGATTACCTGGTGACATCATGGACTTTGTATTATACACAGACACCTTATGGTACATGTAAGTGAGAACGTCTCTCATTTCATATTGGGCAAATCTGAACTGATAAATATCTATATTTTATTGTTAATATATTTATGTTTCATATACGCTCTATTTTTCACCTGATACAAAAATGCCCGTTTTCCCACTCAATAAATGCCAATTTCTCGGCAAACGTTGGCAGGAATTTTTATTTCTTGTTAAATCAAGTTTCAGATTTCTCGTTTCGCATTGTGCCCGCAAAGTCCCAATCTGGTCTGACCGAAGACTTTAAAATTCGAAATCTTGGAATATCTTAGTTTCAGACCAAGTCTTGCCTTGGTGGACAGATATCCGTACACCGTTACTTAGGTGGGCGTCCTATCCCTGCCTTCAGCATGGTGTTCCAGTGAGGCAGGGCTAGCAACGCAGTGCGTCCTCCAGGTTGGACGACAAGCTAACGTTGACAGTATATTTTCTCAAAGATGTATGAAAAACATATAACATGAGTGGTTTACAAAAGTTGAAGGTTTAGAATGTTTTGAAATTGTTATGTTGGTGTGAAAACCTCTAAAAATGTGCTACTTTGGAAAAGGTTATGCGCACAAGCGCCATAAGTTTCGCGCATAATGCTACAATCTAGTCACAAAGTCAGGTCTAACAGTGTGTCCCTTTACTAGCATTACAAACTTGTCGCTAAGCACATACGGCGACAACACCTTCTCCGAGCAGCCCACCAGATGGCCCTTGCGCTTTATTTACTGAGCGTAATCCATAGCACAGATCAAAATATTCATTCATTTATTTATTTGATTGGTGTTTCACGACGCCCTCAAATATATTTCACTTAAACTGGATGACCAGCTTTGTGAAGAGATGGGGGCTGGGGGCTGTAGGGGATGGGGTGGTTGGAGCTGGGCACAGGATAATAGGAGGCTCTGGTGGGCTACTCAAAAGATCCAAACTGTAGTAAAACACGTCGTTTCCTGCTGTGACGCTGCAGTGCCAGTGTGTTACGTAAGTGTTTTACGCGCGCTCGTGCACCGAGAAGTGTGACGTAATACAGGATATGTCTATGAGCACATTGGTTAGGACCGCTTTAAAGGCTGGAAGTAGTTTTAGAGTTCTTAGGAAAAGCCAAAATGGGCTAGGCTTGAAGTCACAGCGACAGCATCGGTGAGAATCTTCTACGTTAGCATTCTAATTTCCCGGCCACGGAGATGCTGCTATTCAAAACTCATACAAATTTCTGAGAAAGCTGGCTTCACCTTAATTACGAGTCCAAGAATTCATCTGGACCGACGGTGGATGTATAGGCTGAGAGCGCGTTGGCCTAATTTTCAGCTCTCAGACATTACACTACTGTAGTAATATATTGTATTGGTTTGTCACTCGAAAACTTGAACCATATGCAAAAGTCCAACAGGTTTCTTGAATTTGCTAAGTATTTACATATACGTAACAAAGCCCAAGCCACGGATTTGACGAAATGTACACACGGCATATTTTACACGCCCAGGACCCGACGAACCTGCAGTCTGAATTTCTGAATTTTCTGAAGGCCAAATACGTTAAGAAGGCATTGCTGAACCACCGTGGTATTGTATTATTGCTTGTACCTATCGGATTTGGAACTAGATCTACCATTTGTCGGATTGCTAAAGTCCGTTTCGCAGTTGCACAAAATAACCTTATTTCGAGTGAATCCTGAATTGAGATTGCAGTTGAAATTCTTAGGAGCTGCACGTAGTGAAGGAAGACAAACTCGCAGTCACGGCTGATGTGGAAACTGAAGCTTTGGTGAGTGTACTGTAGCCAAAAAAAAAATTACTTAAAACATATTGCTTTTGCAGTTTAGCTGATACAAAAACCAATAATATATAACCTATATAAAAATACGGCTATAAATGGTAATTCCAAAGTTTTCAAAATCTTTGCTTCATTTTCTTACCAGAACAAGATGGCCATTCTCCCGTCGTATAGATATACATAATCGGCGAGAGGTATGTGCAGGTGGCAGTTTGTGTAATAACTGTTTAGTCTTGTTTTGCGCTCTCAGTTCGTTGGCCCTCACAGGCTCAGACGATTAAAGCGTTGGGTCAGAGCCACGGACAATGAGATCGTGTGTTCGAATCCAGCTCTACCTGCTGAAGTTGCAGCTGGAAATTTGGGAGGTTTGGTCTGTAACTGGGAATAACGGTGGTTTACCACACCCTTAAACTTGGTAGTGGCCATATAAGGGAGAAGATTTCAAGTCACCAATCAAATAAATAAATCTGGTGTCCGAACGGTTTCTCCCAGGACTCCAAGAACACCACACTCAAACCAGTAGCCTCAGAGATTTGGAGGCCCTGAGTCCTAACCGAGACACCCGAATGGTAACGGAACACCCAGGGCTTTCCGGGAACACCTAAGTTGTAACAGGAACAGCCGATTTAACTTTAACTCGGGCAATATCCCAAAACTTCAAGGTTTCACATACAGTCTTGCTAACGCTTTGCTTCACTGGGAAGTAAATGGTGGATCATTTACCGGTCCGCTAAGTATATTGGGACTGGGTGGCGGGTTAGTGTATGATGTCGTTTGCCTTCTAGTGACTCAGCACCCAAGACTGTGATCGGTCTTGTAAAAGGAAACCTCAATGTAATATGAGCGAAATATTGTTCGGTCAGATGTTTGACCTGACAAACAAAGTGATGTGAGATTTATATAAGGACTGTATTTATATTTCAGATCAGGAGTCCCCCATCTTACTAATCATTAACTGGAATGCTCGCAGACTGTTCTGCTCCGTCAATTGCGGATCATGTAAGTCCGCTATTCTCTCTTTATTCGTGTACTTTGTATGCATTTTATGCGTGGTAGATGAAAGCATTATATGTATTAAACGTAACCTTCAGTTGTACTCGTGTTTAGATTTCCGAAGTTCGGGTCAAAGGTCAGTATTACTGAAATACTGCTGAAGTGGCGTCAAGTCATGGTCAGCCATTTACAAGTCTTTGTCGCCTAGATACGGCTAAAATAATGCCAAAGTGACGTGAAGCCGTAATCGGTATATCTTCCACCCATAAACTTGCATGACACCCTTATATACCTGAATGACATTTTTTATATAGCTGAGATATTCCGCGCCAGTAATATTAATACTATAAAAGGTTGAATGTTGCTTGTTGGGTAACCCATTTCTTAATACATGTGATTAGTACGGAGTTTGTTGTGTCATGAACACTCAATGTAAATACTCAATACCAGGCTGTAGGCCTATATGGTATATATATTTCCCAACTGTGCATGTTTGACTATTGGCTTTTCCAGGTAATAAAGGCGAAAGTGTATGTGATAACCTGAAGATCTCTATGGTGACGAACGAGTGTAGAGCAGCACATTAAGCCTTTGGGTATATGGTTGCATAACAACGAAGTCCTTGAAGGTTTGTTTGCCTTGGGAGCGCTTAACCCTTCAACTTCGATCGACACCTGTGTGAATTTAAAGTGAAATGTTATGCTCCATCCAGGCACTTCGTTTAATACAGTTCAATTTTCCCAGTAACTCTATTGATCTAACGGTTATGATCCATAATTCAGTGCAGACCAGTTTCAGTTAGAATACCTTCTTACTACTTATAATGGACAAAAACGACGGTCACTAAGTGCGCTTCACGTCACGTTTTACGCTTTTTTCACGTTCTCTACATTCATGTTCTTGAGTCTCGATATCCTGGATATCTTTCTCAGATATCTCCGCTGAAAATTGTTGGAAAATCAATCGATGTATATACATATCAGGGAATCAATGATTTGTTTCAGTTGTCGGTCTTGTCATCATGGGCCTGTCCATGGTGGTCCCGATAGCCATGATCGTTATCGGTAGGTGGTCTTCAGTTAACTAAATGTATGTATTCCTGAAGGTATTTGCGATGTGTTTGAAATCCTTCTGCGGCAAAGTGACATTTACAAGTTGTCAGCGGGTAACTGGTAATTATACCACTGTGTTTGGGGGTAACTGGTAACTATACCACTGTGCTTGATAAATGAGATGCTATTATCATAAGTAAATGCCTTGTCTCGGAAGAAATTCTGTCACATTGACCTAAGATAAGACTATGAGTGTGAATAATCAGACAAAGAAATGTTCCAGTAAGAACGAAAGGGGAGAGAATGCTTATGGATCCGGAAAGAAAAGCTCCTATAAGTGTTTGTGTGAATCATGCAGTGAGAGCCTTTTCCTATATGAATTTCCAAGGCTTGTGTGAATCATGCAGTGAGAACGTTTTCCTGTAGGAATTTCCAAGGCTTGTGTCAATCATGCAGTCAGAACGTTTTCCTATATGAATTCCCAAGGCTTGTGTGAATCATGCAGTCAGAACGTTTTCCTATATGAATTCCCAAGGCTTGTGTGAATCATGCAGTCAGAACGTTTTCCTATATGAATTCCCAAGGCTTGTGTGAATCATGCAGTCAGAACGTTTTCCTATATGAATTCCCAAGGCTTGTGTGGATCATGAAGGGAGTATGTGTTCCTATAAGAACTGAACAGAGAATGTGTATGATCAATGTAGGAGAGGGGTGTTCCTCTCGGAATTACCAAGGGGAGAGAACTGAATATGTGCCAGTTATGCAGGGAAGAAGTGTTCCTATAAGAATTTGCCAATCACAGAGGAGGAAGGAAATTGAGAATGTTGCTATAGGAATTGCAACTTTGAAGGGACTATATGTGGGCGAATCTTAAAGGGACGAAATGTTCCTATAGCAACTGCTAAGGGCAAAGAATGTGTGTGAACCATGAAGGTACAAGTGTTGGAGCTACCTGTAGCTATCATAAGTAATATAGCTGACAGATTTACACAGATGTGTATTTATTATTATAGCTAAATGATAGATATAGCATGAATTGTAATGTCATAAGATGGTATACTATCAACCATAACCAACGCTGAGTGTTTCTCTGACCAGGCTCCATACATCTTCACGACTGTCCTGTCCAGAGGTACATCCCGATTTACCTGGTAGTCGGGGGGTCCTTTGGCCTGTTCTGTTTCTTGCCAAGTCTCTGCTGTCGCAGCGGAAACCGGAATGAGGACAGCCCCTCGCCATGTCTGTCCGCAATTATTAGTCTCGTATCTTGCTTCAGCATAGGCTGGTTCATTGCAGGTAAATCGATTTTCAATCGACCAGCCTGAAGAACAGCCCCCTGTTTCAATCTGTCATTGACACGATCGAAATGAACATCTCGCGAGAATGAAAGCTTTTGTTGGGCGACATCCGTTATCATCCAGTCATATTTTCTCGCAACGAAAGTCTTATTGCATGAAAGTCAAATTTCAAGATAAATTTTTTGTCGAGACTTCAAAATAAATGTTACAAATCTTCACACATTTTATTTTATTTTAATGGCCGGATTGCGGAGAGAAATTCAGCTTACAGATTGGTAATGTCTGGCTGGCGTCAACAGATCAGGTTGAAGTTTCTGGAGGTTTGGAAAGTCCATTCATCCATTACTTGGCATGGCAATGCTGGAAGGGTCATTGACAGGCTAGCACAATTGATAGGAAAAGGGATTCATGTCGTTTGACATTAAGCTATTGGACCTAACACTGGTTGAGGAAATTTACGCGTTGAAGCTTAAATCAATTCAAACGTTTTCATGTAAAACACAAAGAGTAAATAATTGTATCGACATGCTGTATGTAGATTGTATGTTATTAAAACGTTTAATGATAAAATGTTATTGACTCAGAAGTGTGTATTAAATGAATTGATCTTCTCATAGTTTATACTCTATTGGATGGGATTCAGTTCTAAAGAATTTAAATATTAAATTTTGAAATTTAAAAATGTAACAAATTTAAATCTTACGGTTTGAAAATTACTCCATGCAGCCAAAATCATCAAAATATAATAGAGAAACTATACCAGTCCTAGACATGGACCTTTCCGACATTACAAGGGAAAAGATACCGCATTTCTGGGTGCCATTCAACAAAAAACAGTTCGTTCGGTTCCTCATAACTCTACGTTTCCGTGGTGTTTCAGGAAATGTTTGGGTGTACAGAACACATGGGATATGGAGTGCGAACCCGTTATCCCCGAACTTCTGCAGCGAGACGCTGTATTTGTTTGCCTTCTGACAGGTGACCGCCTCGTACATCACGCTGGGTGTGGTATTTGTCCTGGTCGTCTGCTGCAACTGTCTCCTGTGCTGCCTTAGCGGCAGTACATAAAACACCAACACACAAGAAAACCACCTTACTAAATCAACACGCGGACAGTTGTCAATGTTTCCTGGCTTAAGACTGATTTTCATCTGCAACATAATAATGCTTATATAACTTCTGTTAGATGACTACGCTGTAACGTGGTAAGAGTGGTGGAAGTTGCTACTTTTTAAGAATTCGCTTGAAAAGTTAGAATAATACCCTAAGGTTTTCACCGTTACGTATGGCCATGTGTCAACCACCATTCTGTGGTCAGTGCTCTAGTTTTACTTCCCATACTGTAGTCTTTTATGTTATTTCATGTTTTTCTTCTATCTTGTCTACCCACCCGAGGCAACGCGATACTTGTAAATCCTTAACAGTCTTAACATGTCTGTCACCCTGTCTTGATAACCTGATGACATACGAAGTTTAGTATTACACACAGATACTTTAAGGTATGTTTGAGAGAAAATGTCTCTAATTTTACGTGTGAAGTGGTAAATATATGTATTTTATTTTACCTGATTAAAAGTGTCTCTTTTCCACTCAACAAACACTAATTTCTCGGCAAACGTTAAAACGACTTTCAGTGCATTGTTAATTCACTTTTCAGATTTCTCGCTTTGCGCTGAAACGGTGAAGCCTGGAGTTATATTCTAAGACAGAACTAATCCTGCTTCCTTCGTCAGACCTACATCGATACATCAGCTCTAACATATGAGACATTTTATTCTGCAGTACTCCTTTCAGAGCTCAAACGGTAAGATCACGCTATCACGCTCGTTATGTGACTTAGAATCATTTAACGATTGGATATGCCGTTGTTGTCACCCTACTCGGAGTCACGTTTGTTTTCCTTCCCTGAGATGTCAGGGATCTAAGGACACTTTGAAGCCAGGTTTTCATTGGCTTTAAGAATGCTGCCCCCATTTTTGTGGCGAATGTCATTGGCTCGTAAGTACTGCGAGAGCCAACTCAATCTCGAATATAGGAATCCCCGCCAGAATTCGATTGCTGGGTTCAAGGCCCAATCAGTCGAAAGACTTTAAAATTCACAATCTTGTTGTTTCTTAACTATAACTACTGCATGGCTGCACCCATGTAAGTACACTGTAACTGAACGGGGCGTGAGATCTCATATCCTCGGCATATCGTCCCAGTGAGGAACCTAGGCGTTATACCTGCCGTCAGCCAAAATGGGCGTTCCTGGTTAGTAATTACAAAACCATTTTCCATAAAAGACAAATAACACAAGCCATCAAAGAACTAAGAAAATATATAAATATAAAAAGTAGGATGGTTCATGCAAAGAGAAAAGACAACAGTTTTCAATGATGACGAAAAGACGTAACGAATCTTCTAGGCGAATGAATGAAATCAAGAGGAACTATAGATATGACATTATTTGACCGAAGAAGCCGTCGTTGAACCAGAAGCAAACAGACAAACAAACATAATGTGGCTATCTGTATACAACAAGTCGTTACATGCAACAATTGAAATATTAAATCTGTATCAGTAATAATGGCTATATATTTTTTATCTCGTCATGGGTCCAGCCTGATTCCGTGACCGGGGTGTCAGTGGCAATAAGTGGTTGAAGGTGTTCTCTAGTGTGGTTTTACATGAAGTTTACGGGAGACCACTTACCTTCCACCAACTTGACTCTGACATATGTCACACTTCGGAGAGTTTGCCAGTAACCCGCCTTCGGCGGACAAGCCGGTTTCCTCCGCCCAATGTGAAAAAAAGGTTGCAGAACTAATTGACAAGTTTCACGAAACCCTTTACGTTTAAGACTAAATAATTTCTTATCTTAAGTGAGTGTTGTACCGACTACTTGTAATCTGGTCTCAAAAGGTGAACTGTAAGATTAAGCGTTTCTGTCCATTTTTCACCATGAAATAGAATTCGTTGCTCATGTTCCAAGAAGCCTGCAATTCATCTCTTTATCAACCTTCAACGCCGGTGGGTACCACTTCGATGGGGGAGTGTCGTCCTTCTCATCTAACAATCTCCCCGCTTTTGAAGCCTCTTGGTTTATTCCTGTTCGTATCACTGGCAACCTGCGGATGATCGTGGGTTCCCCCGGGCTCTGCCCGGTTTCCTTCCACCCTAATGCTGGCCATCGTCGTATAACTGAAATATTCCTGAGTACGACATAAAACACCAATCAAATAAGTAGATAAATATAACTGGCACAAATTGACCTGGTGATCCAATATCTGGAACTGATCCCAAACCTTTTGTTCCTCCCGTACCTAGCAGTAACCACACTGGTAACACACCCATTCTGATTGCGATCCTTCTCACCCATTCCTCATTCTGCTAACATCTATCACGCTTCTTGATACGGACCCGCTTGAATGAACAAATCTGTTATCACCACCTGCAATATAACCATCTCATTGTTCTGATCCCAGTTGACTAACGATTTCTAACACTGATATCTCTGTCCTTCACCCTGTGCAGACTCTTGTCCAGGATGCGGTTTTGATCGTGTCGCTACCCTTGATGGTTTATACTAACGCTAGAACTGCGTCCTGAAATTATGAATCGTGCAGAGTGGAAGCTATTGTTCCATCACCGGTCCATCCATTTATCAAAACCAGTCGAGGTTCAATTTAGTTAAAGCCCCCCTCCCCCTTCCCTCGTTGCCCGTAACTCAACCTCAACTTCAAGTCCTAACGGACGTCAACATGAGTGACAAGGGATGCCTACAGTTGGGGGATACTGTACACCTACCGCCGAACAGACGTTCCTAGATAGATGCATCTGGCAAGCCGAACCTCCACAGTTTAACGTTGTAGCAGTGGAACGCCCGAGAGAGTTGACGTCTTCCTAGAAATTCCAAGGATCTGTGGATATCCGCTGAGCAAGTCGGTACAGGGAAAGCTCACTCTTTTTACAAGTACACGTCCAAGAGATATGCACTTCTCCGGTGGAACGATTAGGAATCCAGTATTATGGATGAAAGAAAGAAAGAAAGAAAGAAAGAAAGACAGAAAGAAAGAAAGAAAGAAAGACAGAAAGAAAGAAAGACAGAAAGAAAGAAAGAAAGAAAGAAAGACAGAAAGAAAGAAAGAAAGAAAGAAAGAAAGACAGACAGAAAGAAAGAAAGAAAGACAGAAAGAAAGAAAGAATGAATGAATGAATGAATGAATGAATGAATGAATGAATAAATAAATAAATAAATAAATAAATAAATAAATAAATAAATAAATTTATTTCACAACTCACAGAGATATATATATATATATATATATATCACGTATTACAAGTTGTTGGCCCGCAGGATGAGAGTGTGGAAAATACTGTTGTTACGGTCGTGAACGTTACACCAATGTATCTATTGAATCGATCATGTTTTTTTTTTTTTAATGGCCAGTGCATGTGTTTACCTGCGGGGCCATTTTGAGTGACGAATGAATGAATGAAACACCTGCTTGAAAGAAATGCAACAGGAATCAAATGTTAAAATATATTTTCTTTTCTTATTATTTGTGTATCTAATAAATACACACAATGTAATGAAACATGAAGATCTTCTTTTGTTTCACAACTCACAGATACACTGATAGGAATGCATATGATTAACACCCAGCTACAGTGTCATCGTCAACAATCGCAGCTGAAACAACTTTGCCTACGCGAATAATATACTAATATTACAAAATTCTGGCTTCAAATCCATCCCACCAAACTCTACAGTTCCACTGACTGGTTCACCAGGGTTCAGATAGTTTTTCACAAAATAATATAATTTCAGTCAGAATGAGGACCTGTTATTCAGGAAGTGCTTGTGTCACGAACTTTCTGAAAGTTTTTTTATTCTTTTTATTTTTTTTCTGAATTTGCCTTCGTCCAACCTAACTTACTTCGAGTGCGCTTTACAACCAGTTACAAACGGATACAACCAGTCCAAACACTTCTTCCAGTTTCTTCTGCAATTCGGATGAAGTCAATTCGTCATTTTCTTCATAACTTTATTGACAAAACCAAGCTGTTCTTCTTGCAACCGTATAACTGTATGTTGTGCTTCCTTCAAAACTCGCTTTCCAGGGCCGGGTTTGGGACGTTTAGGTTTCCCAGTCTCAATTCGCGTCTTCTCCTCTCAAGATAAAGTTTGATAGACCTGGTTAAAAGCTCTACTTCATTTTCAGCTATTAAACGCCTTCTTATTTGTAAGGGAGTTCTAGCTCCAAAAAATTTCGAAATTCTCGCGATCTTTACAACATACATGGTTTCTTCGAAATGAAATGATTGTTCCAGTTTGGTCAATGTATGGAGTTGTGAGTTGTGATTACCAGTGTTGAATGAATGAATGATTTTGTCTTGGCAATATCTCAGCCACATCGTGGCGATACCAGTGTTGAGAAACAAGTGTCCACCTTTTTCTTTCCCTGTACCTGTGCGAAACCATGTGGAGATGTCTGGAGATGTAACAGCAGGAATCAGATGTATCACCTATATTTGTAAGAATGCCTTCATCAAAGGCCGGCTCACAAATGTGTGAGAATGTCTTCACCAAAGATCATTTCACCGATATATGTGAGAATGGATTGAGTAAAGGCTCTCCCCCGTATGTGTGAGAATGGCTTCCCTAAAGATCAGCTTACTCTTATGTTTGGAAATTACTTCGGTTAATATCAGGTCACCCATGAAGCTTCGACGTATTCCGGGGAGATAATCCATGTGAGACACACCTGTGCATGTCTCGCCTTGTGGCGTTTGCTACATCCTGTGTGTGCAGGAGTACATGTATGTAGTGACTGGTAAGTGAAGTTGGCACATGTGTACATGTATTTGTATAAAGTCTATTATCTGTAAATCATTATAATTTCTTTACTGGCCAAAGTCGGTGGCCACTCAAGGTTATGCCTTCTTTGAGACAGACAAAATGTCGTGAAGTAAAATTCATATTTAAAAACCTCGTCTGAATGCTGTGAATCTAATAAGCTTACTTGAAAATGTTTCTCCTTTGACATCAGTTTTGAAAATTTCCTGCGTTGCTTAAAATACTCTGGCAATTATGTCCCTTATCACTATAATCAACTTACTAGTACTAAAACCTATATAATCTTCTGTCAAAAATATGTTTTTTTTTCTCTAAAAATAATTTTTGTCATATTTGTTATATGGGAAAAGTATAACGCCGACAATGTATCAAAGTCACTCTCACTGGTAATGGCCTACGAATATCCTATGATAAAAGTGTCAACGGTGAATGTCAATGGGGTACATATAACGGTTTCAATCATTGGCTGTGCCGGATGCTGTTGTAAATCAGGGGAGTTCCCACTTACCTGGAGAAGGCAGGCATAAAGTAGTTTCCCCCCGACCGTTCTGGTTTCCTCCACCCAATAAACCTGACAGCGAATGGTGGTGACACCAGCTGACAGCATGAACGTCCACTTGTAACCTGATGTCGCTTAATGGCCAATTGCTTATTCTCTTGACTGCATTTTGACTTGGTAACAGTGTAACTTGGCATACAATGTGTCTTGAGCGCATCAAATAATGATCTCATACTCGTCTCCTGGAATTTTCGAAGTGGGGAATGGGGGGGGGGGCGACTATCCTATTCCAATAGGTGTTGGTCGTACCGCACTTTTACAGAGGCCCTACATAACGTTCTGATTACATTTAGCAAGAAAACAAGCTGAAATTTGAATCATCAGGAGTACATATGCTGCATTTTTATCGCAATAAATTGGACATCCAAGATGAAGATATATAGAGGTTGAGATGATATACGTGTTGGTAAAGAAACCCAGTATTGGTTTTTGATTGTACTGATGCGAAGGCGTCTGTCAGTCTCCCGTCCTGAACACTGACCATACATTGGAACATTGTATTTCACCCCCCCAGTGGCGGTGTCCCCGAACTTTCACCTACTTGTTGGAAAAGTGCAACGTTGTTTACTTATTTGTTTACTATTCCAGTCGAGTACATGCTTGCAAGAATTATTCCCCTGACTCAATACCTACTGCATACATGTTCAGTTATGCCACTGAGTGAAAGTTTACCAATGTAATTACACTGGAACCGTCGGTAGTGAAACTTAAATTGCGAACATTGGCATATGTGACACACCTTGTCAAAGATCTTGGTGATGGCATAACATATAAACTATTCTCAAGCACTATCATCAATTGATTTACATATGAAACATATGAGACATCAGCCAAAACTGTAACCGTCACCGAATAGCATTTTGGATAATAAGCTGTTTTTAAAAAAATTAAAGGCATACATTAAATATGCATAGTTACAATTTTTTTCTCCCAAACTGTATTTGACAGATACCTAGTGAAAGTTAAAGGCCTGGTATGTTTCGAGAATGAAATATCAATCTGAATTCCCACCGCAGAGAAGCGAGTCAAAAGCACATACTTTATACACAGTTTTAGTAATTACAGTGAAGTGAAGTCAAATTCCCTTTTTAGTGATTTTATATTATGCCATAAGGCTTATTAGTGGACTTGTATGACTAAACACATTGTTATTTCATAATACACGTAGAACAATAAATAACCGCAATCGAGAAGCTTGCTGGTACCCTGATATGGCCTGGGGCAATACAGTCACATATGCCTTAAAAACATGTCAGCGGAAAGGGGCTGAAAAAAAAATAATTGCAGAGAATCTTAGACCTAATAGTGTGAGATTAGGTAACAGTAGCTAACAAATAAACCATAATTAAATTGCACAACTCCAAAGAGATCGAATTGCACGAACGTATTTATTTAAAACCAGTCTCTTGTGAAAAGTATATTTAGTCAAAAAGTGCCCGTTTTAGCTGCGGATAAAGTCTGGTGTTATTAAATGGGGCCATTCTAAACATATCATATTTACCGTGCGGCAAGATCAAAGAGTATTGGTTATGGAAGCCGGATACAACCATGCACCCTCTTAATTTTCCTCTCGCCAAGTAGAGCAGAAGAGGAATTACAGTCGACTGCTATAACGAGCGTTGCCTTGAGTATCAATCAAGTTTGTGATGATTTCGAGGTGCGATTATTATGAGATTTCAGCGACATTTATCCCATAAGCTCTTGTCAAATACCGCGTCCTTGTGTGAAACTCGCGTGGTCGCAGCAATCTCAGAAACACAACGATATCAGAACAACCACTTCAAAAGAGAAACTAGAAGTAAATATTCAGTTGGGTTTACCTACGTGTGTTTGATGTGGTACTGACAGCAAAGCGTTTGTACGATCCTTTGGTGAACCTATAAGCCATGGGAAATTGACTCGGCGTAACATCATAGAATAAAGTATGGAGAAAAAGGCTTAAGATTGGCGACGAGGATGAGATAATTGCTAAATGGTCAAACTTACGGTAACCAGTAAAATTCAGCCTCCTATCTCTGCTGATGTCTTCTAGTGCTACTCACCAAAGCCGGTGGATGTGGTGCACATGAAATTTACATGTAAACATTCACATAGGAATTTTATGCTATTTTTCAGTTTTCGTAGGAGAAAGACAAGTTTATAGTAAATGACAAGTAATAGACTTTACAGCTAATGAAGTTAATTATACTTGTCTGGTGATAAGAGTTGAAAATAGTTTTTTAAACATCCCTTTTGGTTGGCAGCTGGTGTACGAATGTCTGTTTACTAAGGCCTAGAATTATAACCAAAGGAATACGAATTTTACTGAGTCTCATTTCACGTAAACATTAGTTTGCCGGTAAAATATATTCTACCGCTTGAAAATTCATACAGAGCTGCAATGTTATCTAAAGCACATGCCGTCTCTTTTATGTGAGAGCTGCGAAGTGGGAGGCATCCAGTCGCTGACATCTGTTAATTGCAGGCGGAAACAAGTGTTCTAACTTATATACATGTAACAACGAATCTGGTAATGTGGCTGACGCCCATTAGTCATATGTGAGGATTATCAGTACAGACTTACCTGATTTTACAAGGCTGGAAATATGATTGTAGAAACAGCGTCTGTCAGTCCTCGTGCATACTCAACCGAACACATCCTTTGGCGACATGCCCCTGAGGAAGCGACACCAGCGCAATTGATAATTTGTGAGTTGGCGTTATGCCTAGCGTAAACTCGACACACTAACAGTATCCTAAGTGTATACACGAGTCATAACGGGGCATGAATTCCGTTAACTACAGTGATGCGTTTTCGATTCCAATGGAAGATAACAAATGTGTTCTTATAGCAGTGTTATGTATGTATGTATGTGTGCTTGGGTTTTACGCCTTTTACCTATTCACAATTTTTCAGTCATATGATGACGACAAGTCCTTTATAGCATGTATATATATTCTGTGTTTTCCTGTGGCATGACGAGGCCATGCCGCCAAAGTGCTGCCGCCACTGGAACCTTATGCCGAAGACACCAGACATGACACCCCACAGTCACATTATAACACTGACACCGGGCCGACCAGTCCTGTCTTCTTGCTCTGATTTCTCACTTCTGAGAGGCAAGCGAGGCAGAAACAAATACCATTTTTAGTCTTTAGCTTGAACCAGTATCATGATATAGGGATATACTATGTCATACAATGCCACAGTAACAAACAACGTTACACCAGCCGTAAAGAAAGGTCTTACTCGGCCTACACAACAATAGAGATGTCATAGTATATAGGCATTGCAAAAGTTTTCCATTGAGGTTGTTTTTGACACTATGTGCTTGAGATCTCACATTGCCATTTGAGGAATGTCTCCTGGCCGCAGCAGGATGTCCGAATGTCGACATGTTCTAGAGTTCCATTACTGAATTGTCATGCGTAAGACACCAGAAAGGATGCCCTATCGGTCACAATATTCTGAACATTACTACATAGGTTAACTGCACGGCAATTGGGTCATCGCCAAGGCATTTGTGCTATAGATCTAAGCGTCAAGTGCTCGCAAACCATAAAGAGGCATTCGAAGACCACCGTCGCCACTCCCAGAACAAAATATACACCAGATGAACAATGTAAGAAATAATAGATAAACAGTAAATAAAAATGGTAACATGTAAGAGAGAATTTCTAGGTAAAATATTAATATAGCTATCTCAGTGGCGCTTTGACTGCAATTGTTCATAAAAGCATCATTCTGATGTAATAAACATGTATGCCTTTACATCCCTTAGCCTCGGGTTACGTGGAAATAGATACAATGCTGGCAACTATGAGAAGTCTTTTCCCATCAACCTTATTGTCTTCCTTGATCACACCATCATTGGATCCATCCAGATGACTAGTCACGTGTACAGGTTGGAAGTGCAATGTGCCAGAAAGATGGAACATGTAGGACAAACTCAGAACATTGAAACCTTTTGAAAAATAGAGAAACGGATTCGTTGCAAACAGGTGGGAAATCGCCCCCTTGTCGTTCTCGGTCGATTACCAACCTACCCAGAGAGGCGGATCTTCTGTTAAATGACGCGAGGCCTTTCATCGTATGTTGTTAAATTGCTATGTAACAGGTCAAACTGATAAAATAGGTCATCTACAAAAATGTTCGTTACTAACCATAAGCCTACCGTGTTTTTCTTAAATACATCGGCTAATATCTCTTTATATCAGGTTTATAAGGAGTGTCTTAGGAACTGTATCAGGAATATATGACTGGACCATTTTGGGATGTTTACTAGGAAGGTGAACAGATTGACTCATGTAGGTGCTTGTCTCGAAAATGTAAGTTACGATATGATGACACCTGACAAGTGGCACATCGAACTGTTCTGGCAACGTGGAAACCAGATACGTATGTCTTCCTGTGTTGAGCTTTATCATATATCATCTATGCTATTTATGGAAAGTATATAGGTTTGCAAAATACAAATTAACAGGGCTTGTTTATTGTCTCATTAATCATTTTCCCCAGCTCCTGTCAGAACTATAAAAATGTATAAGCAATGACATGAATCGAACACCCAAAATCATGAGCCAACAGAATCGCCAACCGTGCAAGTTACGTCTGAGCGACTGAGAACAACGTATTACAAGTCATGACCAATTAAGGTGAGGGTACAATTCCTCTGGCGTCAGAAAATATTTCATTTTAATTCGATTTACAAAAATATGATTGGGTGAATCATAATATTTTTAATATGTTGGGGATTCCTTCGGGAATTGGCCATAAAATAGCGAAATCTGATTTTGACCTTACTTTTGTCTTCTGATAGAAGACAAGATATGAATCACATACTTCCCCTACTGTTGTATAGAGGTGACTCTCTTTAGCAGCGTTTTTTCTGCTTTTCAGCATGAGGAAATTACCCATCACTACTGCCCCACCGTGAGGGTATTTCCCATCCAGCTGCAAATGGTTTTTTGCCAGTTAATATATTGACATTCTTTGTCCTAATCGGCTGGTAACATTAAAAAAAAGACGATTAGCCCCTAACCAGTGATGTCGCGAGGTCAAATCCGACTCGCGTCATTTTGGTCTTGCATGTCGTGAGAGACAGCTATATGCCACATACAAACAACCAGCGCCGTAGTTTTATGCCAAATATTCTTAAATGCAGCATGGAAGGCTATGAAGCAAAGAAATAATTCAAATAAATAAAGTTGCTTGAGACAATACTGGTTTCAAAAGAAAGCTCTTTATTTCCTTGTGTGTAGTGAAGCATGGGCTACTATAATACGTCTGCTCGGGTGGTTGTCAGTTCAAATAAGATAGTTTATGAAGAGTGGAGTGCCGTGACAGTAACTGGTCGCTTGTCTGACAAAGGCCGTGTGCGAGGAGAAATGTCAAGTGTTGAGAGAGAAGAATGCGATGAAAGTAGAGGGATATACAGCGTGACGAAGATATACTTCTGTTACTCCAGTGCCCGCTATCTTTTAACCATAGTGACAACTGGGGTCTGGTATCTCTTTGAACTTTCTAATGAACCATACAAAAGAGTGATATACCGTTTGTCACTGGCTTATTCAACCTCTGGGGCTTTGTCGTTAGCTATTGCCACCAAAAGTGCACGTCATTACCCAACACCCAACATTCCGCATCGCAGAAGGAGAAGTGGAGCCGGCGCGATTCATATCCACAGAATTATGTCTCATGGCGGTAGCTGTATTTCAACTGAGCAACTCGGTTATTGGCGTTTTTTTTTTATTTAGAGCTGTACTGTTCGTTGTGCTGTAGATGGCGTTCTTCTTGTTATAATCTGGGCGTTGTCAGAAACAGGTGGCGTGGACACCAACAAAACCGGAAGTCGCCATCCTCGACACATGGTAATTTTTACCTTTACTTTTGGCTATTTGCAAAGTTCTGGTAAAGTGCCAAAAAAAAAAAAAAGAAAATAAAATAAATAAACAAACAAACAAATAAATAAATGAATCTAAGAGCTATTCCGACCATATTACATGTTGAGAGCAAAAGAAAAGGCGTAATGGAATGGAGGGGAAAAGCTTGTGATGTAATCGGCAGCCCACACTATCAACAAGGTAATTTTAAGCCAGTCTACCACACAGAATAAGAAAAACCTGCGTCTAAACTCCTTTCAAGAAGCTGTGAAAAATATTATAAGTGAATGCATCTTTGGATACCTTTTTCTTTAGTGTGTGTGTATTAACACCTACGGTCTTGTTCAGTATAAACGTATTTCGTCATACATTTGTTAGATAATATACTTGATTTAGCTTTATAGCTGTGCGTGTTGTTATTTCCTGTCTTTTCCTTCTAGTCTGGTGACAGTGCTCTCTGCATGCATAAGTGGAGCCTGAGCTATTGACACTGTATTTTTACTGATTTAGATTAAATTATCTCTGTGGTAATAGCTTTCTCAGTAGTATGAGGTGTCAACTGCTTTGGCTGCAGAGGGCAGATGAGGTCGTATGTTCGCCTGTTCCAGTCAGTAGTCTCGGTCCACAAACTTGAGCGCCATTACATTTTTCCCGTTAAATGCACCTTTTACAGTATAGGATTTTTTAAAGATAAAAATTCGATAATCAAGAAGTCGTGATATTCCTTACTGTAAAAAGTATACTTGTTTATAAATTTATTTATTTGATTGGTGTTTTACGCCAGCATTACGGTGGGATGAAATCGAGCAGAGCCCAAGGGAAACTCACGACCATCCGCGGGTTGCTGGCAGTCCTTTCCACGTACGGCCGGAGAGGATGAGCTCGACTTGAACTCACAGTGACCGCTTTGGTGGGAGGCTTCTGGGTCATTGCGCTGCGCTCGCGCGCTAATCAACTTAGCCCCGAAAAAAAGCATACAGTGTATAATTTTACTCTGAACGGGTGTCTTACTTAAAATTAACAGGGTGGCATTTTTATTAAGCGTAGCGTATTTGATATGCTGACACTATGCTGCGTTTCCTCTATCATCCCAGAGGTTCGTATCGTGGAGAACTATCGCTACTCATCTTCGCAGGATCGCTTCGTAATTTCGGAGAAGCGACACTCTTCGATATCAGCGGCTTCGGCGGGTAATATACATATGCGTGAACGTACTGCGACGTTAATATGTCGAAATGATGGCATTATCCGGCTTCCATACTACATAGTGCTCCACTTCACCATTCAAATGAAACGAGGAACCCTTCCACTGGCTAATTGTAATGACTCTATCAAAATGGACGGCCTTTAACTTCGGTAAGTGTAGAGCGAAAGTCGACTGGAATCCGAGATAGTGATCCGCCAGATGAGGTGACACTTGATACCCCGAAATCCCCCGGGGCTATGCTTATGATTCATAGCTTGTCAAATCCACTCAGAGACACACACGTCAAAAACGGCCTCCGAAATATGCTTATAATCAAGGGTTATACCATGCCAAGGGTTCGACCGTAGCAGAGTTTTTATGGACATGAAGTTCGCGGTACCATAGGAAGAGATGGAGTGCAAAGAGCCCAAAAAACCAGGCGGTCGTGTGCGTGATGCGCCCGGTTAAACCACCGATTTTATTCCTTTTTGTTAAACTTCACGCAATTAATTTGTGACGCCACAAGACGCCTAGTTCAAACCGGTAGAACTACATCTGTCATTTATCATGATGTTTACCAACACTAGACGTCAACCACAGTCTTTTTGGCAGGGCAAATAAAGGGCCGGCGTATTCAAGCGGGACAATCACGGACCGTTTGTAGACGAAATAAAGCCCCCGGGGGTGGAGAGTCTATGGGTAATTTGAGTTCATAATCATATATTTCGGAAGGAGATATAATTGTTGGCTGGTCTCGGGAAGACTAAATTAGGTAGGTGGAAAATGGTTCTAACGAGATAGCGATAAGGAGAGGGAGAGAGCAATGTCTCTCCATCGCGAAGCTGACTGCCTACTCTTATAACTGGGATGACCTGAAGACAGCTGTAGGGGTACGGCGTTGAAGCGTACATGCGCAACGCGCTCTGTACTTGGCCATCCTATAAGCTACGACTCAACTTATAACTGTTCAAGTGCAGTAGGCAGTCAGGCAGATCGACCGGGTCCTTACCTGCGCTAACCACGATGTATGGTACCTCTGAGAGACGCTCGCCCCGAGGGGGCAGCAGCATGCAGCCCATTTTGGGGTCAGTGGTCGGGTCTGCCTTTTTGGTGATTCTTTTGTTGACGACAGAAGTTTCCGCGATTTGTAATGGTTATGTTAACGACATGGCCAGCGAACATGATATTCGGGCTCCTTTCGGTTGTACCAATACGCCGTTTGGTAAGTATAGTGATAATTTTATACCCACTTATGCTAAAATATTTAGGCCCACGTGGATCTAGATATAACAGAGTTTACAGAGACTTTTCCAAGGGGTATTTAGGCGCTGGTGTGAGAGTAAATTAGCATACAACTTACTTTCATATGGATATAAAATAGTTAAAAGGGACCGTTTTCCATAAGCAATGTATTAATTCAAGGATCTGTAGCATTAGATATTGATAATAGAGTTTAAGCAAGCTGATCTTTCATGTTTACAAACTTTTTGAGTAAAACATCAGCTTCATATTTTACACTCCAAAGAGAGGGCTCGTGTTTGTTTTTGTATGCATTGTTTATCGAAAAAAAATTGCTTGAAACCTACATTCATAAAGGACCCAGCCCACTCATTTTTATACGATTAATCACACGCGACTATACACACACACACACACACAGAGAAACAAAACAAAACAACAACACTAAAACGCCTTTCTGTTGGTAGGACTTTTAAATTCTCCTGACGAAGTTGTGGCTGTTCCGTCGAAACCCTTTCAGGTTATTTCAAAACCCATTTGCAAACAACTTGACACATAGCGATTAAAAAATTGTTTTTTATCATTTGAAAGTGTTTAATTGCACGTGACTACATAAAGCAAATTCACGCTAATGAAAAAAGCAACAAAAAACATCTTTCTGAGGTTGGGGCATATCCACCAAATGAACTTGTGAAGGTGTCGTCGTCAACGATTCGCTTTCTTCAAAATAATTAACAATCCCTAAAAAACGACACACGGGAAGGGAGGACCTTCAACATCTAAAGTGCTTTTGAACGGGGACGTTCTATGAATTGCAGTTCCACTGATCACAAACGCGTTCACATCACTCTACTACAAAGATGTTGTCTTGTAAGGTTAATGTACAGATTCAACTTGTCGTAACGTCTGAGGCGCCATCTTGTTTTCTTACACGTGCTGGATACATTTTGAGGAATATAAATGGCCACACAAAGCCTGCTCTGTCCTTACGGCACAGCCTTAGGTGATATAGCACAAGACCTCCGGGTCGTTTATCTCGCGGTGGCTTGTTATATGTTCGCTTATTTACTGTGGAAATTTGAATAAGCAGATCTAATGTTGTAGCATAGGTAAAATAACCTCTGTATACGGAAGACGATATGGCTATACGCGGAGCTCGTCGTATGCAACTACTCCACGAAACGAGCATAAAGGCTAACTATATAGCAGAATGTATAAGTGGCATTCACCAATAATGTGGTCGACGTCCCCAGTTCGCTGGTTTTACCCTATCAAAAAGCCGAAGTACATCTGACAACTGCTGTAGTTACATACCGTGGGGTGAAAGCTACAATGAGCAGAGTAAAAGACTTGTCCTAGGCGGAAAAAAAGAAGACAAAATAGGTAAAAAATAAGGGATAAGAAAGACTATTACCGTCCACAGTAATCCGGCTGTAAAAAATAAACTAACTCAGCTCCTCATATACCAATAATAAACGAACCTCAGACATCGGAACTGTGACGATAATATAACATACATTACAAGGCAATGTATAATGAATATTTGGTATGGTCATTTGAAGAGAGTCGAGTCGAATATTAATCATGTTGCCTCATTATAGGGTTGGCCTGAACCTTGCTCTATGTCCAGGCTAATCACCAATGACGAACATGTTATACGGGGCTTCATTTCTGGCAAATTTGACCATCCAGTCAAAAAGAATTGGTATTATAAAGTCACCATACATCTGAGCCGCTGGCTGTCTATACACGGCGAAGCAAACCGGTCTAAATTGCGAGCTAAGAAAAGACTGTAATCTGTCTGCCGCGCTGTCTTAAAGACCTACCGCGAGTATGTTCACTGTACGGGTTTATAGAGCGCAGCAGGAGCAACTCGTGTTTTACTGGGTGATGCGAAAACCACGCTGTGGCATGCGAACGAAGATAGGATAACCGGTGTTGTCACTATATGCGCATTCTCTCCAAGCTTTATTATGTAACAAATAATCTAAAAAAGACGACATGTGACCCATATATCATTAGGAACGCGGACAAAGATTTATTATTTACCGGGTCAAGATCATCCTAGGAAACCCATGTGAGACCAGCGTAGGACCTAAATCAGAAAGAACTTCGGTCACGCTTAATTTGGTGCAAAAGAAACGAAGATAAGAAAAGATAAGATAATATGCGATCTCTATATGCGATCCTAGCAACCCCAGTCAAGTTCATTAAACTGATACAACATTACAAAACATAAAATTCACGAACATTATGTATAATATATAAGTCAGGAGCCTCAAGCAAACTGTTTCAGATAAGATATATCCCGCTTGACGTTGGAATCCAGGGAATGAAAGTCCTTGTCACTCAAAGTCTCGAAGATTCCAATCTTAGTTAAAGTTTCCGCTAAACAGAACATAAAACTTATTCTGTTGTATGCTTCAAGTAGGTTTGTTTCTATTTTATTACGATCTGAAGTTGTCTTCATCGCCCCCATATTAAGAAGTTATTCTATTATCCGTTCTGTTTAAAAACCAACACTGAATTCAGCGTATAGATATGTAACTATATTTATGTACGTTTTGGAACGCAATAGGATGGAGTCATTATACGTGTAAAAAAAAAAGCAGTACGAAGTTTTTGCATAGTACCCACAGGAATGTACTGTTGTACGAAATGGATTTGATGAAAACGAAGGAAACAGAAAGCTGCTTTAACTCTTATTAGAGCAAGTCTTTTGCTTGGTTGTGGTGTGGGTTTGACATTAGCAAAGCTAATATTCAACATCGACTGACATTCCGCATTTAGGAAGAACTCGGAGCTTTCTACTGCATAAGTAACACGCCAAAAATCATGAGGGGTCTTAAACATTAAGCTCATGGTTCGCCAATTACAGTTTGTCTGGAAACTGTGGAACGACTGCTTTCCAACAGCGTCGACAGGAACATTCCGTTAGCGCTTCTTCTCAAAAAGTTAATCAAGTGTTAAACGTGACGTAAGCGTGAACACATACCGAACGTTCCGCGAGGGAATCTTATATCGGAACTTTATAACAGTCAGCTGTTAAAATAATATGTGCAAATAAACGCCTAATACATATTTTTTTCTCGTTTTTTCCATTAGTATTAAATGTGACAATGCATCAGAGGGAAGACGCTGTCTTCCTGTTTGTTATCGGTAGTTCTTGTGTAACGGAAACATGCGGAATGATGATATTAAAGCACAGCTGTGCCGAAACAGTTGAATTATCAAAAGGACGTTAAATTGTTTGGACAAACTTTACCTTAAAATGATACATCATTTTAGTATCCCCTGTCTTCAAACCAGTAGGCGTCGAAACCGACATTCGTATACCAGCCGTCAACCAAAATGATCGCAAGATCATTGATCCGGTAATATTAGCTAAGTCCGAAGCTTACTAATCTAACTTTTAGTCGTTTCGTGTAAAAATGTGTTAAACATACTTCACACATATGAGATGATGATATCTGATGATGAGGTCTGATAAGAGGTAATGAGATTCAGATAAACTGAGTCAGAGGTACAACAACAACACATATGCTAAACTTCATCAGCTCAAGTATAGCTAGAGGCTGCTTGGAATATCATATACATCAATAACGTGGTGTGACGAAAACACTTACAACCATTTAGGAAATATCAAATATTTCTACGTACCAAATAAAACTAAAACTGAAATCGAGATCAATAAATGGCGTCGCCAAACTTCACTTTGTGTGTATTTTTACTGTAGACCTAATTCCTAATCCAAATGTTTCGCCCGGCCTTCAATTGGGCGTTGTTTTGGAACTACAAGTATGTTGTATGTCGCTTTGCAATGAACAATGGGTATGATTGCATCCACGGCAAGGTGTAATTCAATAAGAAGGTATGAAGTTAACAACAACAACATAACTGTTATCATTGAAAAATATGGTGTGTGCGTGTATCGCGGGTGAAGAATGCTGGTTTATGTGTGCATGACACGGAATTACGCACTGAGGGCCATTGAGGGTAAGTTTTGCCTTCATAGGCACAACGCCATTACCACAAAACAGCCGAGTATAGAGCACCTGATGTTGTCCGACAGGGAACTCATTTACTTCTGGAAGTGTGCAAGCTGTTTTAAAACACAATTATCTACCGGCCTAACACTCACTGTGGTTCCTAGAAGGGGACTGTGTTTCACCATGTTGGGATTGATTTATTTATTTCTTTTATTTGATTGGTGTTTTACGCCCTACTCAAGAATATTTCACTTATACGACGGCGGCCAGAATTATGGTGATAGGAAACCGGGCAGAACCCGGGGAAACCCACGATCATCCGCAGGCTGCTGGCAGACCTTCCCACTTACAACCGGAGAGAAAGCCAGCATGGAGCCAGCATGAACTCACAGCGGCCACATTGGTGGGAGCCTTCGGGGTTATTGTGATGTGATAGCGCGCTAACCGACTGAGTCATGGAGGCCCCTGTTGGGATCTGTTTCTATAGGGAAAACGTATCATAGACTATTAATTGCAATTGCGTAGCAAGTAGAAAACACACACATATATATATATATAAAGGTTTTGTGTGTGTGTATGTGTGTGTGTGATGTGAATGTTTAACCATGCACGTGGTAACCAGGCTAGCAGTCTATCTGGCCACCTGTCTACATACCTATATATAGTTAGTATGCCAGTAAGCGAACCACGCCTCTTGCCAATCGGATGCTTTCAATTAAAGTTCCGATAGCTTGCTGCCAGGGTTTGATGGTATTGTAGACCATTCCATCACGCTTCCTTTGCGTGACGCTATAGCACTAGACGCTTGTCCTGCACTACAATAAAACATACTAAAGCATAGATAGTAAAACCAGAGCAGCGACGACGCCGTGATAGTTGGCAAGTGGTTCAGCGTAACGGCTGAAATTCGTCATCTTTTCATTTTACCTCACTTATGGCTTTATTTCTAACTACTCATGTAAACGCTGAAATGGTTTATACACCCCCTAGCACCATGGATTAGGCACATTTAAGTAATAAAAATGTAGCGAAGTTGATTGCAATTTGTCACACATCGCTGGCTTAGAATTACTTAAAATGTTGTATTGTCATCACGTTATACACAATTACGGTACATGGAAACAATGCCAAGCCTCAGGGAAACCTTTTTTGGCAATCTGGCCAGTGGTATGTAGTCTATATTTTTTATTCATGCGTGTATGGTGACTTTTCACGGAAGACGTATTACTCGTGCAAAGCAAGACAACAGTAGCAAATTCACCTTTGGACACGAGAGGCCTTCTGCAAAAAGGTGTCTCATTGAATTATGTACTTTTGACTTGTTGATGTGATAACCATTTCTGTCAGAGCCCATAACCACACACCCCTTCAGAGTATAACCTAGTTACTTTATAGACATGTTCAGCAATGTTAGTGTCCGTTGAAAAAGCCCGGAGTTCTTTGTACAAGTTTTCTTGTGCTTACCCTGTGATTGACATGATAACAAGACAAGTACAGACAACAGCTACAAGCTGACTGTATAACTGAACAGCTGGAATGGCTTTTTAAAAGTTACGCAGTTGTAGTGAGCAACGAAAACAATACTCTTTCATTGTATGGCAGTGTTGGCCTCTGATACAAGGCTTTCTATGGGCCAACTGCCAAGTTTATTTGCTTGGAGCTACACTCTCATGACATTTAACCCACGGAAATTATTACTTTCCAGACTGTCACAATAAATATTCTTGTGAATCTTAGATTCAATGCCAACCATGCCGTTTGGTATGAATATTGGGCGATGTGGCATGAATCTGAAAGACCTGTTTTGTCATCATCTTGGGTGAAGTATATCTGCTGTGTGTGCTGGCAAGTTACCATGAGCATTTCTTCCAGTTTTTCATTCGGGAATTTACTTTGGCGAAGCTTAATATTGTCTTTTGGTAGTCTGCCTGAAAATGCGTGCAACATAGTATTTAATCTTTGTATCCATATGTTTTTTAAAAATGTCTCAACATACAGCCTCTCCCCCACCATATAGCCGAAATGTTGCAAATGTGGCGATAAACCCTTAACACACATTCATTAAGCTTTTCATCAAAATACAGTTTAACTCCAAATATTGGGGCTTTGTGACAATCTTTTTTCATGGAGGTAGAGATGTTTGTGGGTCCTGTCATCGAACGGGCTTCAGCGCAATATGCTTAAACAGTGCTTGATGCATGTATGTCTGTAAGGTGCTGGACAGCTGTTTGACCTTTTCAGGTGTTTTTGCTCATTGTTGACAAATTGGAAAGTTCTTTTGCGCTTTTCAATAGAAAGATTTATTAACGCTGCCAGATCCAGTTTAACAGTGTGTGGTAGAGATTAAGATCACATTAAGATGTAGTAAATCTAGCTAATATTGCACCAGATTACAGACTTTCCTATTACAACCTTTATGAATACTTCCAGATTCATTACCGTTGATATACATCTACACAATACTTAGGGCTCCAGTCTGAGTGCTAGTATGAGAGCCTCTAGATTCAGTAGTGTCAAGTGGTACAGTTTTATCTGTTTTATATATTGGAGCCAAGAGGTGTCTGTCATAGGTCACCGAGGTGAAATGAACAGCCGGACTCCGTGGCCGAGGGGATTATCGCACTAGTGCATCGTAATGAATCAGGTTTCTTTTACCAATGCGATCACTGTGAGTTCAAGCCCAGGTAACTCTTGCATCCTCGACAATTTCGCGATGGAAGGTCCGTCAGCAACCTGCTGGCGGTCGTGGGTTTTCCCGAACCCTGCCCTGTTTTCTCCCGAGCTGGCAGTCGTCGAATAAGTGAAATGTTCCTGAGCACAGTGTAAAACGTCAATCAAATAAATAAATCAATCAATCAATCAAATGTACAGCAAACATCCCTTCCTTTCTGATCATTTCTTCTTGTTTTATCCATTCCTATTTAGCGAAAATAATATTTCAGCATGTTCCATTCATAACAGTCAACAGTTCCGTAATTTCCGGAAATTTGTCAGGTATAGGTCTAATGTGAAAGAGACTGGAGAGTTCTCAACCATTGAAACGTAGTTAACATGTCTATGACTAATTTTATGTGATTTCCTTGAGTCTGGAACCTGAAATAATCTTTTGGTATACCATGTGTTTGACACGGTTAGAGTCTGGGTAAAAGCACGTCATTATATTCTCATCCATGACCTTATTTTGAACTATATCCTACTTAGCACTGTCAGACATTAAATGGTCCGTCGAAAATGCTTTAAAACAACAAATATGAGACCCAGTTCTTAAAATTCCATTTTGGTTGTTTTCAAAGAGATTTATGATGTAACCTTTTCGAGAAGTCAATATGCTCGTTTCTTATTAACGCAGTTTAGTCCTGAGAAAACTTAAGTCACTGCAAACCACAATCAGTCTTTATGCAGGGAAAATGTGGTTGGATTTTGTTTCCTAAGAAGGAGATAATTTTACAGAACTTCACTGAAACCGGTATACTGTAGCATATGGACAAATGTTTGTTTCTTCTTGGATTGTCAAAGAAACCGTCCGTCATCTGGAATGTACGGCTCAGCTGTGGCTAAGTACTGGAGGCCGATGAGAAAGTTAGATAAAAGCACTGATTAACAAAGCAACAGTTACGCTTACCGTGTTTTTTAAAATACAGTCAAACCTCTCAGCATAAACCAGCCAAGAATAATTATTCTTAATACACAGCTGGCGTTTTGGGGCAATGTTTTGGAAAACTGCGTCACGGTTAAAAAATCGATTCAGATAAATCCTTAACGACAAGTACGTCTTTAAGCGAACGGTACTTACATGTAATGACATATTCCGTAGTTTTGGAACCCTTGCCAGAATATAAAACACGGTCTTCTAATAACCATCATCATTTCTTTGAAATGGAGCCCTGCGAATTGTAACGGGCTGAAAACTGTGAAGTCCCTTTAAATCCGGAGCAGCGGAACGGTCTCGAAGTAGAACCGACCTTTGTCCTTCTTCATGTGTGTTGGATTATAAGCGAGGCAATGAGCATGGCTCTATTACATATTCAATGACGTGTAGATTGCACACATCAATGAGCACAGGGAGCAGATGAAGATGGTAGCACTTCTGAGAGTTTGGGTTCTTGTTCTGTGTAAGTTCACGGTAGCTTGGGCTGCCTTACAATGGTTCGGAACAACTCGGGAATTTGGTGAGTAGCTTATATTTAGTTCACTATTTTCGACCCCTGTGTCACATGAGATTTTGGTGATATATCTTTTCACTTTAGAATAGAGACCTTCTAAGAAACACATTTTTAAGCCATGGTGTAGGGTGGTATAGGTTGTTACTTAAATATTTCAATAATAATTAATCAACATTTAGAGGAAACACCGAAGTAATGTTTTAAGAGGCCGTATTTCACCGGTAACGTGTGAGCAAATATCACACTGTCTTCGCTGCTCTGGTTTTTTACTCTCTATGCTGTAGACTTTCGGGTCACCATTTTCGTCTCCTTTTGTAGCGTAGCATAAATATAGCACGAGGATTCAGAGCTGTCGCCAATGAGGTTTAAATTTACCTGCTTTACCGTCTTATCATGAGTTTGGTGTGGTGGGTGGCGATGCGACTGAATGGATTCATCTGTCAGCCAACAATGAAAGGGGTTGAGTGTTTCATTTTGCATTTATCCGTCCTACTTTGTTACTTGATATTCTTTCATATATAATTTTTTGGGGTGTTTCGGAAATTGCTCTTTCAATTAATTACTGGGAATGCATTATGATCGCATGTTTCGCCGCCAAGATTCAGTTGGGATGACGTTTTGATCATGTCCAAATCAGCGGTAGCTATTTGAGGGAAACCAGGAAGTCAATTTCAAAAGAAAAAAATGTGTGTAAAAAGAGTTTATTCATCAAGTAGTTGCAACAGCGGATTTACGTTGTCACCAGGAAAGGGACATGAATAATCACTATGGCTATGCCTGATTCTAACTTGATCGATCACCTTGGATTTACCGAACGGAAATCGTTAGATAGCTGTGTTTTACTGAAGCCCCTGGATGCATACATTGGGTGATATATACTAATACCAGCATTGGATAAACGTCAACATACTGCATAAATGTTGGCTATACTCGTAAATATGAATACAATGTAGACATATTCACTGTTCATGAAATTGGTTACACATTGAATAATGGTTAAATACGATCACTGTGCCTGCATATAACATGCGTGTTACATGTACGTAACAGCGCCACAAATGACGGCTTGGGCATGTTTTTTAAGTTTAATGTAGAACAATCTGGAGACAAAGAGTAGAACTAATCAATGCGTTCTTAAAGAGTGTTGGTTAGCTGTGCCTCTAAAGAGAGTTGGTTAGATGTGCCTATGAAGAGAGTTGGTTTGCTGTGCTCCTAAAGAGTGTTGTTTATGTGTGCCCATAAAGATGGTTGGTTAAATTCGACCGCATAGCTTAGCATTACGTGCTATTTGCACGCCTGGGAATTCACAAAAAGTCATAGAGAATCTGGATAGAATTATATTTATTCAAGGCATCGCTCTAAAAATATGATAATGGAGAATTGTTCCCAAGTAAAATATAATCCGGACCGAAACTGTTCAGTCTATTGTCCATTTCTGCTTTTGCGCTGGCGTTTTTGGCCCAACTGGAGACGTAGTGCTCATGTGTTGCAAGAAAACGCCAATACAGTTTGGACCCAAGTTGCCATTGCGCAGGACATTGCGCCCCAATATGTATAGCAGATCCCACTGTCATGTTCAAGGCATCCTGGTAGAACAAAACATTGCTTATTTGAGAGATCGTACAAAACTTTGATAATGGGGAATCGATCCTGGATAAAGTGCGTTGTTCATTCCTGCCTTTAGGGTGACGATTTGTTGGCAAAATGGTAAAGTAGTGCTCATGTATTAGAAGAGAACAATTGTGAATTCAGCTTGGTCCAAGGTGGCCAATGCGCGTGCAAGGGCGCCATATTCACTCATACGTATTGGTGTACCGTATAGACGTCGAAACTCGTTGTTGAAGGCTAAAATAGATATATTCGCTCTTTTGACAGGCAAACCCATGTAACAGCTGGTATTTCGTATTCGCCATAAACGAGGCACATAATTACATATTTTGCCTTTTCTTTCAACGCTGTGTGCCCCACTTCGCAGTTCTTTACCTTTACGCAATAGCCCGCTTGATGTATTGACTGATAGGTTTACAAATACCTGAGGATGTGTTATGAGGTTGAACGCGTTTGTGTGACGTTTAGGTTGACTGTGCCTAGATGAATAGAACATACTGCATGAAAAGTGTATTACCTTTCCACAATGAAGATAACAACTCTGTCAAGGTATATAGGAAAACAGGAAATACTAACAATGATGTGAATTGTCTCCTTTCAGGTCGGTCTTGTGGGATCCCCCCACGTGACTGTCAAGATCTCCTAGACGCTGGGTATCGTTATAACGGAATATACGTAGTTTACCCCCGGGAATCTGATTTGGGCTTCCCTGTTTACTGTGATATGGAGACAGATGGGGGCGGCTGGCTGGTGAGTCAACAACATTGTCGTCGCGGACTGAGCATGCGCATGACAGTTTGCTTGACCTAATTTGGGTGGCCATAATGGAGGAATTTTACAAGATCTGATAATGTTTATCACATCGATCCACAATGGTCAACACGCCTTTATTCTGCCAGGGTGATTTTCGGTGTTTCAGTGCAAACACGCTGCATGGGAGAGGGGGAAGGGTATAAAACACAGGCAAATTGCGGTTCAGTAAAATAAGGTTTTACCTTTTTTCATTTCAGTTTTTATTGCATTTACCCATGTAATTCTTTAATAACAATACTTCGTAAAGTAGATTGATTGAAAACACTGATTGGTTTAAAACATTCCTTTCATGTTCAAATTTCACTCTGTGAGAAGGTGAAATTCATACATTTCTGCGCTGGTAATAATGTGAATACGAGGAAATGAAAAACAGTTTGTGGTAATTTGCACATGTGGTTCCTCAAAATTTTTGTAATGAATTTAAATTGAAGCAATTATTTAAAAATGGACTTAGAAAGGATGGTACACAAATAACAAACACCAGGTTCGATGTTACTTTATTCAGTTAAGCTGAAAGCAAATTCATAAAGTGTATGGACTTTGGCAGCCTTGTTTTTATTAGTAGCTGTACAAGGAGCTCAGAAAGTTGCACTGTCTGTCGGTCAGTTGGTCAAAATCTTTAATATCTTATCTTTAAACGTGCGTAGGACACTCAATCAAGGCCCTGAGTTTCTGGCGACATCCACTTCTTGGGAGACGCTGCAACTATGCTGTATTTACGCTGAATTTATGCTGTATTACAACAGATTAACGTCTGCAATTCTTCGTACAACTAACACACAAGACTTCCTCAATTACCGAGACTTTTCATCAGCAGTTCATCTCTCTAATATCATGTTTCGTTTTGTGTGTACTCAACCCCACATCTTTTTGGTCAGTAAATTTCACGTAATCAGTGAAATCTTAACATGTTGGCGCAAAATATGCATTATGATATGATCTACAGAATGAGTGAATAGTGAAAAACGTGTAACGTTAGAGGGCTAAAACGAGCACAACACACATAAAGGTGTGTTACATAACAGAAAGAACGTCTGACAATTGAGGTACTAGTATTATCAGTTAATCTAGGACACGCGTTCGGGACTATTCGTGTAGTCTACGTAACCGCTGTCACACCATATTGTCGACTGATCAAGATACACACCAGCTGACATGTTCCGTTTTTCAACGTCATGCAAATCACGGGCAAACTGGTACGAAATGCGCGTGCGTCAAAAAGACAGGAAGAACTTCATTGTGAGAAACATACAATTACAAATGCCATATAGCATATAACAACCCCCCCCCCCCCCCGAGATTCCCATTCAGTTTCCACGTGGTTGTATCCCAATTCCACTTTCGTCACTATACTACCCCTTGTGTTATTTTAATAAGATTACTCATTTCATCTCTTCACTGTGAGGAGTTTATTTTGCTAAATTCAAGTTTGTTTTCGCAGCAGTTTACTCTGTTCTTAAAGCGGCAATTTTTGCCAGCCAGTCTTACTGCATATAACTATGACTTTAACCCGCTAATGGTCGTTATCCCTGATGAGAACTGATGAAAATACAAGGATGTAGAAACGGAGAGGTGTTTTCCTTCTTATACATGCATACATGAAGGAAATGTGCTCGACCCCGTTATACCATACCACAGATTTAGGTCTGTTTCCACAAGCCCGAAACTGTCTACACCTCAACATTGCAAGGCTCAATTTTGTTATCATAAAAGTGTTCTTGTTTCAAAAAGACAGCAAAAAAAAAAAAAAACCAAAAAAACTGCCAAGTGAAATATACGATTACAAATCATTGGCACCAAATCACATAAAGATTCGTCTGGAAAAATGGTGCAGCTGCTCTCTCTTCCGCCCATAAACCCACGTGATTTTACCGTCAGTCCGCACTATGGGATATAAAACAAACAGTTAGTTCTGGAGAACGTTCCTTGCTTTGTCCTTATACTGTGTCATTACATGAACGCGGATTAGTGTCCGTAGTTATCTTGTCACAATCTCGTAATTTATCTTGTGCTTCAGATTTGGTGCATAGAAAGAATCGCTTGTGGTTTTGCCTTATGATTAACTGGTTATGCCAACCACATCTGGTTATATTTAGGTTGAAGTAAATCATGTTTCAATAGGATTACGTCTTCGTACAAATCTAGTAACGAGATGACATGGCCGATGTCTTATATCAAACCACACTGGGACTTACAGGTTAATGTGTGGTTAGCTCAGTCGTGTGGCTCATGTCTAAAATTTACTACTACTTTCCACTTCATTATGGCACGATTGACTACTGACTCATCTACTATATAGTGTGCATTTGTAAGTTTTTCTCTATTTTTCGCCGAGGCTTCTTCTATCTTAAGGCGGCACATGTGCAAGCGCAACCATTTTGGTTTCTTTTTCCTGAAGTTAACAAGCCACCCGCGGATATAAGTGGTGTAAAACAGAATATCGGTTGATGAATTTCTTTGGGGGTGACGTTTGTGTGGTGATGAAGTCTGCACATGTAAGTCCCGCGCGATAAGAGACCGCCTGTGGTTAGATACACGGCCTGTTTCTTACCCCCTCCCTCCAATCACCCGCCACTTTCCTGGCCGTCTCGGTATGTCGGTGGTATAGACATTCCTTTCACTAAAACAGCAGTAAGAGAGGGTTGCAATATATTCTAGCCCGGCTTCAGAGCAGTAGCATTATTTACACAGTGTGATATCGTTAGGCGTAATTACCCTAGCCTTCCCTAACCCTCTACTCTCACCTCATACCGGTAGTCGTCAGTTCACAGCCTGACTATAAGCGGTGAACTGAGGCATCACAAACAGGCGTCAGCACCACAATCGACGATGTGGTCTCCCAGAGAGCGGAGACCGGCCCTATTTTGACAAGACACTAACTCTAAACAAACACAACTGTCAGTGCAATAACCATTCAATCCAACAGCCAATGGCCGCCGTGTAGACTGACCACCTGTCATGTCTTCCTGTTGAAAGCTGTCCACAATATGTTTCTCCTTTAACGAAGTTTCTTGCATTATGCTCGGTTACTCGTTCCATGGGTTAACTTACTTGTTTAGTATTTATATCGAATTAATCGATAGAAAAAATAACACACAACTCGCGGGAATCAAGTACCTCACATGGCTAGGTAAACTCGAACGGTAAACTTTCAGGCTCAACGCCTCACCATAACCTGTAAGATGGTTAGATTTGATGATAGTTTAAAACAGAAAGGCATACAGCATAGAGAGTAAATCCAGAGCAGTGACGACAGTGCAATAGTTGTCAAATGGCCACACGTTAGCAGTGAAATCTGGCCTCTTGTCCATTTATCTCATTTTAGTGCTTTATTCTAACTGTTCATGTATCAATATATGGCTGTTTCTAAATACAGAAGTCTAAACTGTCTTCTCTGCCTCAAGTAGATCATGCAAGCTAATTTTCCACGTCAATTTTGCCTTAGTATATATTGAATTTCTGACTCTGAAAGAACTCTCTGGAAATAAAAAAACTAAAGCAGAAAGCGGGTGAAACTAGAACAGCGACGTCAGTGTAATAGTTGGCAAATTGTGAAATCTGGCCCCTTGTCAGTTTACTTTAGTCAGGGTTTTATTATGACTATGTAAATGTGTAAGTACTGAAACAACTTATACCTTGCCACTGAGCACCATGATTACGCTGATGGTTAAACCGCAGTGAATTTAATTGCAATGTATTAGACGGCACTGGTGTAGAATTACTGAAAATGCTGTGTTTATTTAATCATCCTCTGGGATGTTTAGTCCAGTCCTGTTTAAACAGGAATACAATTTAAAAAACTGCGTCATGGAGACTTTTGTTATTATATATATATATATATATATATATATATATATATATATATATATATATATATATATATATATATATATATATATATATATATATATATATATATATATATATATATATATATATATATATATATATATATATATATATATATATATATATATATATATATATATATATATATATATATATATATATATATATATATAAAACTAACACAAGACCACATTGTTCAACTGCCTTAATTCAGTATATTATAATCGAGCAATTGGTTTTAAACCACTTGGATATTGATGCCCCTTATCTCACCAAGAATGCCAATTATAATACAAAGCCGTACACATGGTTATTGCCGATGGACACAGTGTGTGAGATAAATGGTTTAAACAGTTTTTCCTTAGAACCATTCCAGATGCGAAGCCCTATGGAAAAGACAGAGTAAACATGTTAATAATAAGAAAATGAATATTCTAAACCCTTGAAGCTTGGTAATTTTCCATGAAAGCTTTTTGACACAACTGGGAAGAAACATTCAACAAGCGGGCTCGCGAAGACTATTACTTCAAACACTTACTGGGTCGTCACATCACAGTCACGTTTATATGATATAACGCTCAGATTGGGCTTTAGTCCAGCATTATGACGAGATATCTTGATGAATTATTCCATCCCTTCTTGCTCACCGCCATTAGTCTCCTGCACTGTTATAAAGGACCACACACTCTCACAAATTGCCCCTTGATGCGTTACAACGGCTAAATCGGCTTAATGCACTCAGAAATTTGCAGCCTAATAGGAAACACATGTTTGAAGAAAATTGAAAGTTTGTTTATCATAAAACATTTTGCACGTTTAGCCTTTGGGCAGACGTCAGTGATTTGTAGCCCAAAGGGTACAGGCCCTATATGTGCACCGTCAAAATCATGTAAATATAGTAAAGGAGCATAGACCCTTTATATACCAAATATTTACTTCTTCGTTTTCCATGGGACAAGCAGATTAGAGAGTTTTACTAGTATGTGTGCCCTTGTGTTGGAATTCCTCACAGATCCAGCTTCCCCAAGGACAGTCTTAATAAAAAGCACCCAAGAGACTGTTAACAAATTAGCCAATTAGACGCACGGAACTTGCTAACCCAAGCCGTCTTTATTGACCACATGGCCCTCATCCGGGTGCCGTAAACCAAAGGGAGGCTGACTGATCTCATTCATTTTGTTCAGTCAGTCAGCAAATAGTGTAGATCAAGCGCAGGAAATGGCCTTCTCAAAACACGTTTGATTATGAATTTCGGCACGTGTATATGTTATAACCATTGTCCCAGGACAATGGTCAGAAATTGTCATATTCAAATGAAGATGAAACCAATTAATTACCGTGAACGTAGTGATTTATAAATGGCCTGTTATATTTAATAGTGCATGGGGACTTAGAGATGCTAGACTATAGAGCACGTTCGAATTCAGGTAGGAAAAGTCACGGCTTCACCCGAATGCCCAATGACCTCTGTTCTGCATTATTTATTTGTATACTTGGTATACATTTTGACATATGTAAAAGAAGCAAGGGTGATTTGAAAATGAAAATGCTTTATGCGGAGAGAAACTTGTCGCCCTGTGTTTTTCCATCGACCCACTTTGCGGTGTGAGAATTAAATTTTTGGCTGGTCATTCAGCGCTTCTTTAAAAGAAAACGAGGTTCGTTTCTTTTGTTGGGTTTCTGTACACCTGTGAATTGCGAACTTCACATCATGCCCCGTTGTTCCATTTGTTATTCTGTTAATGTAGCGTTTCTAATAATCGTTAACTGTGCTTTCGTAATTTTCAGCGAGAAACTCTTTCATTACAACCTTAAACCACCAGAACTCTTACTGGGATAATACAGAACCCCCTCGTTAAGCAGTGAGTGAGTGCTTGGGGCTTAACGTCGTACTTTAACAATGTTTCAGTCATATGACGACGAGGCGTCCTTCTGGTGTGTTCGTATAGTGTGTCTTCTTGTGGCAGGGCGTGTCGCCAAAGTGCTGCCGCCACTGGAACATCATACCGAAGACACCAGACATGACACCCCACTCAGTCACATTGTACCATTTTTAAAGTCTTTTGTATAACCCAAGCCGGGCTTGATCCTGGATCTCCCGACTTCGAGGCCGACTCTCTAACCATCAGACCACCAAGGCGGTCCCGGGTTTCTGCACTTCACAGCCCAGAATGCATTTGGCATATTGACGACATTATGCCAAAGGGATATCGTTTGCCAATAGAGCAGTTCCGAGCTCAAATTCTTTTGTAGTGGAAGGTGAAAAGAGTTCAATTGTGTCATGTGACTTGTCAAAAATGTCAGGCAAATTTGTTGATTTTGATTTGCCGATCACCTGTCTTGCCGTGTTAGGGAGGTATAAACGACCTCTCCGTCAATCAGGAGCTTCTTAAATGAAAAGAAAACTCCCAGTCCCTTGATTTTCCCTATTGTATGTCCAGTCTAAGTAACTTTTTTTGAACTTTTTCTTAGACGCTCACGTAATAGTAAATGTAATCAGAAATTGTTGCCTAACATTTTGACTGTAAGGCTTTTCTTACCTTCAGCGATAAAAGAGTTCGATCTCGAAACACCCCTATTCAGGATGCGTTTAATGCCATTTTGGGTAAGTCGTGGATGTATTTTACTTTACTGCAGCTTAGGTGTGATTTAATGCTCTCTCTCTTTGTTGTAGACATAAGTCATATGTGTTTTCATTCCGCCCGTCTCCTGGTTCATGTTGCGACTTTGGTGACAATAAGTGGATAACGATGCTCGTATGGTCGTTGGCGCAGGTTAATGTTCGTTCAAGATCGCTTATCCTCCATCAGTATGACATGCAAGTCTGCACGTCACAGGAAAGAAAGCCTGTCAGTAAGTTGCCAAAGATTGGTGGTTTACCCTGGATGGTCCGACTTTTTCATCCATAAAACTGACCGCCATTATGTAAATGAAAAATTGTATAAAAAAGGAAGAAAAACAATTTTCAATTAGGTGGTCAGCGCGCTATTGCAGCGTAATAACCCCGGAGCCTCTCACTAATGTGGTCGCTGTGAGTTAAGTCCAACTTATCCTGGGTTTCTCTCCGGCCGTTCGCGAGAAGGTTTGCCAGCAACGTGCGGATGGTCGTGGGTATCCCACTGCCAGGTTTGCTTCCACCATAATGCTGGCGGCCGTCGTATAAGTGAAATATTCTTGAGTACAGCGTAAAACACCAATCTAATAAATAAATATTCAATCAGTCAGTCAAGCGCTTTACACTTCTGTGATTGACCATTTTGCTAAGATAGAAGATTAAACTGGCCACTGATTTTTGTTCATTACACTGGGCTCGGAGCTGTCTCGTCTGCAGCATTATCCATAAGCACATCGGAAAAGCTGACAACAAACCCAATCATTAATCAACGGATTACGTTTACGTCGTACATGTAAGTCATATTCCGTATAGCTTTTTTCGTGAGTAGCTTTCGCTATAGGTTATAGCGCCACAAGCTGACGGTATAGTTTGGAGAAAAGATACGGGAAATTGTTGACTTTTCAATTTGTGAAAGTGCGCCCCGTGCTAGAGCAGTTTTTCCTGTATTCAAAATTCTTGCCGTAAACCCGAAAGTTGGCAAAAATATTAAAATTATCCCGTTTAACTGACCCATCAAGGTCGTCTTCCGTCATAAAGAGAGCATAATAGGTGATATAATTTATATGTTAATTATTGTTGCTATTATTATTATTAAAGGTCCAACAAAATGTGAATTTCATCATCTAATGATGCTGTAAAATTTAATCCTATTTTTTTTCACACACTGACACTGACGAAGATTCTTTTTCAACACATGGTTTTCATTTTAAGGCACACAACATATTTCCCGGCGTGCCTGTCTATCAAGTATCATTGAAAAAGTTTATTTTTTTCCAACCATGGAATATAAGACTAAAATTAGGCTAAATGAAATAGCTGTGAAATGGAGTGTGCGGTGACGTGATTCTCATTTGACACCTCCATTACACAAGAGCTGTCCTTGTTCTGAGAGATGGTCTATAGCCAAACCTTCCATGGTTTTTCAGATAATGCCGCGCTATCGTAAGCGGTTTTCGAGCCGGTATGTAAAAATATCGGAAGGAAACACCTTTAGCTGAGAATCCTGCCCAGGGAAAGTAACCTAGGGCTGACAAGGTTAAATAGAATCTCATGATAGATGTCTGACAGATACACGGTGATCCTCAACACGATGTACAAAACATGGACCGATTCCATGTACCCAATAAGTGAAAACAGACCTGGTAGCTAAGTGATGTTTGTTTCATCGTGGCACTTAGGTAACTGTCGGCGGGCAAGCTGCCTGATCCGAGCTTGGTAACAGCGTCCAGCTGTTGTTGTGAAAGCATGAGTATATAGCACTGTATTGCTATGTGACACCAGAGGCCACCTTTTACTTCATTGAAGCAAATTGTAACATGACTATCCAATCAGTCAATCAACCAATCAGTCAGTCACATGTTCAAAAGGCGACTTTGTTGATATCCTCTGTAAACTCCTTGGACGTTGTACTTTTCTTCTGAGCTTAAGGGTACACGATAAATTCCGGGTGGTTTTGACGGCTCTGTACCAACGTGTTTGCAAACATAGTAATTCGTTAATTACAGAAGTTGTATCATCCAAATGATTTTAGTTAGGCATACGGTTTTTGCTCCTGGTGTTTCAGGTTTTGTTGGTTCTCTTACCCTTGATGACATAAAATTTTCAGTTCTATCCAAAACATGAACAAAAACTTGATATATTTCAGCTAGATGTAAGCTAGCAGTATACAGAAATGTGTAACCTCAGCCACTGTACTGTACTGTCTGTGTGGCAGTATTATCCAATCAGAGCTCGACGACTGTTCATTTAATTCTGACGCAGATCTTGAACAAGTATACACGAATTGCACATGTGTAGCCGACTGGCTACTCCACTGTGCTTGGGCCGAGATAATGCTGAAAACGATGTTAAACCTCAAATAAACGAACTCCTAACCGCTATTTTGTGACAAAAGACATACCCATGCAGAGAGACGACAAACCAGTTTTCCAGCACAAAGTGCTTAGTTATTGTGATGATATTGGCCGATATTTAATGGTGTATGAAAACCACCCTCGGGCACAGAACGTATAAAGCTACAAAACATCAGAGGTTCATGAACTGGGACGTGTTGCCATGTGTTCAGGTCCGATTCCAACAGGAGATTATTGTTGCTCAGGTTTAAAAATTTACATAAATCCTCAAGTTTTTGTGGAATAAACTAATAATAAGGATAAAGTATACAGTTGCTAGGGGGTAGCACAGGTTAAGGATTTGAATACCGTTGAAGTTGTTTCTGTGGGACTGAAAACTATAACTCACGACGCAAAAGGATTTGTCGCAGTATGATGTGGAAATAGAATAAATGAAGCCCTAACAATCCATATCATATGCATATCCACAAACATATACTCAATTGTGATACATGAATGTATATGTATTAAGAACTTGCTTCATTTTATATTTGTTAATTATTTGGTTATTTCATAACGCCAAATTCAAGAACTTATCAGTCATGCGGTGGCGGTCATTTTTACCGCATAGCATAAACTACTGACTTTTGGCAACTTACTGAGGAACTTTCCCTCGAATATGCACACCATCACCATGTTGGCAAAGCAAATCCCCAAGAACAGAGAGTACCGGGGAATCTACAAACTCTCTTGCCAAGGCGGGGCCTGAACCCATACTTAGTAACTAAAGTCTTGGAATATATTCTTAAAGGCATGATAAGTGTATATTCTATAGAGTGTGAAACGTTTACTCATAGCCTTTTTTTATTGTAATATACTGGTTAGAAGTTTCGCCAGCAATAGATTTTTAAGTTTACAATCTTACCCCGCCAAGAGAAGTATATATAAGTAAATATCTGAAAGAAGGGTTCTCTAATTACACCACAGGGGGAAACTCTTCTCTCTCGGATAAACTACGTGCAGGATCACACAAAGTTGATTTAAACGATTGCTTATCTTAGCTTCTCCCCGCACGCCATGTCCTGGGGTTTTATACGCCTCACCTATTACATGCAATAAATCAACGGTGATTTATCACCACTGCGCTTGGCTTTACTAGAACACTGTGCTCTTTCTGTCTGTCCCACCGGTTAAATTTTGACACCATGTGCTACCTATCAGTTCTGAAACATGCTCAGGTGGTGGCGCGACAGTCGGCTAACTTTTGTATTGAGTTGACTGATAAGCAAACTTAGATTACCTCATCAGCGCGCAAGACCGTATGGGAGTTGTCTAAAATACTGTCTTTTATTACCTGCCTACAGTGCGAGCAGCAGGCTTTTGCATGGAGCGGGAAAACTCCGTAGCAATTGGCATTCTGGGGAGACATTCCAAACCGTTTATCGCCTATAAAAACACAAGATTACACTGATAGGGAGGTAACTCTGTATCCACCAGGAACACTTTCTCAAAGAGAACTCTTGGCTGTTTGACTGCTTCGCTGCACAGAACTCAGATATTCCATGCCAGTAAAGTTTCATAACGTTTTGAGTTTTCCCCTGACTTCCTTTGAAGCTATACTTGATCTGACGCAAAACGATGGAGCATATGTGGAGCGGGAAGTGATATAAAAAGCACGACATCATTTTCTTTCGGAAGATGATGTTCCACAGTCTCTGAGTATTGCTTTTAGTTAAGCAAAGCTACGATGAAGCTGGAGTTTCTTGAAGCAGTGATCTGTTGGAGATTATAGATTTCACTACGCGTCAGGTAAATGTATTGGGCTCAGGTAATGTCTATATGTCATGTTTTTATAGTTCCATACAGTGTACTGGTTTGAAAATCGATGATATTATACTACATCTGGCCGTTTTGTCTATTACATATAAGTTAGTGATTATGAAAGGAGCGTGTCGTGCTCAAGTGGATATAGAGGGCCTCTATGGCCTGGTCAGCGTGCCAGCGCGGCGTTATGATTCCGTGCCTCTCACTAATACGGTCGCTGTGAGTTCAAGTGCAGCCCACCGATGATGATCGTATGCTTCCCTTGGGCTCTGCCCGGTTGCCTCCCACCATAATGCTGGTCGCCTTCGTAGAGGTGAAATATTTTTGAGTACGGCGTAAAATACCAACCGAGTAAATAAATAAATAAATAAATAAATACATAAATAAATGAATCAAGTGGTTATAAAACGCGAGATGGACCGAAGGCGGGAGTTAGGGAGTCAATCCCAGACTTGTTGTTTGTGGGGACTGCACTTTGTGCCTATTTTCTGACAAGAGTGTTTCATTTCTTCAACATTACGTTCGTGGACTAACCAAATATGCGTGCTATGGAAAGCATTTCCAGAGTGTCCCCACACGAAATACAATGTCTGCCATAGTTTCTGGTAATGCTTACATCTGCCACCCAGGAAGTGGTTATAATCATTGGGTAATTAAACTCACCAGGAAAACCAGAACTGCAAGGAGATAAAGTTTGTCAGCGGTTGTCTAAATTCACTTTGTTCCTCAAAAATCCTCGTTTATAACATGAGATAGATATATTTTTAATTCGCTACAACCTCTCACACAACGCAGGTACCTGTCTGTAATTTATAACACTTTCCTGCCAGACAGCACGGAAATAGTTTTGCACACGGCTAAACTTAAAAAAAAAAAATGCGAAATACACACCTAGAAAATTTACCGAGTTGTTCTCTGCGAAGAGGAAAAAAATTTAATAAGTTTTTATTAGGCTCCCACGGATTCCTGAAGAATGAGTTTGGAAATTTTCCTCAACGCGCTCGTTCTTCACCAGGTGACGCCAGAATATCTAGTTGAAGTACCTCCGTCATGTCAGAGCATCCATTTTTTATCGGTAATATACCCAGAATAGGCTGCTGTATGTGTGTTGATATGCAGACGCGGTAATACAGCCAGTCAGGGTATAATTAGCAGTGTCAGTGAAAATTCTCTTTACGAAGCAACACAACTGTACACAGCCTACCTCTGGATAAATACCCCAAAACAGGCATGCTTTTTGGTGGCAAAACACCTGTCCAGTCTAAACTAATTTAGTTTACAGCATAGTTAAAATTTTTTCATTGTCATAATAATTTCGGGTGTGTCATTGCTTAGTGTGAATATTTATTTACTGAGTTAGACTTAAGTTTAAAACGGTTTCCTGCTGCTGGGGTCAGGTGTCTCAGAAAGCCCAGCCATGATTAATTCAACCATGAAACACCGTGTCTATAAACGACACTACTTCACAAAGATGACGATATTTGTTATGCGCAGTTTATGCCTTGAATGTTTAATATGTTGCCTTTTTAAGTGCATTGGCCATAAGGGGCTCCAAGGCTCAGTCGGTTGACCAGCGCAGCGCAATGACCAACAAGCCTCCCACCAATGCGGCCGCTATGAGTTGAAGTCCAGCTCTTGTTGGCTTCCTCTCCGGTCGTACGTGGGAAGCTCTGCCAGCAACATGCTGATGGTGGTGGGTTTCCCGTGGGCTCTACCCGCCTTCCTCCCACCATAATGTTGGCCGCCGTCGTACAAGTGAAATTGGTCATATACTTTTTGTGATGCATGTATCTTGGTTTACTGATTTAACGATTTGCCTATTTGATTGAGATTTCAAGCCATACTCAAATATGTTTCGCTTAAAAGAAGACAGTAAATGTTACATAAGTGGGGGAAACCCAAGTGCCCGGGGTAAACTGCCGACTTTTGGTAACTTATTAACAAACTCCCACTGTAGTGTCTTGATATATACACCATATGAGTGAAAATCAGGGGGTCCTTAACTAAGGTAAAACTGCGCGAACGGCCACATAAACACTGTCGACTGGTTTCGCGCAGCAAGTCCAGACATCGAAGGAATAAACAAAGCCCTAATTCCAAAGCTAGTGTTGAACCCACGCGTGTATTGTGTTTTGGTATTTATAGCATATATAATGCAGACTGAAATGCCACGGTGACATTATGCTGAAGAAAAACATTGTCATTTCTATTTACTATAATAGAAGAGGATATGTACCGCAATAACAATAAGTACAACACTGGAGAGCAGATATTTAATGAATCAGATCAGAAAGTGGACAGTGCAACAAAAGTGGCATAACACTAACATCTGCGAATTAGCCAAATATTTGGCGGTAATTGAGTTAATGATTTAGATGTACATGATATAGTTCAGGTCATAACCACACAATGGTTATCTAAAAAGTAATTGCAATTGCTGAACAGTTCTGGGCTAAGTGGCTATGACATATTCAGGTTCGACTCTATGATGCATTTGCTTCATTATGAGATGAGAACTTTTGACTGTCAGAAACGTCTGTATTACTGTGTAGTTAATTACTGAGCGTCTCCGCCAGGAATTTTTCGCCTGCAGGATGCACCAGCAAGTTAACAGATAAATGGATAATCATCTGCAAAAATACGCCTGTGTATGACAGATGCAAAAAGACTTATCTAGGTTAACAAACACTGTGCTTCTTCGCCTTAATCATTCGTTCCAGGCTTATTGAGTGGAGCGTTGCAACCGTGTGGCCGTTCAACCCTATGATCAAAATGGGGTTAGCGAATTTCCGGAAGAAGATGTTAAGCGAATAAAAAATTGCAATAGTTCTTTAAATTACTAAATGTTTTTACTACAATTTGGCGAACACCCGGGATTTTTTTTATAGTCTTTAGTACGTGGACTCCACGTTTATTTACACAGCATGAGATAGTTTCATATGGTTGTACCATGCCACATGCTTTCACCGTCTTTATTTTATAAACACCAAGAGACAGTTATAGTTTAAGCCCCCCGCCTCTACTGTCATAAAACACTTTTGACACTTGACCTGTTATTTTTTTATCCTGCCTGTTATATGACAGCAAGCTGAATTTTAACCACCCGTGACTTTGTCGGTGTGTTCCTCAAAGCACCTGGCCCCTTTTGTCACATACAGTGATAAAAGAGTCCATAAAGCTCACAAGCGCCGTAACATTAAACCGTCTAATGTTGAGTCATGTACAATGCTGGCTAAGACTAAAGAAAACACCCTCGAAGGCAATTCATCTCAACAGAACAAAACATTTCTTTATCGTTAACGAATAAATTGTTAGCTGTGTAAAGTATACACTTAGGTTTTAGGCCCGTAATGTTGGCTAAAACTTGATTACTATACTAAAACAATTGCTACAGTGACGGGAAAGGCACAAAAGCAACAATAGCAGCATCGCACTGTTGGCAGCAGACTGTTGACATAGCCAGTCTTATTCTGGGGAAAAGATTTATGATTGTTCTGACTCTACTCAAAAGACAGGTGTCGACAGACAAAGGTTTTGTGCCTATATAACTTCCGTTTTGATGGAGCGTACAGTCCATTCTGTTCTACCTGCTGTGCTTCAGTTTTGCTTAGCCATCAGAGCTATATAGGTGTATGCGCCCTTGTGCTGCTCTAGTACTATATGCGCATGTGTTCTGTATCAGAATGTCTTGAGCACAACTTAGTCAAATGTACATGTAATTTGCTACCATTTTGCTGCACAATGGCGACTTGAGCCAATGGAGAAAAATGACCCATTAAAATACTCATAGAGATACCCTTCATGTTTTTTGTACGATATTGGTTAATCATCCATTTTCGGGGCCTCCGTGGATGAGTGGGTTCTCACCACTGAGGTCGCCGCGAGTTCAAGTCCAGCTCATACCGGCTTCCTCTGCCCACTGACCGTACGTGGGAAAGTCCGCCAGCAACTTACGGATGGTCGTGGCCTTCCCCAGTCAAATAAAGAAAACAATAAATCAACCGCCTCCGATCTGCCAGCGCTGTAAATCCGTTACAGTTTCTATCTATCTACCTATCTATCTATACCGTATAAATAAGTACATGAATAGAAAAATTCGTTGCTAAAGAGGGTGGGCAGGAATAAAGTTACGAGGACTTCATCTAACCCAAAAGTTATTTAAATACTAATTAGTTGTTCTGGGCATGTAATTATGTACTATGAAAGACTGGGGGAAAATATTGACAAATAACAAAGTGATGATGAAATGTTTATGTATTTGTTTATGATGTTATACATCTCAAGGAGTGTTCTGTCATGAAGGTGGTTCATTACAAGCAGTACTGCCATGATCAACTGTTATACATCTCAAGGAGTGTTCTGTCATGAAGGTAGTTCATTACAAGCAGTACTGCCATGATCAACTGTTATACATCTCAAGGAGTGTTCTGTCATGAAGGTGGTTCATTACAAGCAGTACTGCCATGATCAACTGTTATACATCTCAAGGAGTGTTCTGTCATGAGGGTAGTTCATTACAAGCAGTACTGCCATGATCAACTGTTATACATCTCAAGGAGTGTTCTGTCATGAAGGTGGTTCATTACAAGCAGTACTGCCATGATCAACTGTTATACATCTCAAGGAGTGTTCTGTCATGAGGGTAGTTCATTACAAGCAGTACTGCCATGATCAACTGTTATACATCTCAAGGAGTGTTCTGTCATGAAGGTGGTTCATTACAAGCAGTACTGCCATGATCAACTGTTATACATCTCAAGGAGTGTTCTGTCATGAAGGTAGTTCATTACAAGCAGTACTGCCATGATCAACTGTTATACATCTCAAGGAGTGTTCTGTCATGAAGGTGGTTCATTACAAGCAGTACTGCCATGATCAACTGTTATACATCTCAAGGAGTGTTCTGTCATGAAGGTGGTTCATTACAAGCAGTACTGCCATGATCAACTGTTATATAGATAGATAAAAAATATAAGTTACGAATTGATTTTCTGCAATATTCCAATGTGTGTTAAAAATGACATTTTAGGTTTTATGGATAAGTTCAATCAAAAGTCTTCTGCTATTCGTCTGTTTTTCATGTATTTTCTATCCACAAGTGAGATTTGTTCATAAATTCTAAGCTCTCGTTTCGACTGGGTTTTGTTAAGCAATCTGCCACCTAATGGCCCACATACCGCCATCGGTACGAAGTGTGACCTTTGCCATTATTTACAAACTGTCATGAGTAAGGCATTTGGTTAGAGTATTCAAAATGTCATACAATTCATTCATTGTACGTTTGCTACTTAGAGCTAGCTTATTAGGGGAAAGTCCAGAACTGATCATCTATTTGTTAATTTTTTTTATAGCATGCATGTGTCATGTCGAAGTGTACTAGGTAACATTGTCATTTATAAAAGGCGATAGTAAAGTGTGCCTCACAGAAGTTTCTTCGATGCCGGGCTAGAAAACTCAAGTGGTAAATTTCTTGCATATTACACGACTCTTTGTTACGCCTAAAACTTAAAATGAGACCGATCGTAGATCGCAGTGGAAACTCAAAATACATTTTGATGACAGTCACACAGAAGAATACTGACAAAAGCTAGATCTCGGACTGTTGGCAAAGTCTGCGCATGCGTGCATAAATGAAGTTATGGTGACTGAAAGGATCATCAAGAATGTTTCTGAAAATACGTTCACTGGTTGTTTCAATATTTACCACGAAACTGAGTGACGTCACAAATCTTTTTGTTCACCTTTATGTTCAGCTGTGAATAAAGTTCATATGATATTTAATTTCTGCTTTAGGGGCAGAGAAAAGTTGGCGTCACGTCACTGGTGAACCACATCATCAATATTATCCATAAATCCCACCACACAATCAAAACATTTGACTGCGTTTAATTTGGTGAAACAAAATCTGAAAACTTGAGTGAGGGTATTTTCGGAAACAGTTTTTCATGGCCCTTTCACTCAGCATAATGTCATTTTTTCTGAGGTCTTTCCCTTTATAATATGACACTAAATTATTCATTTCCTAAGTATTGTATGTACTGAGTTTCTGTTGTTGATTTATCCAGTCGCATTCTCGTGAGAACTATAGGAACTATACGAAGGTAGCTATCGCACGTAGTTACGAGCCTTTTGGCGCACTGGTATTGGTCACAAAAATGGGCAGCATTTTTTAAAGCTACCAATAAAAATTCAGAATCCTGGCTTCAAAATACCCTTAGAATTGCACGTGGAACAAAAGTGAATGATATATCAGAGAAGGCAAACGAGTGTGATTCACACGAAGTAGTCCCAACAAGGCGGTTGACAGCAACAACATATCCAATCGTTACATGATTCTAAATCACCTTACCGGTTGACCTCTGACAGGAGCCCGACATGACAAAATGGATATATGTATCTTAGAGCTGATTACTCGACGTATTACTGACCAAGGAAGAAGGATTTAGAATCCATTTTAGGATGGATTTTGTCTAGTTGTTTTCAAGCGCTCCGGTTTATGTGCTTGATATTGTTTAAATAAGTTCTGTACATTTGGAGTATTCCCTTGGTCATGGTTTCTGGAAGTCAAGTGTTCCCTTAAGTTCCATGACAAAATATGCTGGTGTGATATGAAGTGTACTTAACTAAGGGTTACTTATCTCTAAAGTAAACTTCATGAAACCGGAGCCTGGTATGGAAAACTGATCAAGAATTTTCTAACTTGTCTTATAGGTGTTCCAAAGGCGATTTAATGGCTCTCTGGATTTCTACCAGAATTGGGAAACTTACGAGAGAGGATTTGGTACTTTTCAGTCCGAGTTTTGGTTAGGTAAGATTTATGGAAAAATTATCAACAAAAATATGCAAATATATAAAGCAAATATAATAAAGAAGGATTGATCTGAAATTTTTCATTTACGCATTGGGCTTTAAGATTGTCTAGTCAGCTAATAGATGTATATTTGTGGTAAAATCTCCAACATGAACATCTATCTTAATATACGGGTAGCTTAAACTTGAAAATGGTAAATGATTATACCCAGCGAGTATGTACAACTTTTCATCTTACACTTTTTCTTCTCATACTCTTTCAGGAAACTACAAATTGTATTTATTGACGTCTCAGAAGAATTATGAGCTGCGTGTTGAATTGGAAGATTTTGCGAACCAAGAAGTCTATGTGAAATATAAAAAATTTGCCGTGGGAAATCCTACAGAGAAATACCAGCTGAGAGTGTCCGGATTTGATTCCTCGGAGTTTCCTAAAGTTGGCAAGTCACGATTGTAAAATATTAAATGCAGGGAACCAAATTTTATTCACCTTGATCAGAATTTTATTTTGATGTTTGAATCAGCGTGTGTTTTTCTCTTTTGTCCTCTGTTTTTTTTTAATTCGTCCCAAAATACCTATGAAATAAATATACAAATACATTTAAGTTAGAAATCAAATGTAGAAAAGGATATCACGTCACGCCCACTGGATAAAAACTTTTCATAATTGTTCCTTTTGATGCCACTGTGATAGATGTTGAACTCCTGGTGGGTGTAATAATTTAAAGATGAGCTGCAAGACATAGGCCTACGTCTGCAGGGTGTATGGAATATATGGTTATATCTTAAGTGTCTTGATATTTATAGAACAGTTGCGCATCTAATATAAAAAGAAATGGTGCGGATTATGTAATATTCGTAAACATATACATCAACTACGACAAGAAGCTGTGTTGACAAAAACAAAACAGAAGCAAACCTGGGGCAACGAGGGAATGAGAAATGGAGCGGTAAACAAGATTATAAGATAATGGAATAATTACGGCTGCGCAAATGGCAAATTGCTAGTCTGCAGCTGATGATAATAAAAAGAGCGTAAAACCTCCAAAATGTCGGCGCGTACTGTATGTATATGAGAGATGTACGCGGTAAATGCTTCACGTTTATGAACGTTTTATGATGATTGTATAGAGACGCAATGAGTGTACGCTTTTGGAAATGCATGTATATTTTTACCTTTAGCCTAAATAATCTATATGACAGTGATGGAAGCTGTGAAAATGTCTGCGTTTAACGCCATACTCAAGACCTTTCCACTTGCACGACGGCTAATGGGTGTAGGAATCCGAAGTGTCCGGAGTAAGCCACGGCCTTTCGTCAATGAATCTGACAAACCTATTGACTTAAAAGATACACCGAAAGGGACTCCAGGCTGATTGTATGATTTCTAGGGTATTAAAGAAAGTTAGCCCCCCCCCCCAAAAAAAAAAACCCCATCGTTTTGGAGGCGTATTTTATTTCTCTTAAAGGTTTGTAATAATTTCAGACAATAGTTCGAAATTTTGGAGATCATTTCATGGATGAACTAACTGCGGACGCGGAACTGGTTTGCCTCCTTCCTACCACCCCACCCCTCAACAATTTGTTTTTCACAGCTATCACTGTTCACTTTACGACTACAGGCTACTTACTTTCTGAACTGACCCATAACGTCTTTGAAAAACTATAGTTTAAACCCATTTAAAAGCAGGAGGAATAAAGTTAGGAAACTATTTTTTACTGCATATTACGAGATAAAAGCCTAACATTTGATATAGCTTACAAAACCTTTATCAAAGTCAGTGAAAGCTTCAGTCCAGTCCGGGAATTGATCACAGACCGATCTTTAGCGTCGAGGAGAAAGTCTGAGATAAATAAATGAGATCTTAATATCGAACTTGACATAGAAAGCCAAACAACCAGAGGCCCCGGATCCTGGCTCAGACTGGCAAAGCGCTGGTTCGCTTGACCACCAAGCCTTTGGCCAAAGGATCAAGGGTAATGGCTTGAAGTCAGTCGGCATTATTACAACCACAACGTGCAAACAGGTCAGCCGTGAGTTTGAATCCAGTTCCCAGAGCTTCGGTTGCGGCTTTAAGTAAGGAGGTTTACACCGTTACTTGAAGACGGTGCCAGGTTTGCTGCGGTCACTGTAGGGTTTATCTTCCCCATGAATCTGACCATTGCCCTTTAAGTGAAAAATGCTTGGCTACCGCGTATTAAACTCATGTGAATGGAAACGTCAAATTTTTGAAGCAAATAATAAAAGTGATTATGTGAATGAAGCAATGAAAACAACTGTTGGTAGAGAGAATCGTAAGAGTTATTTTGCTCTCATGCAGATTTGCCTGGACGACGGTCAATACCTGAAAAGTTAAACACAATCACTTCAAACAACAGGGCTTTATCTGGTTATTCACTGGGTCTGCACCACGGCTAGAAACCTTACTCATTAAATCATTATCAATTAAAACAACTGGTGTAGGGGAGAATCATAAGAGTTCTTTTACTGTGTTTTTGCAGGTGATTCCTTGGGCCTTCACGACGGCCAGAAGTTTTCCACCTACGACCAGGACAACGATGCTACAGTGGTCAACTGCGCGGAACAGTTCAAAGGGGCTTGGTGGTACGAGAGTTGCCACCGTACCAACCTGAACGGCCTGTACCTGAAGGGAACAACCGTCACCTACGCCAACGGGATCAACTGGAAGACCTGGAAGGGTTATTACTACTCCCTGAAGGCGACGGAAATGAAGATCCGACCACGTATAAAGGGTGGTTAACATGATTGGCATAAAACAACAGAAAGATTAATGACATTAAATCGGCTGAAGTCTCTAAAACAGTGGGCAATCAGAGGCCCAGTATTTGTGACTTCAGAAGCACAATCTGTGGTGCGCTCTGCATAGAGTGCGCATGCGTTATATAGAGTTATCATGTAGTGTTACTTGGGATGTTTCCAGAATATTCAGTGCCAAATGCTGTTTTCATGCACAAAACATGCAAATGATGTTTCCTGGTTTTCTTATCTGCGCCCTGATAAAAGTAGACACATAACTGGAGGCATCTACGATGTGGAGAATAATTTCTCCGCACTGCATGCCCGACGCCTTTTCGTTTCCAGTATTTTGTGTATATGTTGCGTGCAAAATTCTATATTCCATTTTTAATTTACGAAGGTTTCTGTAAATGCCAGTTTTGTCTTTCTGTGAGTGTACATTATAAAGTGCTGATGAATGTAATGGTGTGATGGACAGCTTCGTGCAGCAATTATGCCCTTCCCATAATGACCATAGATGGATGACGTAAACTCGGTACCTAAACCCAGCAGAGATGGCCACATTGAGAAACAATGGCTGACAAGTTCATCACGAATATAGTGTTTTACTGAGTTTAAAAATGAGATTGTCTTGTACATTTTTTTTGTGGATTTTTTCTTCACGTTGCTTGTAAATTGCTCATATTTTTAAAATTTACTCATTGGTATAATATTTTATGATGGTGTAATTCACCCGTCTTATTTTATTATGGTCGATATCTTTCATGACATTTTGCTCAAATTGTTTCATCCTTTGGATAAAATCTTTGCTTTCGTGATTAGACAATTTATCGAAGGGATGTTAAACAGTGTAAATAGTTGGTATGCGAGCTGTGTTGAAGGTGATGAGAAGTTTACTTCAAAGTAAAAAAGCTGAATATGAATGAGTATAGCGATGGTTCTATATAGAAGATAGCCTGTTTGGCCGTTTACCCGGTGTTGGTCACGATGTGCTCGCTTTGTTTGACAGGAAGGAGCTGATAACATGCAAACCCAAACGGAATGCAGTAACTCGTATTAGCTTGTTAACAATTCTCATGTGCCTACTGATCGTTATGATGTACTGTTTACATTACTGTCACCAGAGAGCTCTTTGTAAAAATTTGGCCCAAAATAAAATGAACAAAAATTTAATTGACTGTGTACGACGTTTTCATGTGATAATGGAATGTTCATATGTTATATGTTATGACAACACAGTATTGTGAGTAATTCTAGTCCAGTGACGTCTAGTATACTGCATTTAACATCGACGCAATTTACCCCCTAATTCAGCTCAAGTCATGGTACTAGGGGGACTGTAAGTTCTTACTACTTAAACACTTACATTAACAGTTAGAATAAAACCCTAACTGAGGTAAATGGGAGACTCTGACGGGCTACACAAAAAGGGTCCAAATCGTGGAGAAACACATCGTTGTCTGATGTGATGCTGCAATGGTTGTTTACTACCTAAGTGCTTTCAGAGCACGCATGCGCCTGCAAGTGTGACGTAATTCCAGATAGAACAAAGGAACTTTCGACCCCTTTGTTAAAGGCGGGAGGAATTTTACGAGTTTCCCACTGGTAGAGGTCCGAATTTCACCAGTAACAAGTGACCATTTACCACATATCACACTGTCGTCGCTGCTTTGATTTCACCACCTATGATGCAGTCTTTTATATCCCTTATATTTAATGCTAGATGGGTGACACGAACGGTGAGCAACGGCATATTTGGGTCGTTATTTTATTCTAACGTATTATAAGGGGTACCCCACACTATTCATCTTTATTGCAGCCAGAGGCTACCTTAATACCCGTAGGAAGTTATTGTCAAGCCAATGTGCGCTGGATGAAAACATGACACCCCATAATACGTACAAGTGGTTATTATAGCTGATCGACTACAAAGACACCTGAGTTGTCGCTATATGCGGAAGATCTTCGAAATAATGCTGCAAAGGAAAAGTAGTCTTCTTTGCAGAAGACAGAGTTGTTTTTAATGTGTCTATAAGCCACCTTAAAGTTAAGTGCATCTATTTTTTACCTAGTTCGGCTTAAGTAACGATGCTAGGAGGTGTAGGTTGTTCGTTTTAAAGCATTTACATGGACACTTGAAATAAAACCATAACTCCGGTAAAGTGACAACGGGTTTGATTTTACCGGTTACGTGTGATCATTTTATACTTTAATGAACACAGAAAAAACAATAAGATCTTGAAATAAAATTCTTTTCATAATGGACATAATGGAAATACAGTGAATCCATATTATTGGGTGAATAGAATTTATCTGATCGTTCATTTGTTTGGCCTTTCAGCCTGCCAATCTACAGCAGGTTGTCTCCCCTTTCAATGGCATCATCTCTAAATGTTTTGAACCCCACCTGAACATTTACATAGAGTCACAAGACAGGTAAGTCCAAGCGGCTGAACTTGGGTATAGAAGCCCCTTATTTATTTATTTTTTTTCACCCCCTCCTCCTCCAACGAGGGTTCATGTCTTTATTGTGCTCTTTACAGATATTTGTAATTTTCTTTGTATAGTGAAAGGTTTTTGTGTGTGTTGTCAGATCAGAATGGTTTTAGAAGTTCATCATTTTCATGGTCATGGCCAGATGTAATCCAAGATTGCTGGTGTTAAACATGGGGATCTTTCTTGTGGTATTAGGAGAGGCGTTTACATTTTAATTGCTATAACTCACAAGTTGAGGGCTCATTATCTATCTTGGGACTGGAAATTTGTAAATTCCTCCGCCCTCATGGCTTGTGAGGGGGCCTTGGTGACAATAAGCCGTCGATGATGCTTGTGTGGCTGTTTGTTGAAGACCAGTCAGATGGTGTGCATATCACATGTAGGAAAGTTCATGAGTAACTTGACAAAGGTTGGTGGTTTACACTGGGCAACAAACTGCCATCGTGCGAAGGTCTGTCAGCAACCTGCGGATGGTCGTGGGTTTCCCGCGGGTTCTGTCCATCATAATGCTGGTCGCTGTAGCAAAGTCATCCAAACTGAAATCTTGTAAGTGCGCCAATAAGTCATAGAATACAGGGAAAGCATGGCGTTTTGACGCCCTCTTTTGGGCGTTCATTGGTTAAATGATTCAAGCTGATTTTATCTAAGAAACCCAAACCTTAGCGCGAGGTAAAGTGTGAAGGGCTACGTACATTATCACCATATCTTATTTCGTACACAATCTTTTAGGTCAGGTGTTAGAAGTATATATCGTGACTTATAAGGGTACCACTGCCGGAGAGGAAAAATGATAAGCAAATGGCTTGTTTAACTGTCACACAGCAACAGGCCTTACACAAGATCAAACAAAGAAACACGAAGACGCTTGAATAAGCTCAATACATATATTTGCACAAAACAGGAAAATGGTATAACTGACAGTAATGTACACAACCAGTACAGATAATTACAAAAATATATATAGTTTTCTTACTGCTGATAGCGTCCAAATTCGTATGGAATATTCCGACTTCCAAATGGCAAGTCAGTCCACGTAAATATAGAATCCACAATCCTTGGGAATTCTCAAATCGAAGGACGACAGTCCTGTAAGTGACAAACAACAGTGGGCACAGCGCGCTGACGAAGGTATATATCCAATTCCCCGGCAAGGTGCGACTTTCCTGGGCCGACGGGTTGACAATAGCGTCCGTAATGCCGCGCTGGCGATGTATGTTTCACTCTTCGGAAATACACAGTGAGTAACTTTCAGGGTAAATTGGAATGAAATGTAAGTAAACGCACAAAGGGACAATGAGCTATACAAGCTCCAAAAGAACGTCTGAAACAAAAATATCAACTGGCAAAACACAAGCTCACAAAGTGCTACGTACAGAAAAGAGTACGTACAGAGTACAAAATGACAAAATTGTCGAACATTATGAAAACCGATATCTTCAAGTCCCACAAAATCTTTTTACGTGACCGAGAGTAAATATAACTAATCTCAAATGAAAATGAGTAAAAGACTGCTCTCAAGTGGACATATGTAAAATGACTGCGAGCATAACAACTTTGTTGCTTATATATATAGATCAGCTTAGATAAAAATCTACATGGTTTGTTCGTGAACATGTTTAAAACTTGGGTACATCTTTCCAGAATGTACGCTCTATGTATAATCACACAAAACTCATAAACACAGAAGCCACGAGGAAGCGAGACTGAATTCCAGTGCAGGTCACAACGTACTCAGAGGGAAAAATGTAGGCCACACTCTGACCCGGTCACAGCAAAAAATATCATACAATATTTTAAACACGGGGTTCATAACATGACTCACTGTGGTGCTACGTCGTTTTGGGGCAGAACCACATAGATAACAACGTTGGAGAACCCGTCTTCCAATGAATAACTGTTGCTGTCCCATTAACATGTTGAAACAATGTGGTGTACCAGTGTTATGTACCATTGCTATATACCAATGTTAGGTACCAGTGTTATGTACCAATGTTATGTACCAATGTTATGTACTAATGTTTTGTACCAGTGTCACGTACCAATCAAAGGATCACAAAGGGCTGTGTAAACAACACAAAACCCATTTCACTGAAATGAATGCATTCATTACATCTCCCCATCTCCAAAAGAAAAAAAGTATAAATTTAGTCACTTCATTGTAAGTACACAATAGATTAGGTTTTAAGATAAGTGTAGACTGAGATAAGTAAGGAATCACTATGTCTGGGATATGCTATGGAAATTTAACCAAACTGAGACAAATCTGATCATTTCTCTACAAGACAAAGAGTAATAATGTGATATAATAGGGAACAAATACTGTTCATACAAGCTGGAAAAATCACTCCTCTCTGTTAAACTGTAATATGTGTGCACTTCCTATTTACTCTGCGTCCAAAAGGGAACCGAAGAATGGATTTTAACACCAACGTTTAATATATTAAAATTTGCTTCATTGCAAAACAGCGCACGTTTCTTCTAAAGGGCAATAACTCCAATCGAAAAACTTCACAGTTTGTCGCCCCTCTTGCACGAGCCTTGGGACGCTTCATGTGGTTGAACAGCTGGAACAGCATGATCCATCTGTTTGAGACAACAAGCCAGAAAAACTAGGAAATGTAATCTGAGTTAATCATCTGCTACATGTAAAACGCTTGAAAACTAATAGTTATAACATATCTCATTTCGTGGACAAAGCGGCTTTTATAAATTGTGTGACGGATTAGGGTGAAGTGTCAAACTACTCAAGATGACGTTACGACGTTACACTATAGTGCGTCATCATGGAGCCTCAGGAAATCTGTTTTTTTGTACACAATGAAGGTTGTTGACGGCAGATATGTTACATCCTTGAATCCAGCTTAATAATAACCATGTCATCCGTGCAGAGACACTCTGTCTCACTTGGCAGTTAGAGACTCAACTTGACGTATGTAATTGTGCTTGACAGCATGTTTCCAGACCTAAGCTGACAAGGGATTCACCATTGTCCCTTTAGGGGGAAAAGGGCCTCAAGAGGATGAGCTGTGATCAGCTGTACAGAAAGGTATTCAGTCCGTGAGAGCTCATGGCTACCACTGCGCAGATAAGTCAGAGTGTACACAGACGTGTGGACGCCCATATTCAATCGCACCTTAGGTCATGCCATGGGAGGCGTTGTCATGTCATACACGTCTGGTGTCAGACAGAGCGTCAAAGTGAAGCAGAACTATACATATATCGATATTGTCGTCTAAGGAAAAAAATTTACGAGTCGTATAAAGCCCTAACCAAAGAAACAATTTGAACAAACACGCTACAGGAAAAAAAGCCATTCCGACATTGTGCGGTGAAATAGAAATTACAAGAAATCATTTCGCAACAATAAGGTACCTCTAAATGAAATTATTTTATTATCCATTGCCCAGCAAAACAACAATAAGTGTGTTACTAAACATTGCTGATTAATAAGGTTTTTAGTTCTGTATGATTATGATTAAGGGTCATTCAACTGCGCTGGTTAAGTCGATTATATGTGATGCGAATTAATTTGACGTTGTTAAAAGCCTAACTGACACTATCGATGTTTTCTAAATCAATTATTAATAGTGTGTATGTAGGTACGTTCAGGTGGGTCTTAAAAGCGTCCTCCTGGAATGTACAATAATTAGTACCAATCAGCTAAATGAAAAGCCACACACACGCTAATGATGTATGCCGATGTCAAGAAGCTTGTGGGGTTTATGTACACACTCAGCATTGAAAAGGGTGCACGGGTAAAAATAAGCAACTTCACTGATGCGTAAATCACAGGTTTTGTAAATGTCGGGAAAATTTGACGCGTCGTAAAACAGCGAGGACAGAATAACTGCCGCATCATTATCTTCCACATCTTTCCTAATTGGTGGCCTGAGAAGCGGTCGGACTGGCCGCAGTCAACACCAGCACCTTTAATTGTCGCGTCAAGCAACACGTTATCCTCGAGTTGTTGTTAACACATCGATCTCCACGTGATGGCTTTACGCTTGAAATCAACGGCAGCACGCTATGATTATACTGGGCATTCGTGGACAGAGTATACAGAAAGAACATGGCATGTATACCATTGGAGTCACGTGCAGAGGTACTTACTATAAAATCTATCCGCTCGATAAGCTTTCTAGGTTAAGGATGGTCAATAAATTGCTCACTTTTAGGGTGATTTATAGAGCACTGTAATGAACTGAACCAGCAATAACGATTGTTTTTCTATTTAAACCCACCCTGATAAGCGACTATTTCATCGTATGATTCCTAGGTATGCAATACTAAGCAGCATAATACGGACTAAGAGTTAAGATCTGATGAAGTTGAAAGTGACATATCTATTGGTTTTCGGATCAATTTTACCAGAACAAGATTCAAATTTGAAAAACGACGTCAATGTTTAACAGTTTACCTTCGTTAGTGCTTTCTTTCGTAAAACAAAGCTATTGGTTTTCCCTGAAATCCTTTCAGCTTATTGCCCTTGTTTCGGATGACACAACCTTTTATGGTAGATATCTGCAGTTATTATGTAATTGTGTATATCGCCTAAAGATATGAATCTAAGTAGTAGTACTGGATATGGCTATGTTTTTACCGACATACTGTTGATATCCTACCAATGTGAGGGGAAGCAGTAAGCATTACAGATGATGGCTTTATTAATACAAGACACAAAGGTTGTGTACTACACCATGGCAACACCTTTAAGATATAATGGCACCTCTATCTACCAATGCGATCGCTGTGAATTCAAGTCAAGCTGTGACTGGCTCCCTCTCCGGTCTTAAGTGCCAGCAGCCTGCAGATGGTCGTGGCCCTGCCAGATTTCATCCCAACATAATGATGGCCGCCGTCGAACTGTTTCTATCAATAATGTATCTTTGCTTGGTATTACCTTTACAATGCTTCCAATATTCTATTCCATGGTATAATCAACAGTGCAGATGAACTTTTACAATGTTTTCAGCGTACAATAATTCCATGTGAATACTGTTATGGTTATGCTTAACCATATCACCATAGTGTTCATCGGGCGCTCATCCCGAAGCCACGACAAATCTCCATTGTCGATTTATGTTCTAATCACCAACATTATGAAGACGCAAATCTTAATCTACAATAAACACCCGTTAACATTCAAAGCAACCGTTTCGTCTTCGTGCTTTCCTGTGCTTTCGATGGGGGTGCCGTAGTTTGCAGAAACTAGTTTCAGTGGGAAAGATCGATTGTACTGAGGCATTTTTTATACCACTGACCTAGATCGCTTAGAATCAAAAAGCAATTTGTTTACCACTTTTTGGGAAGTTGTTGTTTTGGGATTTAGCATAGATGAGCTCAAGTGCGGCATGGCTCAGGCAGGCTGGACAATTGATTGTACAGTTTTTTTGTGTCTTTATGGATGCTTAGCTGTCGACAGGGAAGATATTTCAATATTGCTGAGAGTCATATAAGACCGACTGACATTTACGGCGGCACCAACATTAAGTTAACCGGCTCATCCATCAACCTACAACGGGTATACCGTTTTAAGGAGCCACTCCATGTGATGGACATCAGAATACAAGGCGTTTTTGGCATTCACACAAAACATTGAGCCATCTTGTACGTTGCATGTCAATGGTAGGATACATGTCACGCTTGTAGCACTAAACTGCTTTTAAAGCCGTGCTATGAATGTTTTTATTTTAAAAGAAAACAACAACAACAGAAAAAACACAACAACGACAAAACTCAAAACCAAAAATAAAACAAATCAAACAAAAATAACAAGGCGCGAACCTGTGCCGACTTATCTATTAATGACTCTTGTGTATTCTGTTGCCTGCAGCACAGTTTTGCCAGTCAATCCATTACGTATAATGAAGGCAGTGTATAGGGTTTTGCAAGAAAACTCTCTGCGCCGTAAATGCGGTACATCAATCGACAAGAAAGTACATGACGGATTACTCGGGTAATGATTTTCGCTTGTGTTTGCGAAGTTTATCGACAATATTAAGGAAGTCGTGGGAGCGGACATCAAACAACCAATCAAAGGGATACGCGAGTCTTAGCACAGCTCGAAAACAGGAGTACCGGCGAATCAAGGATATATATTCCTCAATCCTTACCTCGGTTGCAGAAGTCCTTCAATGTCAATTTTCGCTGCAGGATTGAAATGGCGCGGTATGTTAACGAATATCGATAAAGGCCTATATACCTTTCGTCGGTTTCTCAGGTAGCGAACTTCCGTTAAGATCGATCTTATTTCCATTAGTTTTATTCATTTTTAACTCGGATATAAGTGCTGCCCTATTAAAGAAAGACGGTGTGCGGGAGACGTGTGAATCGCGGTCTCAAATGCCCAAGGACACAATGTTTTGGAGTCGAGAAAGAGAGTGTATCAGACAAAGGAATACATAGTGAGTGAGGTATCCATGGCATTGACGTGGTCAGGGTAGACGCATGACAAGTTGTTACTGGCATACGGTCAACCAAACTATCGTAGACTTAAGTCAGACTTACACTCTTATTCAAAATGTGGTTGATAAGTTTAAATTAAAAAACTAGCTATTACTTGGAAATTTAGGATAGCATTTAATTAGGTTAACTTCATTAGGAGAAGGCTGTGTTCCTGTATGGACTAATTTTCTAATGTTCGTTTATAATAAAATAGAATGTTTCGTTTTAATTTCATTTCATCAGAGTGTGGAGATTTATACATATACTGGAAATAAGTTACAGTTTTTAACAAAATGGTCAAAGTAAAAAGAGTTCTATTTCCGAAGGCCAGGGAACAAAGTGTGTTAATTTCACTGGCAAGAACACTGGGGCGTTGAGTTCCAATGCCACCAAACGGAGTGTTTCTAATGTCAATGATTTTAGAAGTGTTGTTGATGCAAAGGCCAAAAAATGTTGTTTGCTAATTGCTATTACTGGATTGCGAGGATTTCAAAGGTCACAATTACAACGGCCTGCAAGAAAACGAATAGTTCTATTTCCACGGGGCCTCTGTGGCCGAGGGGTTAGTGAAATGACCTAGGAGGCCTGTCAATAATTCGATCGCTGTGAGTTCATGTCCAGCTCACAATGACTTCCTTTTTCCGATCGTACTTGCGGATACCTGCTGATAGTTGTTGGTTTTCCACGGGCTCTGCCCGGTTTCCTCCTACCGCAATGCTGGCCGCTATGCTATTAGTGAAATAGTCTTGAGTACGGACTAAAACATCAATACAATAAATAAGTAAAAAAAAAAAATGAAAAAAAATAAACAAACAAATAAATAAATAAATAAATAAATAAATAAATAAATAAATGTATTTCCATGCACCGGTTCACCTGAATCCTTTAATCCGAAACCAGGTTGTGTGGATCCAATGGGCTAAGGGTTGAATCCAATGACCAGAGGTGGGGCCATGATAGTTCAATGATCAGAGAACGAGTTATCTACACTCAGTAACCAGAGAACCTGCCAAGTCAATTCGATGACCGGAGGACCAATCTAGGTCTAATCTTACCTACCAGAGGGCGGGTAATCTGAAACCACTGGCTCTTGGGCGGGTTATCTGAATCCAATGACCACAGGACAGGTTTCCTAAATCAAATGGATGTGTAAAGATCTTAGGCTACATGAAACGACAGTCACGTACCACTAGAGTATCAGTAAAGGCCACCTTGTCAATTTCAGCAACACTGAATGGGTTCTGCCTTGTGTATCGCTTCAGTATAAAGGTGTTTTTCTTCGATCTAAAAGATGGATTGATCGTCGGAAAGCTTTGGCCCCAAGATGAAACCTCTGTTGGTAGAAAACTGGCGATGAGAAATCCTGATGTATGTGTGAAAACATGACAATGGAGAAGTCATTACGTACTTAGGAGGGTTGAATAACGATCCTTTTTCAATACATAAGACTACAACACAGAAAGTAAAACCAGAGCAGCGACGACTGGGTGATATATGGCAAATGGCCACAAGTTGCCGGTGAATTCCGGCCTCCTGTCAGTTTACTTCAGTTAGGGTTTTATCGTAACTGTACGTGTAAGTGTTTATGGAGTAACCTTTTACACGCGCCCCAGCACTAAGGCCTAAGAAGAATAAAGTAAAAAGAATATTATAGGGATGTTAAATGCAATTTACTACACGTCACTTGTCTAGATTTACTCAAAGTTTGTCAGTCTCACGTTCCACTACCTCTGTTACAATGCTGCTAGCTGTGTTATCATTGAAACCAACACATGTTCAAACATGGTGAAACTAGGTATTTCATTATCTAGCACACTTTTTACAACTACAATAAATGTTTATATCTCTAGCAAAAGTCCTGATTTATAAACTAAAATTAGGCCTTTCTGAAATCTTATGTTGTCGCAGGCGCGCACTGCTTTTTTGGCTGTTGAGAAAACATATCTGAAAATCAGTGACACGGAAATTCCCAGCTACGAAATAAAATTCGTAGATTCTGGACTCATAGCTCTGTATGAGAATCTCTGGAGCAAGGTCAGGGGAAATTGTCTAAAGTGAAAAGACTTCGATGTTCGCGTACATTCACACGTAGCTGTGAAGTCACATATTGCATTAAGTGAATGCATCTCTCAATGGCGGCGAAAACTTAAAATTGATGAAACCTAACAATTTGAAGTTTGTAGTTTGTGATTGATATGAAAGTAACGGACAAATCAACAAGGCGTGAGAATATCAAGGCGTGAGAATATCAAGGCGTGAGAATATCAAGGCGTGAGAATATCAAGGCTGTTTTACTACCATGGCACAACACGGAGAATGAAGCTAATGATTTTGTAACGAGTGATTAAACGTTACAGTTTGTAGCCTTAAGAGTTGTTTTATATTTATCAGCGCTTAAATCGGTCAATAGAATTACTTAAAGGAAGGCATTACGTAAAGAATCGCGTTAAATTGTCCAATGATTCTCTGGTACACGTCATTGCACCCAGCATAATCCGTTAAAACCGATGGCGATTCATGGGAGCCAAATTGTTCAAAGAGCTGTTCAACCGACTGGACATCTTTTAGAAAAGCACCTCACTTTTTGATTAACCATTCAGTTGATTAAATTTTCTGTTTTATATCTTATTGACTTGAAAAGAAAACAAACGGGCTTTATGCCATCAACCATGTTACATAATGGCATACCTGTCTAACTTAGATTTATTTACTTATTTGATTGATTTTTTACGCCGTACTCAAGAATATTTCACTTATACGACGGCGGTCAGCATTATGGTGGGAGGAAACCGGACACTTCCAGGAAGTGTTTAACTTAGAATTTTTGAGGCTATTTTGTAAATTTCTTCTATATTCTTTAATGTTGTTCTTCAGAAAAGAAATATTCGTTCATGTCCGTTAAGTAAATGAGGTTATGGTTCTTTTCAGAAAGCCATCAGATTATGTTAATGGTTTCGAAATCAAACGTATATCCTGTCCCAATTCTAGGCTACAAGTTTCAAGGAACATTAAACAGAATCAAAATAGAGGTGTCGCGGCAATAGGAAAATACGATGTTGCCGAATTTTGCCAGCAAAATACGGGCATCGAGAAAGTCAGGTACAGTTTTGCTGATGTAAACAACGGGGTTATACATCTCACGGTCTGTTCCGGTTTGGCCTCCCAATTAAAGTAACGAGGCATTCCACACGCATTTGCAGTTAGCTTAGCGTCATAGAGAGAGCCCATAAACAGGCGCCTTTCCGGCGGTGTAATTTTCCTGGCAATGGAAAACCGTGTATTGTTAGCCAAACAATTGATCAGTGAGTTATCGCTTGGCAGATCTTGTATCGCATATGTCAATTTCCGATGGGTTATGTTAAGCACTGTTCTGGTAGTCTACTTGGAGCAGTTTTAATAAATCATAAACTATGTGATTAATCTTCACCGACCGTGCTCATACGAATAACCTCTGGAATACCGACCTATTACAGAACGGAAATTACGCTCTAAAATACATTACGGCACTGGCGATATTACTCAATTCTTTGTTCGACACGTATTACATGTTTAACCGCCAATTACATGTAGCTTTTTTAACGATCTAAATGGTTCCTTCCTGGTTCCGAATCAAAGTCTCAAATTAGCAAAAACACCCAACTTCTACAGGAACGTTATTAATTTCTATAATTGGCACATTTTTAACGAACCGAAGTCAAAATAACAGTTTTCTAATGAATGCAGTTAATGAACTTTTATACAACAGACTTCAAAAGGAAACTTTACTGGGAATATTTATTAATAGGTATATCACATCATATCTCATCAATTATTGGAACTGAAATCGTTTGTTAATTAAAAACCATTACCTCTTTCATATAACGTGTCTTAATATTACCGTTTTATAACAGGCAGTAAAACGTATATCTGTAGCAAATTGGTGTTTAAATATAAATAATGGCAATCCTCTTCCATTACCGTTATTGCATAATCAAGAAAAAAATCAAGACAAAATGTGTTTTGTAACTGTTGATTAAGTCTTGGCGTCATACAAGAGACCTTCGTATGCCAATCGTCAACGATAATAGATCTTACAGATCAATAATCGATTGACCAATTTTGCAAGACAACGTGCAGTAGAAACCATCAAAGAATTAAGAACATTACCGCCATTAAAAAAATGTACACTGTTACAATGTTTGGGTGAAAAAATCAAGTCAACTGCCTTGCGACCCCAAAAAACCTAGTCGATTTTTTGACTCGGCTTAATCGAGCCAAATATTTCGAGTCGCACCTTATGAGATGATGCATTTTTGGGGTCGACAAAGGAAATCGATACAAAATATTTGGGTCGGTTTCTTCAGCCAAATTGTTTGGCTCGCAAAAGTGGCTCTTTCATGGTCTAACCCAAAATAACCAGGTAGGTTTTTTATGCCATGGAGTTCGATCCAAACAATTTAGGTTGATTTATTGAGTCAAAATTTTCTAGCTTGTACAAGAGTCTGTTGTTATGCACTCCCCCCAAAACAACTAGTCTAGTTTCTCATGACATGAAATCTCACCGAAATTCTTTGGGTCAGCATCAACTAACCACAATTAAGAAGTGTATGCTTGACTGGAAACATAGGAGATATTCTACCAAGGATAAATATAACAAGCCCCAAATTTACTATAACTAGATATTTAAACATTGTATCAGGGTCCTCCCTGGCCATCATGTAATGAGACAGTTGCCAGTGTCAGATGTTTCACCTGTGAGGTCATGGGTTCGAATCTATGCAGGTCATTTGGTTTGTTCGGCTGTTGCGTTAAGAATGGGGGTAATGAACTGTTAAATACCACAACAAATAAAACAATTTAGTCCATAACTAGCTGGTCTCTGGATATATTACAGATTGAGTGCAAGAGTGAGTGCTTAGGTTTAACGCCGAACTCAACAATTTTTCAGTCATATGACAACGACAAGGGCTTGAACATGGATCTCCCGACCTCAAGGTGGACGATCTAACAGCTAGACCACTGAGGCGGTGGATGAGTTACAGAAATGTGGTCTCTGTGGTCACATGAGGAGAGTATTGAATATGTAAACAGAGCCAATTCAACCCAGGCGAGGCACATATGACTTCAAGAAGATTATACCAGTGAAATAAAAAAAACGAAATGTAAAGTCTCAGTTCTTAGGTAAGAAACTCTTTCTGGAAAAGTAGTCACAATGTGTCCAGCCTTCAAACATAATGGTTGCAATGCCCTGTAGAACTTGAAAAAATTGCAAAAATCAGAATTTTACCGATTTAGCTTCATGTGTTTTATCACCTGTAGTAGGGTATAAAGACTAGACATAAATAATCAAGGAATTAATTTATTAAAGTTATAATTAATGTGTAATTCAGCTTTTGACCTTAAAAATATTGATTAAAAAGTATCAATATTAACAATTAAATTGCTTTATATTCTTTCAGATGTCTCGACATACAGTTCAGGAGAGTGGTGAATATGGTTTAGGGAGAGCAGAGGAAGTGTCTACCGATCTGCCTACATCAGCATCAACTTTATGAGACTGATATGTAAACAATGACAATGTGGAAGTTATCGTTGATGGAGGTTTGTGTGCTACACATTACCTCCCTGTCAGAGCAGTTGATGTGGCGATTGTCTACCACCACGTCCAATGTGCGTGTGACCTGACTGAAGGAGCATGAACTTGAATTGAAGGAGAGACGATTACAAAGATTGTTTCTCTCACAGATGATTTAAATACATGTACATGTGTCCACTGCAAAGTGCGCTGAACTGCTAAAGACTATACAAAAACTTCTTTAATACCAGTGTGTGGCAGAGTTTTTGATGAGAATCTGACACATGGATCCACAAAAATCAAACAAACAAGAAACAATTGCTATATACCAACTTTCCAAAAATGAGGTCCACGTCGTGATACGAGATAATTTTACCCCAACCCGTCAACCTACTGTCTCATTAGAGACTCTGGTTATGTAATATATTTTGTTTGTGTATGCTGCTAAATTAGTAAAACATAAGAATTAGTTTAAAAATCAGCAGGATCTAAGCATGAGTTTTGCGCATTTCTCGAATTTCCTGATTCTGATTGGTCATTCTTTTACATAACTGTTTAAAAATACTGCGAATTTTATATAGGAGAATCACGACTCTCACAGAATGCAGCGAGTTTGGAGGCTTTCTTCAAATGTGTAAAATTCTGTGCTTTATCCTCTGAATATAATTGCCTGTACATGTACGGTATGCTGTAGGATTATCACAAGCGTTAACAGGTCAGGGCATTAACACTAGTTCACAATCTGTTTCTAACTTGTTCTATATTTATGCCTTGTTATGCACTCAGAATAAAATTATTCCTTGTTTACTTTCACTTCTATGTTGTGTTGCAGAAAACTTGCCGAATTTATTGTGAAATTGTTTATTCAGTGTGACTCGAAAGGTTTGGGTTGAGTTCCTGGGGTCGAGGCAACCCTACTTTAGATCATGGTGATCGTAATTGTTTGGGTAGAGGCAATCTATTGCTTTGGGTCGGGAGATCACTAATGCTTTGGGTCGGGGCAGCCAAATAGTTTGGGTCGGGGACCTTGGTGTGGATCGGGACGACACTGAAAATTTGGCTCGAAATCCGACTAGAATTATTTGGGTGCGTCACGACTATACTCAAAATGTTTGGGTCGAAACTGACCAGGTTTTTTGGGGTCGAACAGACCCAGTCTTTGTAAAAGTGTAGAGCGTGTAGTGTAGATAGTCCAGTAGAGACACCCAGTTAAACCCATTTTTCTAGTCCGATAATGAGTAAATAAGGTGTTGATTTGTAGGCTTTGTAATACTTCAGAGAGGCAATTCTACAAAAAATTCCTTACTTACCCATTATGTGACTAAAACAACAACAACAACAAAACAACTGAACTGGCTGTCTCTTTTCTACTAAGTATACTCACCATTCTACCCATTCGTTTTTAATGGCGCTAACTATATCTAGAAAACTAATGTAAAGAGACGCATACAACCAAATGCAATTACATGTACGATGTGTCTTTTTGAAAACGCCATATTTCCACAGACCTATCCCACACGCTACCTCATCTAAGTATTGTGTGTCATCCTGTCACATGAAGTTAGTAATAAAGCCCTTCCTAGTGAACCAGTTTAGTCTAGCTTTGTTACAGTATAGCTGATTTATTAAAGTGTGTATGTAATAAATAATTCAGCTCCCAGCTGTAATTGAAGATAAACGTGATTTGCATTAAGATAAACTTTTCCAATGAGACTGGGTCTGGTATTACTGAAGATCTAGGTGGCTATCTACTGAACATGTGAACGACTGTCGATTGTGGAGTGATAGCCCGTGCCAGCCATGCAGGCCATGAAAAGCTCACGCTATCAACGTGTGCCATCTTCTCAGATGTTCCGTATACGACGCTATCGAACGTCTGTCATTGATCGCCGTTTTTCTTTATTCCTCGAGCGTTTCGACCCAAACATTTTGGGTATAGTCGTGACGCACCCAAAGAAATCTAGTCGGATTTCGAGGCAAATTTACATATTTTACATTTGCAGTTTTAATGCCGAGGATGAGGAAATGAGATTTTCCAGGAAAAGCACAAAAAGGTCTGTTCTATTATTAAACTTAAGGATAACATATAAAATTTAGTATTATTCTCTGAGCAAAACCATAAACTTTCAATTCACAGATAGATACACCATGCTATTATTATAGGATGGTGTTTGAAAAAGGTAATGGATTGGCTATGGTTTGTAATTTACGACAACACTGAGAAATAGCTATTTTGCCTTTAATGATATATACTGTAGACTTCAATACTTTAAACTGTTGTCTTTTATATCAATCCAAAAGTGTTTTTCAACCCAAGCGACGGCGTCTCTACACTGACCAGCAAAACTACACATACACTTGAGCATGCGCGTGAAAATTAGTTACCAAATAAACAGAATTCGTATCTTGTGAGGGAAAGTGTTTAGATAAACGTTGCCATGTCAACTTGTGCCCAACTCAGGAAAATATAAGTGAATTTAACATGCATGGCATCTTTCTCTCCTCATTATATATAAGTAAACACAAATGTATGTTGGTGTGAGAATGACACTGTAATGTCTACGTGTATTCTCTATATAATTCATTTTACCACACAATAAATGCCTTATGGGCTCTATCTTTTCAACAGGTGAATCTGGAACACATTTTCACAAATAGCATTTCCATGTTAAGCTCTTAAACAAACCATTCTTAAGCAATAAAAGCTTACATAACATTTCCCTGGGTTTTTAATTTAACACCTGTGCCGAGCTCGTGTAAATCTAGATAAAAGCTGACAGTTGCATAGAAGCATATCGATCCACACACGCTCTTACACTGCAATTGTACAGAAGGATTTATTGCAATGCGGTGGAGTATAACATAAAGGCATACTTTTGAATCATCTGTCTGGCAGTTTTGGGTCAGACATATGACATCCACTGTATTCGACAAAACAGTTAAAGGTAGTTAAAAATAAAACATCGGTTGGATCACACTTTCACCTTATTCGTAGTATTTAAGACACACAAAAGATGAAAGCTTATGAAAGATTGATTATTCACTTGCAATTTCTGTGTAGCTTGAAAAATGTCAATGTGATATTCAATATATTTAAAATGAGTTGGAGAGTAAACCCGGCAAGTGAAATTCTCAATCATATCATACCTGTGTCATCTCATACCTGTGTCGTGTGTTACAAAAGCTAAGCACTCAATATCAGACCTGCAGTTTTACCTAAAATTTTGAAATGGCCCTAATTCGGAGACATATATATACATTAATTTTGGGTTTAGTCTGTTATCTCAAAAACTGACGTGAAGTAATTGACTTGTAAAGTTACATCTATATCCCGGTGTACATATAAAGTTAGGGCAAAAGTTGAACCAAAAGTAAAGATGAGGGTATGTTATAGGTTAGCGTGCCACAATGAGTTGCGGGATGTGGCTGCGTTTTACCTTCCCCAGAGAGTCAGTCAGTCTGCCCTATAAATGTCGCAAGCACGTCCATTCTATCCATAAAAGCTCGATCGATGACATGGTTCATTGTGAAGCTTTCATGGTTTCCCCCTAAAAGCCCCTGTTATCAGATGATGGAGGTATTAAAAACTGAAAGCGTTGTTAAAATATATGTTTGCATCTTTGAAAGAGAACATTGTACTTAGGCGTCTTCCTCATCTCATCTGATTTGATATCGTCTCGATCATCAAAAGAAGGCTTACAGGTAGAATGCTTTTTTCGAAGAGACGTGTTTGATCTCCGTAAAATCGAAGCTGATCACAGAAGACATGAAAAGACTAAAGATAAAATTGCATCAACATAAGGCTCTTCATCGAAGACTACATATCTGCCTCTTTGGGTCTTTCACATTTTAACAGGTGACTCAAGAACATGTGCAGCAATACTATGTCCATGTTATTCTTCCATCTTAAGTGCTCATGTCACATTTTCCAAGGATTTTGTGCTATGCGACCGTGAATCTTGATAAATGCGAATCGAAAAAATGTCTATTATGCTAATCTCACTGTATTAGAAACTTTTGGGATGGTAGTTACGGTTTTGTGTCGTTTCAAGCTCAATATATGCTTATGATTATTTTAATGGTCTTTACATTCCAGAGAGAAGTGCCCTAGGTGTTTATTGGTTGACTACTGAACGATGTTATTTAACTCATGCATAAATTATCTATATAGTTCACTTGTCGGCACATTTGTGTTTTACTGGATTTGAATTTTTAGTCAAAATTTCTAATAGCTGTCTGAAAGATTTTTGAAGTTCAAAACAGGAATATATAAAAACAGATAAAACGGTATTTTGCATTAATTCCATTTAACGCGGAGATAAAGATAACTGCATGGACCATATTCATCCATTTCGTCTTCATTTTTCAACATTTCACTTTGTATTATAAAATATAAAAATATGGTATCAACCCGTCCGTTTTCCATACTAACCATTCTTGATTATTCATTTTTACGCGTTGCTCTGCGAAAATATCGACGGAGACCCGTTGTTGGACATTTTAAAGTTTTAACATGGGAAGGGCAGGTGTTTTACAGTATCTTTTGGATATCTGTATGATTATATTTAATATTCTACATTCAAAAGAGACATGCAATGGATGTTTATTAGTTGATGTTACACAATCGCCATATTCATCCAGGGAAAAAATTTTAACACTTGAAACGATTTTCAGGGGCCTCCGTGGCTCAGTTGGTTAGGGCGCTAGAGTAGCGTAGTGACCCAGTAGCCTCCCACCAATGCGGTCACTGTGAGTTCAAGTCCAGCTCTTACTGGGTGCCTCTCCTGGCGTACGTGGGAAGTCTGCCAGCAACCTGCGAATAATCGTGAGTTTCCACCCCGCCATATTGCTGGCCGCAGTCGGTTAAGTGAAATGTTTTTGAGTGAATAAGTAATTAAATAACGAAATGTACCAATTTTCCATATTTCACTTGCTCGCATATATTTGTTGTAATGGCTCTCAGTTAGACTGTTAACTGTTGTGGGATATTCTAATAGGCACAATAACTTTTTTTTTGATGTTCAAGATAGGAATCTGTAAAAACCAATGAAAGTGAATTTGGTATTAGTTCCATCCGAGACTAAAGTAGAGATGATTGCAAGAGACACTTCATCTTAAAACTATACTACACACAATATTTATTGGTATAGATGTTTCCTTTATAATAATGGCCACGAGATACTGTTTAATTTGTTCCTTCATATTCTTGAAGATTAGATTAAGATCTACATTTTCAAAGAGCAAACCACTTTATCCAGTCAGAATTATGGGCACATTCAGGCCAGCTTATTCCCAATGTGATGTGAACAGCCCAAGGGTACTTACGGATAGTGAAAAAACAATCATTATTAATCATTAATTGTCAGCAGAATCGTTCTCTGTTTTTCTGGCGTCGAGTGGGATTAGCACAATGAAGAAAAATGTAACCGCTGACGATACCAAAAACACAGAATGTTTTCCCAGTCTTTTCTTTTCTTTTTCCTTTGAATCATTCACTACATAGTCAGTTAAACTCGCTGTCTGTCTTCTTTAAATGATTTCATTGTGTAACTTTATTTATATTTTAACACGGTATTTTTTAAAACCAGTTTATGTATTTGATTGCTAATTCTTGGAATTCTGAAGATATTTCCGTTATATGACGGGGGCCAAGAAGCTGACAAACAAGTCTAATGTAGAGGGATTTGTAGCAATTATAGCAACAAACCCATGAGTAAGCTCAAGTGAGTCATACGATCCACCAGTAAACATTTCATGATTTAACTTGATAGGTTAAGCATTGTTCTCTGAAGTAATATGGGATGATTGAGAAAATTGCTGTCTCTAGAGACCCCAGAACTTACCGAGGTGAAATCGGTACCAAAAGTACCATTCGTTATGAAGTCTGGCGTGTGTCTGACATCATCCCAACACACCATTTTGTTCTGAAAATTATTCTACTTTTTGAACAGAGAGTTTAATGAAACAAGTGCAGGGATCAAAAAGAAATAAACTGCACTCAACCAGCATCTAAAATTTGCCAAGGAGCCTCTCAAACTGGAAAGCATTCGAAAACAAATTAATACGATGTTCCCAATATGTCGAATTAGGCGCTCAGAGGTTATTAACGTGGCATGGCGTCAAGGTCAACGCCGGTGGACTTAATTGAGGAGTCTCTGTCTGTAGCCCTTTGTTCACACTAACTAACCTGTCCGGCCCTGTCGGTGAAGAACGACTAGTTATCAGTCCACTGCTGCCCCGAGGACAAGCAACCATCACGCAAATCTGGCGTCATACAGCCTTTGCCGCCTTCAGCAAATCTTTCGTAATTACCCGTGTGATGAATATGGCGAGCAATTGCAAATAAAATTTAATCTGGACCGTTTCTTTTTCGTGGCATATTCCCAATCTGGTGAATCGATCCTCCGATTCTATGCTGTACTCGGCCTTTCCTTTTGGAGTCCTGACCCGGACATTTCCAGACCGGACGGGACAGTAAGATCTCCTTGCGGCTTCTCCCAAGCGGCCTCTCCTTCTCGGAGAATCAATATGGCGCCTCAAGCGTGAAAAAGTGGAAATGTGCGGGAAGAGATCGGTCTTGTAAGAGCGACCAGAGACGGCAGCTGTCTTATATGCTTGATACAGACGTTATTGAGTAGAATAGTAAAACATTTCCATTCGTCGTTGCTATGCGTCGTTGATATACAGCCTCACGCTAACAAAGCGACCTACACGAGAATACACATGATTCACAACGTCCAAGGCATCCAACCGAATTATATTTCCAAGCAATACATCAAACAAACGTCGAAATAAAAACTTTCCCACCGATAGAATTACAGTAGTTATATGGCCTTGCGACAATATCATAATTTGAAATCACCGCAGCGTGTGATTAGAGAGCCTTTCTCCATCAAAGAGCTAAGACGTAGAACAATTCCAGATGAAGATTCCGGCAGTTTATGACTGCTAATATTACCCCTGCAGGTGTAGATAACGAGTGTGTTTTATTTTTAATCCAGTAAATTTTTCATAAGCCTTCCGGAAAATTGGCTGTCGCCATTCCGTTGTGAGACATAAAACCTTACAGGTTCGTTCACACAGTGCGATTTGTATAATATATACGCTAGACTAGTCGAACAAAACCAGGGCAAACGTTATTTCATACAGTTTGGAGATTTCGATAAATAGCACAGTTTGGATGCCGCTTGTGAAAATTTCGTTCGACCCGTAACTGAACGAGGATTTACACTGTCAAGTGCAATAATGAACGACTTCGTGACCCATTTGGCTTGAAACAAAACAGTTTGTAACACATGAAAAAGCTTATCCTATTGCAAATTAAGTAGCTCATTTTTACAAAACAAAAATGCTCTGTATACAGCTAATCCCACTGTTTTCAGTCAACAAGTGGGTGATGTTAGAGGACCACAAACACAGGTTAATACATTTATTTATTTATTTCATTGGTGCTTTACGCCATACTTAAGAATATTTCACATTTCCAAAGGCGGTCAGCATTATGATGGGAAACAAGCAGAGCCCTTGGAAACCCACGACCATCTGCAGGCTCGGGTTAATACAGTCTGCAATCACAATCGATGGGAAATATATTCACCTTCATTCTAACAGCGCACCTCATAAGACCAGATGTTTAAGGCTAAGGTCGGTGCTTTACTCTGGATACTACGATTTCATCCACAAAAGACATGACAGTCGTCATATACATTTAAGTGAAAAATTCTTGAGCACGTCGTAAAAAACAGCAATCAATAATTTCATTAATGAATCAGTTTATGATTCGAATCAACAGAGAATAATGGAGAGCTCGTAAACTCCTTCAGGCCTTTAACAAAGGGTTCCAAAGCTCTGTAGTCCTTTGTTCTTTCTTGGAATACGTCACACCTTTAGATGTATGTGTGCTCACAAAGCACTTGGATAGTACGCAAACACTGCAGAGTCACAGCAGAGAACGATGTGTTTCTCTGCGATTTTGGACCCTTTTTGTAGGCCGTCAGTTTCCCATTTGAGTCCTGGTCGATGATCTGTCGTTCGGGCTAGAGAGATACAGACAGTGTGTGGAATAAATGTACCCTAAACTGCTGCACTCAAAGAGCAACTGAGATATGTATTTTGCTTAACAACATCTTATAAACTAGCATAATAATTGATTTGGATACTGATTAAGTTGAAGTACCTAGAATGTAATATTCATAATTTTCATAAGCATAATTTTCGAGTAGTAGTTTTCTACTTCTTTGCGGCCGTGGGGGGTGGACGTGGTGACGAACGTTGTTCTTGATACTCGTTGAGAAATATGATGACAACAAAGCATTTGAAGTAATTCTAAACCAGTGGCTTCTGATAATTTGCAATTAACATCACTGCATTTTTTCAACTAATTCTGCTTCAGTCATCATGATAGGGAGGCGTAAATTGCCATTACTCTGCGCTAGTGCTAACCAACCAAGCCACGGAGACCCCTCCATTACAATTGACGGTTGATATATCCGAATATCTGTTATGATGCTTAGAGTTACTAGTATATGTGTGAGAAAACGGCAGTCGAACTCTTGACAAGGATTATCGCCTCGATGGCCTTGTGGTTAGAGCGTCCGACCGGAATGGATCCCTGGTCCGGTCATGCAAAATACTTTAAAAATGGTACTTGTTACTGCCTCGCTTGGCATTCAGCACTGCGTGTGTGGAACAAAGAATCAGGACTGGTCGGTCCGGTGTCAGTATAATCTAACTCTGTGAGGTTTTATATGTCTGGTGTCTTCGGCATGACTTTCCGCTTTTCGGCTGTACTTTGGCGGCATCGGCTCGCTCTGCCACAAGAAAAAACAATACATATACATTCTAAGAATTCCTCGTCGTCATGTGACTGAAAAATTGTACGACGTTACACCCCATTATATTCATTGACTAAATTGTAGGTGGGGACTCCGTGGCTCAGTTGGTTAACGCGCTAGCGCAGAGTAATGATACAGAAGCCCCCCACCAATGGGGTCCCTGTGAGTTTAAGTCCAGCCCATGCTAGTTCCTCTCCGGCCGTACGCGGGAAGATCTGCCAGCAACCTGCGGATGATCGTGGGTTTCCCCTGGCTCTGCCCGCTATCCTCCCACCATAATGCTGGCCGCCATCGTATAAGTATAACATTCTTGAGTACGGCGTAAAACATCAATCAAATAAATCAATGAATAAAATACAGAAATTGTAGGTAAGAAACCGACAAATAGGGATATGACCAGCACAGGCGAGAAAATTTTAAACGAACGATATCCTCAACAATGCCCGCATGTTCCATTTCTTTTCCAGCTCTGGTGTGGACAATGAAAGCTCACACCTCTCGGATGACGGTTCGATAAAGACCATCTAATTTACACAGGCTCACCGAATAACCCCGGATATAGAACGGCTGTATATACATGATACACTGCTGTACGATACAGTCCAAGCCACTCGAGAGGAGACAGCATAGGCCGATCCCGAGCCTCTTACGGCTCATTGATTTGACTTGACAGCTCTCTGGCAAGGGACTAGTCCGTGCTATCGTCTGTATTCCAATGTGAGTCACAGTGACATAAGACGATCATTGCCTATAATTCTGTATACATATTAGGACATATTGATGTGCCGGCAATATCCATAAAATTGGATCGCTTATGATGTAACTTGCAAACCTATAGAAATAAAGGTTTTTGCGGGGAGACTGGATCCTGATAGATTAGAACTGAATTCACAGTTTAGAATTGGTAACCAGAAATCACCTCATCAAGTCACCGTCCATTGTTTTATTAGGAAGGAAGGCATAATTGTCTTCAATGAAGTTCAGTTATGCGAATGTTATAATTAATGTAGTCATTCCTGTGGTCAGGGAATTAATATATGTATGTGATTTTGACACATTTCGAAAGTGATACTAAATCTGACGTATTCCTTAAAAAGAATTGCAAGTATGGAAACTGCCCATGCCCATGAACTCATAGCCAAATCAAAACTATTCAAAACTTAGCAGATCAAGGGATATTTACTTTACAAATTCTAGAATGCACACGCTTAAATTTCAGCTTAAACTGTCCAATGCAATTTACATGGATGAACTGCTAAACCCATACGACGTTAATTATATAAATATAAGATGCATTTGAATCTAGTAATAGAAAGAGCAGCGCGTTTTCACTACTCGGTCAGTGTACGAGCGAGAGGTCACTTGATCAGACCTCATATCTGGAATATTTGTTGTTATCAAATGGAGTAGCCTGATACATCAAGCCTTAGCTCCATAATTATGTACAAATTCTGCTTCACTGGAAAGCTTTGACCAAGAATTACGACACAAGTATGTGAAACACCACTTGGATGAGCGTAAAAGTATAAAATGAAGAAAGAATCAATACCCGGGATTAAAGCTTTGGCGGCTAGCAAACAATGCACTCAGTAGATTAAAGCTGTTATGGAAGGGAGCAATTTAGATTCTGGAGATGGTTTCGTCGGACGCATTCAGATTGTCGCGCCTATTTACAGCCGAGTCGTAATTGTCAGGTCTGTTAAGAGCCAGGCTCTATAGTGATCAACCCGGACTATGTTTGTGTTCAATCCACCGACTTTCTTCTATCCTCTACTTACAGCTGTCAGGTATGCCCGACCTCAATGCCACCGTGTAAAAGGGTTTTGAAGCTGGCCTAGTGTCATTTTGTGTATGTGTTCTCACTTACTACTAAGCTTATTCCGAGTGATCGAAGCTCTATTCTGTCGTTCCTATGATTGATTAATATTAGAAGCAAGTTTGAAGGGGTAAGTTCCAGTGGAGCGTGCGAAATGCCACATCTACTAACACCGTATATCAGAGACGAAAAGCCTGAAACGCTCAACCAAAAAGTTTTAATCCGCCACATTTGGTATTGCGTGGTGAAAAGGGATTAATTAAAATGCAGTTCTGACGAAGATTTACCCTTTCTGGTTAGCTTGGCAAAGGAGAGAGACAATACCCTCACGCTTTCAGCGAATGAGTGAAAGTCGTGTTTTACACTTGATTGACATCGTTATTGCATTGATCTATTCATAAGGCTATTCTTGGAAATTCGAAATATTTCAATAATCTAGATTCACAAATAGCCAAGATGTAGCACTAATATACATGCCGTGTAAATATATGTGGCGGTAGGTAGGTGAATTAGAACAGACCATTGAATGGACGCGATACTACGAACTAAAGTCTTTGTGTGAAAGTAGAGATATTAGTAGACGATCTTGGTGGCGAAGGGAATGTATTTATAAGTAGATTTATGCTTTGCTAGATTGGCTGTTTGATGCTGTTTAATAAAAAATCACAGCTCGAAAAACAGAAGTAACGTATGGCTGCAATTTTGAAATAAATTTATTTATTTATTTGACTGATGTTTTCACTTAGACGACTGTACCAGCATTATGGAGGGGAGACCGGGCAGAGCCCGGCGTAAACCCACGACCATCCGCAGGTTGCTGGCAGACCTTCCCACGTATGGCCGGAGAGGAAACCATTATGAACTGGACTTGAACTCCGAGCGACTGCATTGGTGGGAGGCTTCTAGGTCATTGCTCTGCGCTATCGCGCTAACCGACTGAGTCACGGAGGCCCCCATTTTGAAATAAAGCCCAAAGTTCTGTACATGTACCTACAAATATGAATGATATACATTTCAGCTGACCTTTATTTCGATCAAAAACATGCCAAAAATGACAGCATAACTCCCCGTGCAGTGCTCCACGATCTTGTTCCCTTTCGCAAACGTGTTGTGATCATCCTTAATCCAATTTACCCAGTGTGACGCGATTCACTAAGTTAAATGGATTTATTTTTTTGATTGGTACTTTACGCGGTACTCATTTTTACTTATACGTCGGCGGTCACCTTTATGGTGGGAGGAAACCGGACAGCGCACCGTGGAAACCCATGACCATCCACAGGTTATTGGCAGATCTTCCCACGAGCGGCCTGAGTCGTGAAGCCCGTCTTTAAAATATTGTATTATATTTTTTATTTCATTTCATAACCGGGTCAGTGTGTGATTTAGATTTTGACCTCTGTATATGTTATAACCTGGACTGAAATCCAGTCACGCGTTCTCGAAGCTTCTGTGTTTATCAGTTTCGTGTCATTGTACACAGAGCATACATTCTGGAACGGTGAACTTGTGTTGTATACATGTTTACGATAAAGCTCTCTGGAATTTTCTTTTCGTTAGTCTATAAATACGAGCGAGGAAGTTGTATACAGCGTAGTCATATTTACTCAAGTCCACTGAAGAGGATTTTTGCTGGTATTGTTATTGGAGATTAGGCTTTCCTCGTTCTATACACCATTTTTCTGTACGCAGCACTATGTGAACTTGTGTTTCGCCACTGGTTATTTTTCTGAGACGTTATTTGGAGCTTGTATCGCTCATTGTCTCTTTGTGCGATTAAGTACTTCTCATTCCCATTTTACACTGGAGTGACTTTGTGAAGTCCAAGGAAATATACATCGCCATTTTGACATCAGGGGCGCTACCGTCTACCTGTGGTCCCTGGGAAGTGTACCTGGATACACACCATCGCTGGCGTGCCCTACCAACTACCCATCATCACTTGGATTCCATTGTCATCCTTCGATTCATGAGTTCACATGGACTGTGGGTTTAAATATGCGTGGAATGACTCGCCTTTGGAAGCTTCATATTCCATCAGGATTTGAACGGTAATATACTATATATTTTGTAATTATATGTGTTGTTCTTGTACAATGTTGTAAGTTATACCCTTTGTTTATTTTGTTCCATTATATGTATAGAACTTATTCAAGCGCCTTCGTGTTTCTTTGCTTGACCTTGTGTAAGGCCTATCGCTGTTTGAGTTCAACAAGTTATTTGTTTATCATTTAGTGGAGGAAACCAACATAAGCTGGATTTAAACTAGCAGCGACCGCATTGGTGAGAGGCTTCTGGATCATTACGCTGCGCTAGCGCGTCAACCAACTGGGCCACAGAGTCCCACATTTGAACGGAGACGCCAGTAACAACCAATCTAAATACCAACCATCCAACTCTCAGGGTGTATTAAAACAGCTGAGTCATTCAGAAATTAATGTGGCATAGTGAGACGAGGGATAACTTTAAAAGCATTAAAGTGTACATGTAAAATAACTTCCCTCTAACAATGTTACAGCTAAGATCTTTCGTTAAAATTTTGAGCCGGAATTTGCCGACATATATTCCCCGAGGCGTCAATTGATTAGATTGCGAAAACATGGTGTGATGCAGAAACTCATTAGTCTAGCACAACAGCTTCAAAGCCAGTGTTTGTGAAGCTCAAATATACACTTTGAAAGCAGATTCGTAACAAGATATGTTATCTATCAGACTGTTACATTTTTTTTTTGGTTTCGTGTCGAGTGTGCATATGTGAGGCAACATTTCCTCCGTTCAAGGGTGTGCTGTGTCCAATCCAGTTCTCATATATGAGTACACAGTTTGATGTTCTGAACACACGTATACCAGATCATTCGTTCAGCACTTCTTATGGGGTTATTTTTATAGATCAAAACACAATGGGATTTACGCAACCATGGCCATTGATTTCTGAATGTGAGATTCTGATCTCATGGAAACCTAACCATACCGGGTACTAAGGAGATTATGTGCAAGAAGCATTCGTTGTTGTCATTTTTCATTTCCAATCATTTCTCGTCTGTACAATGGATGTGCTAACGTCCAACGTCTGGCCTAATGCAGGTCACTAACCACAGTTTGTGTTCCAATTTACCACCAAAAGAATTAACAAAAACATTTTAAATTAGAAGAATACAAGCAGACCTGCTTTAGTGTTCAACTTCAAATCATGAACAGAGGAGCTCCCTACTCATCCAAAACACCGTGGTAAAGTCAACCACGAAATACCACACACTTTTCACAGTTGTGAACTCAAGAAGAATTCTTACCAAACAGTGACATTGCATATACATTTTGCCATCACTCAAGACAGAGTTCTGCTGGTTAAAAATGTGGCCACAGCATTAACTGTATTGGCCAGAGGAAGGCCTACACTAGTATTCGTTGCTTGATATGTGAAAGTTTTTGGTTAACACCCTTTCAACAAATCTCAACAAATCTCGAATGTCACAATATTTACATTGCTTAAACACCATACCTAAGACCCTCGGGGTCGATTTTACACAGCTCGTTTTGATGCATATTTGTGTACCTAAGGCGCTGAAATTGGTTAGCTAAGCATAAGTCATGTTTATTAAGACGAAGCTGTCATAATTTCAATTTTTGGGCCATACACTTCGGATTATATTGAACTCTAAAATTTTCACTAGAGTCAAAACTTTTTTCGTTGACATCGGCTACAGACGACACGAAGTTCTTACACCAGTCCAACCAGTACTTGCCCAATGCCCTGACGTTGAACGCCAAGAAAAGGTACCATGACAGCTATTTAAAAGTTTTAGCCATAAAGGGCCATATAAGACTGTAGATCTTCCGGGCCCTGGGCGAACCCTAGGCCCTCCCCTCTTGGGCTTAAATAGTCGGACTCCACCCCCCTCAACCCCCTCCCTTGTCATTTTTCACTAAATCCGCCCTTGGTATCCCATTGGGAATATACACATGGTATTAAAGACACTTCTCCCTTGCACGACATTGCAGGTGCTTCATACAGCTTTACTTTGCGTGTGTTACTGAAGCTGTTGCTATTGAGATCGTCATGTTCTTAACCAACGAGGTCGCATGTTCGAATCCGACTGTTGCTGATTCAGCTGGGACTCTAGGTTAATAGGTTGCTCAGGCACCTGTGACGGTGGCTTACCCTGGACTCTCAGATTCTCTCCACCCGTACACCTCACTGTATTCAATCGATGTTTTAGATACGGCATCAAGCACCCTTCAAATAAACGAATAAATATTAATTCAAGTTATCTGAATTCTAAAACACTGAGGAACAAGTGCCGAATTTCCAACACAAATATCTGCCGCAGACCATGTGCTTGGTTTCTGTCTATACTTAGTGATGGATTCCTGATTAACTACAGAAAGGATTGTCATGTTTGAATGTTTTACAGAACATTCGATTTGAGTATATCGCAGAATTTCCATATTTAATTATTTGATGGGTGTTTTACGACGCACTCAAGACTATTTCACTTATACGACGGCGGTCAGCATTATGGTGAGTTCAAACCGGGCAGGACCACGTACTGAAGAAGGTTATTATTGAACGTAATGCTGAAGCTTATATCATGAGTGTTTTTCAGGCGGCTATATTTGAGTGTAATTCAGAAGGTTACATAACTGCTCGATGAGAACTGTCAGTCAACAGTTCTGGTTAAGTGTCGGTAAGAGCCTTCGCCTGTCCTTTACATAAACCCGAATCTCTGCCAGGTCTACAAAACGCGATAATCAATTACAGCTGTCTCAACAACCCTTGCTATTCACCTTTCAACGACCGCGGAACTTTTCAATTTTATTAATGTCTTTGATGAAAAGTTTTTCTGTTAACTTCAAAAAGAACTGTCTTGCAAAGAACCAATGTGGTACTCAAAGCACTATACGCCGACTGTACGTTATGGGTGTAGCCTGCCTAAGTAAGACTCATCAGCATTGGGCGTGTTATGGCGCTGTGGGACCATATTATCTGTAGTAATGGAGTGGGCTCGCTTGTACGACGTGATTGCAATTACAGCTGGCTGTAAACCCGATAAATGACTTCACAATCGATGGAGAAATAAGTTATATCGTTGCCACAAGGGAATTATGAGGTCATTCTACGCAGACTTTGACTTGCTTAAATGACGTTTTATTGTCTTTATTGATTTTAACCGATTACATTAAAATTATTCAACAATTAACAACATCAACATTTTTCAGAGAATTAAATCACACCTTACTGCATGCAGAGCGGAAAATACCAGATTTTAGCTAGAATAATTTCTATCGCATAATAATCTGTTTAATAATGTTAAAATTTACAGGGGCCTCCGTGGCCCAATTGTTTAAAGTGCTAGCGCAGTACACTGACACAGGAGCCTCTCACCACTTTAAGTCTAGCTTTGGCTGTCTTCCTCTCCTGTCCCACGTCGGGAGATCTGCCAGCAAGCTAACTTCGGTTATGGCTTGTCGTAGCTCAGAATCCCTTCGTTGCAAGAAGCGCATCGGGACTTTAGTGATTTGCCATGAACTGATGTATACAGCCCCAACCACGTCAAGTTGTTTTGAGTGTGACACTCTAGTGCTAGATGCTTCTCTGGGAATGAGGTTCAGTCCGAGACTGACAGGACTGATCGAGTAAAGTATCACTTCCACTATCCTGTTTTCAGTATCGGGCTATCAAGATGCCGCACTATATTTATGTTTGCACTGGGATTGACCTATTGCAAGTAAGATATCTGGTATCTTTGGGACGATGTTCCGATGATGCAGCACTATAAATATGTCAGCGCAGAGACCAGGCTTCCGCGACATAGGCAGCCGTTTAATGACTGGGCGAAACGTCATGTGCTTCTTGTATTCGGCAAGGAGTTCTGTTGATGGAGGACTACAACGTTTTTGCGTAATTTGGGGCATTAATCAATAAAGTATAAAAAACAAAACAAACGCGCTTTTCGATATTTTAGTATATATGTACACTTGCAATACATTTTTCTATTTGTTTGCTCAACTTTAGCGATTCTGTTTGCCTCCGAGTTCAACTGTAACCTAAAAGCAATACGTGGAAACGGAATTTTGAGCACTCTCGCCTTGATAGACTACTAAGTTTAAGAGCAGCAATGCTCCCGAGTGTGGAGTAGTGTAAAATTCGCCCACTTCACCGTGTACTTGACAGATGCTACATGAGTTTATTCCCCTTTTTTTCTCTCTGATATGTTGCTAGGAGACATCGTAAGCAGTATAGTGAACCAGAATCAATATATCCCCTCTAGTATTCCTCTGATGTTTTACTCTTTTGCCCACAATGTTTGCTATCCTCTTTGAAGATTAACCCGACGTAAACCTATCTGAAAGACTGTCTTCATTAAGAGTCCTCATTGATCGGCAGCCGAGAGGAAGAAAATACAAGCTAAATCATCGGAACGTGAAGTGGACATTTGGATATTTGTCACTTTTTATGTGGAAAAATCCATGTTTCTGTAACATTTTTAGGAATGGCAACTATATCCTTTTTATAAGATAAAAATAAAACAGGCCTCTAAAACCTGCTGATATTTCTCCATATAGTTCGATGACAACATTTCTTGAAAGCAACTGAAAACAGAAACTGAAATATGAAGTACGATTCATGTCTGTACAATCTCATACACACAAACAGTGAGACGTAAATCAATCACTGAACTTGTTTTGAATTGGGAAAAAACATTTTATTTTAAGTAATGATATCTAACATTAACTCAATGCAAAATGAGATCGTTAGATCCCCAAAACTTTGTCCTTTAAAATCAAAACTTTCGGAAATTAATGAAATGTTGAACGTATTATTATTACGTATCTTATTGCAAGGAAAATGTAATTGGAATCCTTTTCCAACCAATATGTTAAACTCCATAAGCTTGTTATCAGGACAAAAACTTCATTGCCTCGGGCGAAGTCATACTTATTGGGCTTATAACAGTATATTTCCTGGACGGCAACACCAGTAACCTAGAATATGATCGACTTCACTCTAATCCCTGCTTCTGACACTGCCATGTCTGCAGTTGTTTTCAAGTTTTAATGTAACTTTCGCTTATAAGGTATGTAAGAGGAAGAAATGAAATTTATTTAATCTGAGATAGCTATATGATCTCACGACAGCAAGGCTTTATGGATTTAAATGTTAGGAAATCTCGTTAAATGGAAACAACTATTGTCCCCGGAGATAATAATGTAGGCTCTCCAAATGTTTGCAGTTTGTTCCAACCACACGGATGCTGCTAATGTAAAACAAATTCCTTTCCATCCCCGTTACCATGCATGCCACTGGTTTTCGAATAATTATACATCACCCGAGGCATTGAGTTCTTGGTGTCGAAAACAACGTTATGGAGTTTAACATTATGAATTATTAAAAGTATTTGAATTGCATTTTTCAAACGATATGGACGTCCAACTTATCATTATGATAAGATGTTACATGTTTCTGACTAAAGGCAAGCAATGTGGGTGACGAATATGACGGCTTTTACGCAGAGCTGAATATAGGCGACAAGTTAAAAGAAACAGACGATATGACCTTTCCCGCCTAATCGGAAACTCTGAAAACTACTTCCTAACCCTAAAAGTTCAGTTCACTGCTTGTACGCTGTTCTTCTCTCTTGGGCCCGATTAACGAAGAGGGTGTAACGTTCAGTCAAACGTATCTACCATGGCGACGTATTGCTACAGTATGCGTCGTCATGGCAGTTAAGTTTGGCATAGCCTGGAAAAAGGTCCCAGTAGAACGTCACACTTTTCGGTTTGAGTGTACTCAGAGACACTTAGGTAGTATTTATTCATTTTATTTGATTGGTGTTTTACGCTGTACTCAAGAATATTTCACTTATACGACGGCGGCCAGCATTATGGTGGGAGGAAACATGGCAGAGCCCTGGCAAAACTCACGGCAATTCGCAGGTGGCTGGCAGGCCTGCCCATGTAAGGTCGGAGAGGAAGCCAGCAAGAGCTGGACTTGAGCCCACAGCGACCTCATTGGTGGGAGGCCTCTTGGCCATTGCGCTGCTCTAACCGACAGAGCCACGGACACTTAGGTAGTACACAAGCACCGCAATGTTACAGCAGAAAGCGATGTGTTTTCACAGAAAATGGGAGTTCCATCCGGGTCTATATAAGTTGTTTATGCTTCATATAGTCATTCATGACGATTTGTCACCAAAGTAGTACGGTACTAGCCATGTATTACCAGTATAGTGGTCAATTCCGCATTGAGCATAGTCGCTACAGCGCGGGAAAAAGCACTTTCAACAACCGATTGCACACGCTAGGGTAATCCCGTCTAATACGGTAATTTGTTTTATTCAGTTTTTATTTCTGACACAAATGTTGTGTCTTAGCGAGTACTTCAAGGGAAAAAACAACCAGATAACTCTCGTATAGAATGTACACGATGTTAAGATAATATTTTTTTATTGCGTCACAATATATAAATAGATGTTCCTCAAACGAGCAAACCCTATGGCATCAAATTTTCTTCTGGAAACACAGCTACTGGCTTCTGCTTTGAATATTTGTCCTGAACCACGTCATTACCATCCCCGGAAATGACTCATTCTTCCCGTCAATTCTAGTGAATATTAAGGTGCGCCAAAACACATCCGGCTGTGTTGCTACAGTTGTAACGCTTGTGTGACACATGAGTACTTCACTATCGCACGGGGAAGATCTACCCATTACAGCAACTCCAAGCCATCAGCGATATCTCGCCATCCAGGGTATATTTATGCTATTCCATTGTTGTTTAACGCTGTGCACAAGAAGGTTTCACTGACAAAAAAGTCAGTCCGTTTGTTGGGTGGAGGAAACCGGAATGCCCGGGATAAACCACCCACATTTGGCAAATTACTCATGACATTTCCAACCGCACATATTTACACATTGTATCGATGTAAATAAGTGGTCGATCAAGGACCGTAGCACTGCACGAACAGTCCATCGGGCACATGAGGCAGCGTAGATTCCACGAACAATGAAAGTGACGGAATTCAGAAGTTCCCTGTCCAAGCTCTGGATCGTTCTCGGGCCTCTTGTGTTCCTTGGTATTGCGGAAAGGCTCCCCTGACCACGTCTTGCTCTTTCATAATCAAGGTCATAATTATGTTAACTAATGAGTTGGTTTCCGATGTTGAGCGCATAGAAATCGACTTTTTTTAAGTGTACATAAGACATTTCTAAAAGTTCTTCAGCGTTTCAGTGTCCTGAAGGGTTACTCTTCGCTTACAGGTGACGTCATATGATTTTAACAGTTTACTCACATTAGGCCCTATTTATAGAAATACAACCAAGACCTGTTTATTTCAGAAATGTTATATACAAGTATAGTATTAAAATTCCTGCTGTTATATATACCATGTACTCAGAAATAGCCGTATTTATCAGTTACCCAATGTATACGGTAGTTGGTATTCTGTTTTTAAGTTTGAATCGAAGTCCACACGCAGTTATTACATCATGCTCTCTGTGCTCTATCAGTCGACAACCCCAGTAGGCCTACTCACTTAGCAGATTCGGAAACATATCCAGTGCTGTAAGCCAAGCCTGGACGAAAAGCCCCGTGTAACGCAATTAGGAGCTAAGGTTGTATACCGAGGTAAAGTGACGGTGTGCATATATTGAATAACCGGCAATCTCTCTAGCGATGTTCTGTCAGGAACGGGATACATTTACAGAGATAACAATGAATTAGTTCCAGCCGTGGTTTTAAAATACTCTATTGGTTACTCTTATATTAGCCCGGGTTAAGAGGGCAGGTAATTTTCCTTCCTCTGCATCCACTCCATTAATACACCGGCCTTTCTATAATACCCAGTATCCGCGGCAAGCTTTCCGTGTTATACCATTGGAGATGACTTAATACGTGCATGCATGCTGCAACTATCAGCTTATGAGCGATAGAATTTCTAGCCGGACAGCCCTCACCGATGACAGTTATGGAAGAGCAGTTTGATTAATTACCAAGAGCTTCACTATTAAGTCTAATTAGAGGAACAGCTCCTCAGCTATAGTAGACGCGGACGCGCAGCTTGATAAAAAAGGAGACCGACGGGTTGCACATGAAGGAACCCGCCCTGTTCGTATTTCTAAAGGTACATACACTACAGCCACAGAATCTCAGAAGCATCTGGTATAGCTAATTGAAATCCCGTTTTTTTTTTCTTTTTCACATGGGATCGTATATGTGGTCGTGGAAACTTGTTTTGTATAAATCAACAGAATTACAATATAAATCCTGTGTGGATAACAAAGACGTCGCCATATACCGAGAGGTTGATAACTACAAGATACAATTCTAAGATGTCCAACCCCCTCTCCTCCCAAAAGAATCCAACAGGGCAGCACATGCACCTTGGAGGTATAGTGTGGACATTTTATGTTGGTACCAAGCAGTCACTCGTTCTGCAGTATTAATCTGCACAATAGATACACGGTGCAGCCAATGAAAACCTAATTTTACAGCATAATTGGTGCTTTGTACTGTGCACTTATGTGTCACACGATGTACCGTGCTGCAGTCTCACGGTATCATGGGGTGACTAGGGCCACCTGTACAGTTCTGGTGCGATACTGCAAGGCTTGCATTTTACTGTGCCAAGACTTTTCTGTTTAGTGTCGCTCTTTAAATGCAGAGTATTCCTCAGTGAAATTTATTTATTTATTTGATTGATGTTTTACGCCTTTCTCAAGAATATTTCACTTATACGACGGCAGTAGCATTATGATGGGAGGAAACCGGGCAGAGTCCGGGGGAAACTCCGCAGGTTTCTTCAGTGAAATTTTTGCTTTGTGAAATGCCATTAAGGTATTTAACCGGACAAATTTAACACGAGTTGTTCACGTCTAATATATGTCATTCAACTTCAAATGTTGCATCCGACATGGTGCTGGGGAGCGTGAAAGTTGCTACGTTTTAAGAAGAATAAACCTTAAGTGAGGTAAACTGACAAGAGGCCGAATTGAACCTGTTATAGGAGTGACCATTTACCAAATATCACACTATCGGCTCTACTCTGGTTTTACTCTATATACTGTATGTATCTTTTTAAAATATATTATAATGCTTAAAATATAATACAGAATTGTTTATTTATCTCTTTATTATTTATTCCAAGGATGGTTTTCTCCATACTGGAGAATATTTATCGTGTTTGACAGTGGTTATATTTGTGGGTGTATGAAGCCGGATAAATCCTGGTTAACTAAATGAAATCGTTACCTTTCGCCAAGTACCTGACAAATCTTCAGCCAATTCCGCATCTAAGCCAGCCGGAGCTGGTTTCGAACCCGCAACTTTGTCGGCCACCGGGCTGACTCAATGCGGCGAATGCGATGCTTTAGTTAGGTGAGCCACCCCGTTCAACTGGAACTGTTATAACATAACCATGCACCTTTCCTGAACAAAGGATATCTTAAAGTCGTCATTGTACACCGAAGGATATCTGAGCCTTGACTTTACACCGAAGGATATCTTAGGGTCTTAAGTGCACAGCGAGGGATATCTTAGGGTCTTAACTGTACACCGAAGGATAATTTAGAGTCAACTGTACACCTAGATATACCTTCGAGTCGTGACTGGACACCGAAGTAGATCTTAGAGTCTGTACACCGAAGGCTATCTTAGCCTTGAATATACACCGAAGGATATCTCAGAATCTTTAGGGGCTTTCGTGGCCTGGAGGTTAGCGTGCCACTAAAGTAAAATGAACCAGGAGCCTCCGACGAATGCGATCGCTGTGAGTTAGCTTCCTCTCCGGCCGTACGTGGGAAGGTACGCCAGCAACCTGCAGATGGTCGATGGGCTCTGGTCGGTTTCCTCTCAAGGTAATGCTGGTCGCCGTCATATAAGAGTAAATATTCTCGACTACGGCGTAAAACACCAATAGAAAAATAAAGAAAGAGATATAATATACATGGCATACTTAAAAATATCTTAGGATGTTGATTGTATACTTAGTGAGTACTTCATCCTGAAGAAAATTAAATTGGGTGCTACGTTACGGCTAGGAATTCTGAATCTGGAAAGAGTTTAGTGTTTTTCAAGACAATGAGCTAAGGTACGTTCTTTGAGTTTAACTTTAAACAATGTTTTGAAACATTTTGAAAACAACTGTTATTGGATGGGTTATATATGAACATAGAGCAATTATGATCAAACTTGCGGCGTTGCTGTAACTCGAATCCATTAATTTGTGTTTGAATTCTCTCAAGCAGATGGTGAGAATCGTACGTTCACGAACAGACAGATATTATCTCTCCGGAGAAAGAAAAGTAACGGAAATAGGTAGAGTTGAGAAACATCTTTGGGCAGATTAAGTACTTAGTTGTGCAAGACGCTAGACAAGGATTGAACTGGAGTTGGATCCCTGTCATTGAAAGTGTATTAGATCTTGTATGATGTTAAAAAATGGGGAAAAATGCCGATGCAGTCTTGCTGTGGACAGATTTCTTACGCTGGATACCCAACAGACTGATTGCTTTCTGCCTGATTTTATTACCAGTGTCGAGACTTTGAATGTACTGTAGAGAAATTTGTGAATAACAAAGCCAAAATCATTCAAAGCCGAATTTGTCTTCTGGATCTGCCACTCTGATCAAGTTCTCTGATCAGTTTATCTGGCCACATTTGTGACCAATTTAACGTTTAAACGGGAATAATTGATATCGATTAATTAATTATCTGTACCGTGAATTGAATCCTGAATATGACTAAATTATTTACCTATGTCAATAATTAATGTATCAATATCGATTGATAGTGTTTCCAGTTTAATTTCAACAAATATAGGAATCCATCGGTCTTTGTATTGTTATCATGACATCGGAGAGGAAATACGCCCTTTGACAAAGAGTGAGCGGACATTTGGACAACCATTTTCAATGCCGCTTAGAAGAAACAACCCACACACTCATGGACACTTCGAGTACCTCCTCAGCCTTATTACTTCATCCACGGTTCTCCGACCACAAAAATGTGTGATAATCCAGATTGGTAAAACGTCAATTCGGTGTAAGGAGGACATTTTTCAGTAGGTCATTAAACAGAAAATCAATCGGCCAATCAATCAGTGAATCAGTCATTTAGTATGAGCAGTACATAAAACATGTTGCTTTGGCTGGCTTCCCCTCCAGATATATGGGAAGGTCTGTAACAGCCTGCAGATGGTCGTGGGATTCGCCCGGACTCTTCCTGGTTTCTTTACAACGTATTACTGGCCACTGTCGTTTATAAAACTGAATACAGAGGTGAGTGCGGCGGAAAACACCAATCAAATAAGTAAATAAAACTCATCTCAGTGGGGAAGTAACCCATTGCACTAGAAACGAGATAGCTCATCGTACAATGTGTCACAGCACTATACTGAAAATGAATGCGCCCATAAGCAAGGTAATGGCGGGTTTTATTCTTCTGGGGATCAGATACAAGGGTACGATTTGAATTCCCAAGTGTGGTGCTAAGAGGATACAGAGTGGAGAGGGTCATTTCAGTAGCCACAGGGTTTGGATGACTCCCAGTATATGCGAAACACACAAAAGTTCACTGTTCCATAATATAAGACATGGTTTCCATCACTTTTCATCCCAGCTTCCTCCAGTTCGCCTGCCCTATTGACTTCGGGATAGAGTTACTTCTGCATGGGCTATGGATATGACGTTAGACTAACCATAATTTATACCCTATTCACTGCATCGATTTGTCAGAATCGCCGTTCTTTTTTATGCGCAGAAGTAGAGAGTAAGGGGAAAAAATAGTACTGAGGGTCTAGATATTTCATACGTGGCACTTCTTAGCTAAATATAGATCACTATGGGGACTAAAGTGATCATCTTGAACATGGCTGGTTTCCATCTGCATAACCTCTTCCCCTAAATGCAGCGGAGTGTTTCTGTGGCTTAGCCCTAGTACATGTTAGAGCTGTAAATCCAAGAGTGTCTAGTAAAATACTCCAGAGTGCGATTCAGTTGAACCACACGGGAATACATAATTTTATTTCATTTCTGCAACACATCAGACTGATCATATTTGGAAACAAAAATTCACAACGAATTGATTTTATTAACAGAAAGAAAAACATTTAATACAAAGGCGTATGCATTCCAGAGCCACGCTCAAGAACTTATCTTAACACAGTCATACAAATGCAATTTTTTGCCATGTGTTAAACATCAACCTCTGATTTTTTTTACCGATTTCCATCATTACTGATCTTAAACTAATTTTACCATTACCATCCCTCTACATGAATTAAAAAGGCCACATATGAGAACTATGTGAAACGTCCCAATGGGTATAAACAGACTGAACCGAAATGCCAATTCCCCTTTTTTTCATTGGCAGATGATTCCAGCTATTTAATGCTTGACAAAATCCAGACATTAATGGATGTTTGATTTTTCTTAATGTACACAATTTAGCAGCCGTTCATTTGATTCATTGTCATCTTTATTAGGAGTGATGTGTTTGTTATTTCGAGCTCGACCCGTTGAGTGTTTCAGGATTGTGACTGCCACTCGCGGCACACTCGTTACATACAAGCTATGACTCGTACTGCTCATCGAACTGCTGGCTTACATCACAGCCAGATATATCAACTTATCTCATACAATGCAGCTGCTCCTTCCAGCCCGTATAGACGATATGTCAATTGGTCAGACTTTAAACATACGTCATTATATAAGTACGGCAGCAGTGAAGAGTTACAGACCAGAAGTACAAGCCCTACCAGCCACGCATAAAATCAGCCACGCATATATTACGAGAAAATCCTGCGAAAAAACCCCACATGTAATCACTATTACGTTCATGTGTAATAAATGCAAATAAACGATTTTTTTCGTCCAACTGTCTTTGAGGCATTCCAAAAATTTACAACTGAATTCTAATCATCTATCATCATACTGGCTATAAATGCTGTGTTATGCCTCTCTGTACTATCTAAATTCCCTAAGCGCCTTTAACATAAACTGGACGCTGTAAGAATTTACTCTCTTCGTTTACCTAAGCTAGATTGTTTATGAGTTCCAGTAACATTTGGGGAGAGAAAGAACAGAAGAGAGTTTATACAGCTGGGTTGCAAGATAAAGTGTTCTCAAGCCAAAAATATATTACCGATATTTGGCAACAGTTGAGACGTGAAGGAAATGGCCGTAAATCCAAGGTATACTCGAGCCGCCCGATCTACAGCATGGATATGGTGTTTGATCGAACGGCTTTCACAGCTGCCCTCAGCATGACGCGATAGACGGGGAGAACGGATGGGATATGTGTTCTTGTGGCAGAAAACATGAATGGATAGTCTTTATTTCGACATTGTTGACCATGTGACCCATAACGGATGCAGTCACTTCTGGGACAGTGCGGCGCACATCCATTTCTAACCGTCTGTAGATTAGGAAACCTTGTCAGCAGATGATTCCATAGCAACTCTCCACCAGGACCACGCGCATATACAGAGTTTGAAGAAAAATTTATGGGCGATTGCTAACTGGCCTCAAGACATCAAACGTCTGATTAATTTTCTTGATCTTGAAGCTAAGCACTTTCCATTTTTCGCCACGAAAAGGTGAAACAGTGGCGTTTCATTTTATGGCACTCCATCAAAGTTCCTCTGTCCGCATAAGACATCATTGCAACTATCGACCATAAAGGGCTCGCTGGCCGGCTTGCTCTATCCCCCATTGGAAAATTCAGGAGAGGAACTTCGAAGCTGCAAACCCTCTTTCACTGGACTCCGGTTAAGTAGGCCGATGACATTGTTTCCAATGATACTTTACAGGTCTTGGTACAAGACAGAGAGACCGCGAGAGAAGCGGTGTTGTTAAAGGGATCAATGCGCTAACGACTTACATGGCATGTCGGCAAGGTACCAGTGACAGCCGAGCGGAGCAGTGAATGATTCGACCACTGCCTCTGCTCTTATCCACGTCACACTCGGTCAAAGTTAAAGAGCTCTCCATATGGGATACATGCGAAAATTGCAAATGCCGAGGACTATTAGAGTGACCGTGTGGCCGAATTGGAGAGAAACTATTGCTTCTTATTCTACGTAAGGACGACTACCATCATTGAGTTAGAGATTACCAGGCTTCTCTATTCTAACTGTTGGTCCATGCGGACGATCACTCTCTATGTGTAACGGTCATATGCCTACTAACTCGGATGTACTGTGGATATTTATCTTACCGTTAAAATGGAGTTAACCGTCAAAATGGTGCCATTGTGGTACATAATCAGTTGTCTATTAGGTTCAGCTTACGGGAAGAGTTCTCTTGGAAGGTAAGATATCTTACTGTTACAGACATGTTAGTAGTAATTGCATTTTTGACAGAGTTTTTCACGTCTTTCTAATTTTTTTACTTCAGATTAATTCTCCTGTGTGGCATTTGAAATATTGTACCAGGCCTAAAGTTTGAGCGATAACTGTTATACAACGATAGATGTCTATACATTTGGGTTCATAGAGCCGCCTTCTCTAACAATATTGATACGCATATAGTACTCTGCATAACCGTATATTCCTTTATTAAAACCCGTAACACGGCCGGGTAGGCTTTCAGTGAGAACCAATTAGGCCACGCAAATAAAACGCCTGTAATGGAAGAGTATTACGGCAAAAATCCTTCGCTCTAATGACATGCAACAGATTACAAGTGTAAATGACTATATCGGTAAAGCACTCACGCCCCTTACCAATAAACCAGCAGACTTCGCTGGGGTTATTCATTGTGGTATCTCAAGCAGGAACGTCGCATGGCCTCGATCATAACCAACTGCAATCCTGCAAATTCCATCCCAAGCTGTTTTCGCATCTAAATTTATCCGCACGGAAGTCATTGCTTTTATAAATCCATTGCTTCAAGAGGTACCGTATGCAAATCTAGGTGCAACGCTTTTCTAAAGCGATCCGAAACATCTGGAACGGCAGTCTGTAATTTAAACTTCATTTTAGAATATTGCGGACGCCTAACTACATATAGTGCATGAGGGTGGATGATATAAGTGTCGTGGGATGCACGATTACAAACACGGCAACGGTTTGATATGCAATAAGCAAACACAGTATGTTTTTATCTCGTCATTCTGATCTCATAGCTATGGGACCTGCACTGCCTGGCACAGCTGCCGTAAAAAGCCCCTACAGCTGGATACTGCAGGGATTTTCTGAATAGGAAGCAATGGAACATGCACATAACAGCACAGCTCAGTATAACTACACTCTGGGGATGTGAGTTTTGAAATATAGGCTACTTTCGTTTAGTCCAGCTACACTTCTGGGTGCGAGTGTTCCTGTAGGCCGGCTAAGTACTTAGGATTTGTATGCTAAGCACAAACACACCCTGAGGGTATATCTTGGGAAAAGCATTACACGGGGGTAACAATGCTTTGCTCAGCTGATAATAAAAGTTGTTCTCGCATAAGAAAGCACGATGCATGGTCCTACAGTTCAGCTAGGCTCATGGGAAATAAGTCCTGCAGAAGACGTCAGCTGCACTTCTAGGACGTGACTTGTGAGAAATACGAGGTTCAGTCGGCCCAGCTTAACTCTTTCGATGATACTCGTGCAACGTGTGTAATGTTGGTGAATTCCAGCTAAACCCATGGAAACGTGCCCGTGAAGCATAATGTGAACTACATTCAGAACAAAAGTCAAGTTACACTCCCGAGAGGTCATGATTGAAACCTGGACAACTTTCGGAAAGTAAATCCACATTCCTGGGATGTGACTGATAAAGACCTACCAACGATCAGACATTCCGTCTCTATTCCTGTGATGTGACGCTCAAAGCATGAGGTGCTTTCAGACCATCAAACTACACCCCGTAAACGTGACCAGGAGGCAGGCACTCGATGGGTCAGTTCATCTGGACCCCTAAAATGTGACCCTTAAATGGTGGAATAAGTTGAGTCACGTACACTCGGGTGCCTCAGCTACTCTCCGGCAGAGTAACCGTGGAACAATGTTCTACGCTCGTGTCAGTCCAACTACACTCCTGGAATGTGACCTTTAATGCATGAGATACCCTCAGTCAGTGTATCTACACTCCGGAAATGTGACTCATAATACTCATAGCACGGCTGCTTTTGTGACAAAGATAGTCTGGATTCCATCTACAGTATACAATGTTTAAGTTCGATGGGACGGGGTGACTGTTCAAAACATTTTCATAACGGTTACCATAAAGGAAGTAAACAACGTATGTATGTACAACTGTACTTCGATTTTCACCACAGCCGTACATCCATTGTCTGGTAGGATTTACGCTGTGACACGAAGGAAGCACATTATCGAGTATTCGAAAAATTGTGTATCGCGCCTGAAAACTGGCCAAGATTACGCAACAAATATTTCGTCTTTGCATACATACTTTCTTTGTCTGAAGAATGAAAAATGAACTGAAGTAAAGTACTGGCAGGTAACTGACACCTTGGAATGTGATGTACACGAAGTGTCTTTTCTAGAAACGTTTATCGTAGATTTTCATGGATTCTAAGGTTCCATTTCTTAAGCTTCAGTTGACCCGAATTAGAACACTTGCGAGATCATCTCTGAAGCTATGTGGTGAAATTGCTTTTGCATCGTGCTTCAAATGAAATGCCAAGATCTCCCATGCCCTAATATTTCTAAGAGAGAGTGTTGGTAACAGTATCGTGACCGTTAGGTTTTATCTTACACTCTTCATTTCCGTTAGCTTTTTATTACAGCGATCGGTCGGAGGTGGATTAACTTCCGTCCTGTCATGCAACGCATCGCTTACAATGGTCACCGGAACCTCGACATTGGGACAAATGAGCTGAACACACGATACAGATCCCAGAAAAAGTCTGTGACATTGATAAATTATTCTTATATCTCACATTCTGCTTAAGCAGCCCTGTTATAGCATTGTTTGATTAATAGAAACGGTTCAACACTCTTGTTATGTAACTGCAAGAAAAAACCCACAAAAAAACCAAAAAAAAAACAACAACAAAAAAACAAAACAAAAACAAAGACAAAAAAAAAACAAAAACCAAAAAACCCCCCCCCCCAAAAAAAAAACAACAAAAACGTGTACATTGATATTGTTGTAAGTTGCAAGGAATACTCTCTATTTCTGGTTGAATGAAGTTACAAGTAGCAGCATCCAATGACCCAGTCTCCCTAAGAACTGAATACTGGTGATCAGCTTCGGCTTGTAGAAAGAGTAGAAGGATGACACCGAGTACAACAGATCCGGCTCTGCAGATACCCTTGCAAATAAAAACACAAGCAAATATATTGTAGCTGGCACATTTTAATGCATATATTATCATGAGGATTGCTTATAGTTTCGGAACTTCTTTTACTCTCATAAACGAAATGCACCACACACTCTTGGTCTACGGGAACGAGGCTACATTTTCCGACGATATATATATGTACATTATCTTCAAAATCTTGTCAGCCGATCATATTCTCTTGTCTCTAAATGTACAAAGCACAGGAACTATAGCCAACACGAATCTTTCATTTCCGACTCCGTTAAGTCCCACATGCGCAATCCTACACATCGGCAAGGAAAGCGATAATGGAAGCTTAAGTAATATTACATATTACGTTGTACAAGAAACACCTGTGGCTTTTTAAACGCATAAGTAATTAAGGCTCGGAGATCAAAGTATACCGCTGTGAGAACCCACTTGATGGCCGCTGCTTAGATCTGTACGGAAGTATTGCTAATCGTGGAACCATCTGGCGAGAGCGTAATATAAACAGCTTGGATAGCATACGAGTTGTATTAACTAAGCGCCTTATTCATTAGCGAGAGATCACACTTTGGTTGGCCAAGACGTCGAAGATTTTGGCGATAATACTTCAGTCAAATCGAGCCCTGGCAAGGCATTTTTATCTATCGTCTTCATTACAATCGTCTCGTTACATACATGAACCACTGCAATCAAAGCACAATAGGGAAACATATTTTTTGATTAACACCAACTTATGCGATTGAATGCTAGTTAAATTTATGCGCATCTAAGATTAACTGCGTCTCTTTGCTTTTCACTTTACAAGACCCCGTTATAATTTCTTACCTTAGATGCGTCGGTATATTATTGTTGGAGATCTGCCCTTCATGACCCCTATGGATTCTGAATTTCCACTTTCTGAAATTCTTTTAAAATAACTGTCGTACATTATATATAACATACTACGAAAGAAGCTCAAAAAGGCAAGAAAGAACCGAGGTAATGTTAAAGTTAATGGGAAATCAGGAACAAATTAGAAAAAAAGTAATTGAATGTTTCCAGAGTAATTGGAATTGCAAACCTAGGATCGAATGTAAATAGGAGGCTTTAGGTTTATTTATTGTCTGGGGAAGAAAGGCAGTAAGAAAGTAAACAGATGTAGCCAGTAAAAGTCTGAATTTCTTTCGTGTGAGTGAACATATGGTATATAGCACTTCGTAAATGAAGCAAAATAATCTGTAAGTTTGAAGTGACACTGACACGTTTTCTTAGAATACGAGAAGAACATTATATGCTGGAAATTAAAACTTGGAAAATGTATACATGTTGTTTACGCTTTGAATAGACTTTTTGAAATGGGTTTATTTGGGGCATGAAATGCAACATTAGCCACTTCCTGAGCGAAGGCCTGCTATTGTCATAGGCCTATACCTCTAGTCACGAACAGAAAACAGTTTGAAAATATAAAATAAGTTATCTTCATGTACTAATACTTGACACTGGAGTCAGGGTGTTAAACCTTTTTGTTTATCTTCTTTAAGCTAAAAACGCAGCCGTGGTCTGGTTCATGTCGCCGTCTCCTTAAAATTACAATTTTGACTTGATGACGTACATATTTTAATACGGTACCATGGAATGAGATGTGTAGTTTACGCTTGAATTACTCAACCATTGATGGCGTTAACTTTCATTGTCCGAGAAGCAAATTTCTACGGGAAGTTCGAAGTTCGAAGCTAATGAACCCCAGATGGCGAGAATCATTCTTCACGTCAAATTGTCGGTATTTGATTTCTCATTACCTACCCCCTAACCTGACGGTATCTCTCACGCAGTGGCTGTCTGGTTAACCAAACGTGCCGTTATTACAGTACAGGTGTTACCGTAACAAGCCGTTGTCACACGTTGGTAATTATGGTTCAAAAGTTCACCCACGTGTATCAAACTGGGCATAGAATGTGAGCATGTGCAGATCAGACACAGTTTCTGGTGAAATGTGAGAGGTATATGTATCATGGTATTCAACTTACAGAGTAAGATATGAAAATCTACAATGGAAAAACAGGTAAACACGATAGATAGGATAGATAGCGGTACTTTGTTTGACATAAATGCCATAATTATTTAATAATGATCCACTGCGCAATTAAAGCTTCTTTCCTGGGCATTAAATACGTGTTGAGCCTCAGGTAGCATTTCAAACTTTCATATCACTGGGAACCGTATTATAAGTTGCTTTGGCAATATACACAGTGTTCTGTTTAGATTGGAAGTGTTTCAGACTGACTCTTGGTATAGATCTTTATCAGTTGCTTTTCTGTTCCATTCTGTATATTCTTGGGGGTGTCTATTGAGTTTTGGTGCGATAAAATGTTCGCAATAAGGTGATAGTTATATTTTCTCCTACCATATACCTGTGATAAAAGTTAATTATACAGCAATAATAGTCATTCATATCGTCACTTTAAGTCTTATATTTGAACTTATATGACGATATCATGAAGCCGCCTTTTGAAAACATGCCGGTCTTCAACTCGTCAAGAACTACTTTGATGGGTGAGCTGGCTTAACTGGTGTGGGTTCATTTCAGACCAATCTTCTACCATTACGGCGTGCGAGTTTTTACCTCATCCCTCGTAAAGTTTGTTATTAAGGTGCCCGGGACACTCCGGTTTCCTCTACCCATTGACACTTGACTGTATTCTTGAAAAATTCTTGAGTTTGATGTTAAGCAACAATTGTCTCGGTCTCGTCCTGTTGCTTTAACCGTTGCCAGAGACACAACTTATACAGTACGTAGTCTGTTTTGTTAAAACCAACCGCCAACGTGTCTTTGAATGTTAAACTAACACCAACCTAAAGACAGCGTATCCCTGTTTGTGAACACCATGTTTATGGCTAAGCAGGGAACAGCCTTCTAAGTAAACTTATTCTTCCTTGTGAAGCTTTTCTAGTTAACCCGAACGACAAACTATATTTGGCCTGGACGCACAGATTTTTTTCAAGATGGGAAAACAGAGAGATGTCAGTTCGCGATATACCTCCCCTTTTCCCAAAGTTTCAATGTGTTAAGGTAGACATGATGACCTGGGAGGGTCCAGTAATTATCTCACTTCCAAGATAAGCCTGGGGTGGGACATTAAAGAAGACGTGACTAGACACTGTTTGTGTGGAGGAATACACTGAGCTCTCGGTTCTCACCCAATCCTAAATCGTACCTCTGTGTATATTAGCAACCATCAGCGCTCTGTTTATCACGCCGCTGATGAAACTAATATTAGCTTATCTGCTGGAGATGATTTCTACTGTATTGTGCGCACTTGTCCGTATGTATTTACACCGAGGGATACATACAGACGTGTCTATATCTTAGTCGCGCCATGTATATACACTGAACTATATATTTAGCTTGGATTTCGAACCCAGAGCCAAATCGGTGCCAATGTCTTGGGTTGTTTGTCAAAGTACTTCACAGCTGAGCCTGCTCTCACTTTTGGCACTGTGTCAAAGTTTGCAAATATGGCGTCAACGACTTATCAAAACGACAATAATAAATGGATTTTGGGGTCATTTTCGTATCGGATAGAATATAAGGCACTGGGCTGACTGGTAACCCGAAAACCAGCAAGCAATGAAATGGTCTGGAACCGGCAACAATCTATCAATTTATGATTAAGTCTACGCAAAAACGGATACGGTGGTAAATCTGTCAAGTGGAAAATGAAGTCGCCATTAAACCGTGATGGAACAAAATACTAAACCCGTTAGTCTGTGTGATCCACTTGTGGAATGTAGTTGTGATATTACTGATGGTACACTGTGATGTTCTCTTCAGACAAGTCGATAAGTCAAAAAGACGGTTTAGGCAGAACGTTTGTTTTGGGCAATTTCCAAGCAGCCCTTCATAAGAAGTCGAACTCTTTCAAGCTTCGTAGACGTTCCTGTATTATTTCCATTGAAAAGTAGCTGTTTCTGACAAACCTTACGTAAGAGCTTCCCTGTCTGAGAGAGTCCTATAGGCAAATCTGTCTGGTATGTCCCGTTCATTGCACGAAAGTATAAGACAACGGGATCGGCGGGCAGATTATTGATGGGTTTCTCTTAGTATTATACCAGCCATTTATACCGCTAAAACCGCCATAGCGTTAAGCGACAGAATATTCTGGCAAGAATCAATGTGTGTTTCGTTAACGTTGTTTTAGTGCTGCTTGTTACGCTTTGGTCTTTAATTTAACAGATCTGAATACGTTCTCCTTCCTTCCAGTTATACAGAATCGCCAATGACTAAATCTTTCATCGTCTAAGCATTTATGAACTGTCAGTTCTAAGAGAATCTCGACGGATAGTAAACTTGCACCTTCAAAATCAAAAATCACTTGGTGAAATTTATACCTCTCAATGCGTAAGCGTGAAAGTTATTGACTTGGGCCTATAATTTCTCATTATGTACAATATTGCTAAAATGAATATAACTCACAACTATTTATTAAACAGTAATGGAACATTTTTTGACGAAAAGAGCAATATTTAAAGTCTATGAAATACACAGTACTGTATTGTTTTTTTTCTTACAGAGTTGAGATGTACAACCTGTTATTCGGCGAAAAATACTATGACAAAAGTATACCTCCTAACATAGAAAGTCGTAAGTATTCTTCTTACCTAAGTTGAGGATAGCGTCAAAAGAAGTAGAACTGAAAAAAAAAGTGATTGTGTTCAAGGCTTCTTTGGCGATTTCATCTTCATGTATAGGTGACAACACTCATCAACACTCACTTTCATTGTTTCATATGTCTATCCACATGTACAACTTCTTCAAACTCCTGCACAATGCAACGTTTTTTTCTGCTTCATTATAATAAAGTGATGTTTCTTTCTTAACCGTTGATTTTAAAAGTCTCGCTATATGCAGATTTTAAATGATTTCATACAACAGTGAATTGAATGTGTTGACACTTTCAGATAGCCTGTTTACCACGCCCTGTCTTTAACTGTGTGGATTTACACTTAGGTATTGGCAGCATAGAAAGCAATGTAATAGCATCATCTAGGATCTATGTGAAAGGAAGCTCCGATAAAGCATTCTGTTTATAAAAAGCCCTCCATACTGAAGGATATGATTGCTAACGTTGAATAGATATGAGCGCCAATTTCGTCTTGTTTGGTAAAAATGAACTTAAAAAACCAAGAAGAAATTAAACGATCAATTATAGAAATACATATTATAGAGCAGTTTACTACTATCGCTCATTTACCATTCAACTTGAATGGATGTACTTTGTTGACCTACATTATTTTGACTAATGGTTTCATTACATTGGGTATGGCGCCAGCCTTCACATAGAATTTCAAGGGCATTTGCTATGTGACTTAAGCAGAATATCTATCTTTTAACATTACTTTAACACTTTCTTTGTAAACAGTATGTACTATGCTCTCATGGCCTTTTCATTAGGTTGAGTATTACAGATCGTGATGAGCAATATTACCATGATGGAATGTAACACCTAACCAATCAAAATGCCTTAGATAAGTATTCATAATGAATAAAATGAAAATAAAAATAAAACTGCTAAAACTGTATATTTCTATGCACCACTTCTAGACTGCACATACGGTTCTAAAGTTGTTCTTGGCGCTGTAGCAAAGAGAAGGACAAATTCTTATTGGCAAAAATTCCACCACATGGCACTGTCGTGTTTTATTACACAGGTGGAGGTCGCCCCCACTGTCTGCAGATGAATCACATGATTGAATCGAACCATTCCTCCTATGTAATATGTTAACTTTTGTGGTGATTTTACATATTACACTTATCTTATTGAAAATTGACTTTCTGGAATGATATCTTATGAGCAGTATATTTGCATGAGTCAGAAGGTGAAACAAATTATCTCCTCTCAGATTTCCATGGAGGATTCACTCCTTATTCGAACAAATTTATTCCTCTGTTCAAAATCACAGGTATCGCCAAATAACTATCATTTTTAATGCACACACACACACACACACACACACACACACACACACACACATATATATATATATATATGAAATAATTTTTTTCAGCGATATATACCCCGTGAACAATCGGAACAATTTGCGCCCAACAAAGAATTGGCCAATTTTGCAGCAGTGCTGCCAAAAAAAATATATGTATGCCCTATTCGTGCAGGTGAATGCGTTTCTTTGTCAATTAACGCAAATGTGTTATATGTGGTAATGTGAATAATCGACAGCGGGCAAAGTGTAGGTGGCCTCATGATTTAAAGACGTTATCTCAAACTACGATCAGTTATGATGGAAAATCGAGCCTCTGTTGTAGGGTTTATCTGACTGTACAGAACTCCATCTGGGTCTGTAGTGAACCGCCACTGACTGTGTCGTTGATGATACAGCTGATAACCATAGTATTTAATGGGATTTTTTTTGTTATTGACATTTCAGGTAAGCCAACAGAAGTCCAGGTAGATCTCTATGTGCACAGCTTCGATGCCATTCGGGAATCATCCATGGTGAGTCCCGTCTCTTCGTCTACACCACAATGTCACCACCTCCACAAAGAAAGCTTTTAGTCAATGCACAGACACTATGCGGAGTACCATTGTAAGCGAAAGCTTCTGACAATAGTTACAGACTAGAAAAATCAAACTATCATTCTCCCGGTGTTTTTTCAGCCCAATGGAACAATAATTACTTCGTTAATGCGTCTAATTTTCAGAGAGCGGTAATCATATTGCAGTTTAGCTCCATATATCTATGATTCCACAAGAGGCCTCAGATAATAAAGGTTATGCCTTCTGTTCCAGGATTTCACTGTAAATATGCTGCTCTTCCTAGAGTGGACGGATACGCGATTAAAATGGAAGTTCAATCTTAACTCCACGTACCTGGAACTAGACGTAGCTGCGATTGGTCGAGCTTGGCTTCCGGATGTTTTCTTCCCCAATGAAAAAGAGGCTTACGTCCACGAAATTACCTCACCCAATAAAATGTTGCGTATTTACGAAAATGGAAATATATTCTATGCCACGAGGTAAGCGGTTTGCTTCCAATTTGTCATGGAAATTATGGATTTTTGTATAAAGATGCAGGGTTCATCAAACAGTTTATGAAGTTAACAATCTCCATAAAAGATACAATCAACATCAATGTTTTAGAACATGATTAAACCTTCGACTATGTTTATTTCAACAGCTGTGGTATTACATACGTAAAAATGTTCTTCCATGGCACTTATACAGTCCACTTGCTCCAAGCATGGTGATTGTGGAACAGGGTTTATATTTAGTGATGTCTGTTGGGTTATAACTGATGACGTTTTTCTGTGGAATAATGAATTAGATTTAGTTATTTACTTGATGAGTGTTTTACCCCGTACTCAAGAACATTTCATTGATACAACGGCTTCCAGCAGTATGGTGCGTGGAAAGTGGGTAGAGCCCGGGAAACCCCCGACCATCCGCAGGTTGCTTGCAGACCTTTCTTCGCACGACCAGGTAGGATGCCAGCATGAGCTGGACTTGAACTCACGGTGACCTCGTTGGTGAGAGGCGCCTGAGTCACTGTTCCGTGCTCACACAATAGGCACCCGACCAGTGTGGCCCTTAATGGCTTAGAAGTAGACTTAAATGACATAAATGACAGAAATATATATGTAATGTCTATACCAGGTTGCACGCTGAATGCTTTAAGTTACTTTTCATATAAGCTCTGGAAAGACTTAATAGCAATACATGTGGTGCTTTTTTGTAATATTTGATATGAAGTACATCCGATCTTGGCCCTACTCTACACAAACAGATCGCTTGGTTTATTTTTTTTCATATTTCCTTTCCAGTGGTTGTACTGACATACCAAATTCTTTCTTGAAAGTTTTGAAGGAAACGATGCCTAAAGAATAATAACATCTAAAATAGATATGGATGTTAATGACTGGCAATTGTTTCTTTTTTGGCATTGCCGTCTGCATATCAATGAGACCACAGTGGTTCCGTTGGCAAGGAGACAAGTAGTCTGCATCATGTATCAGAGCACATGCAGACTATCTGGACTGACATCCCATTTTACACAGTTGACGTAACGTTACGACAAACGTTATCTACCATGGACGCCCTCCTTGGAGCTAGATTCACCAAGGCACACTTAATCTGACAGTCGCTTAACTTCCGTAGCAGACATTGTTATGTTTAGGTATGGCGTCATCATAACCTTGGGTGTGCATAATACCATTTGTGCTTTGTTGAGTGGGACCTTCAATCTTCTTAATGAATGTTCATTTTTCTGCCATTCCTGTGCATAATCCTAGTTGTGCTACACTGAATTAGCCTTGTGCTTTTATCCGCACCTTTCGGATACCTTTTAAGGAGTGCGAAATCCCGCCTCTGATCGCAAATTTCCTTCAAAATGACAGGGCTATTACGCGACGAGTCTGTCCCATAAGCTGCAAATCTAATCCAAAACTTCATTTCGGCTTACATGGATTCCATTCATTTTTATGTTGGTTACCAAGGTTAAATGTCTTGTGCAGATCGTGGTCGCCTTGAAAAATGATTTTTGTTCCATACAGACATAAATGACCAGAACAATTAGATCAGACAGAACAGTAACATTTCATGAAAACATTTTAACATGCATTAAAAGTTACTTATGTGATACTTAGTGTATGCACAAATTCTTATGCACAAGCTATAACTGTTATTTTTTATTTAAAGGGTTTCACTCACATTAGGCTGTCCCATGAACTTAAAAAAGTACCCTTTGGACGCCCAGTCTTGTCCCATACAGATACAAAGCTGTAAGTATTTATCTTGTGAAGCAGGTTTACAGACACATTGTACATATGACACTTAACGCAAGTCTGTCTGGGTTAATGAACTACTGTGTATACATAAATGTATACAGTGTTGTGACGTATTGCCATCTTTCGTCAAAGAAAACAGAATTCTGTTTCACTAAACTTGGCAAGTTATAATAAGATAGCGTTTCAAGGGAAAAAAAAACTTCGGTACGATGTGTTGCCACCGTGGGCTCAGTAGGTAAACGTGGCCTGGTGAAAATCCATTTATGATGATTCCGTTGGAAATAGATTTTACGATTATCGTAAGTTACCAAGTGTTCTTAAACTTTATACGACGGTTTATGATTGGTCAATGGGTCTCGGGCACGAATCGTACATTAACACAGGTTTTACAGAGTAAACTTGATGAAACGTTTGGTTAATACTTCCTGCACTGTTTTGATTCACTCGAACTGCAGAAAGCTTCCGAGTTATACAGTGGCTGGCGTTAACGGGGAGGATGGTTTATTTATTTATTTATGTATTTATTCATTCATTCATTTATTTATTTATTTATTTATGTTTTCTTATTTCAGTTGGCTACTCAGAATCCAAAGTAACCTTGGTATGGAGTAACACAACAGGGACCAATTCGCTTTATAACGACAAAATGAAACTGCCTCAGTTTGAAGTGAAGCGAGGAGTAAGGGACTACTGCAACAAAAAATTCCATCCCAGATCAGGTATGAGATCATTATTTGCATTTTGTTTACTAAATGTTACATATCTTCAAGTTTTGTCGAACATGATCCGACTGGTCTATCTAAACAAGGATCACACCATACCTACCTCCCTGACGGGACATTGCCTTTATGCCCCTCCAATTACTAGGCGTCGTAAGTACACAGCATTGAAAATATCATGTAGAATTCTAGCGCCACCAGGTACCTGGAAGTGCAAACAGGTTAAGTGACGCGGCTCGATATTTGATAGGCCCTGGTCACACTCAAGCTTGTAGTCGTACTAAGCAATACCATAGAATGTACCGCTTGGTATGCGTTTGACATCAGCGATAAACCGTATGTCTTATTAATCTATGCCTGTCAACGTTTCTATCTTATTACTGTGAGTGCTGAGCCTTTCCTTGCATATCAGTTATAAAGAATAAATATTGGAATAAAACTTTGAGAGCTGCAATGAAAAAGCACAATAAATACCTGAGCTTGTTTCATGGCTTGCTATTGTGACGTATAAATGATTTTCTGAAAACAACTGGGCTATGAAACAATGCTTACACTGTAAAATGAATTTTATTGAAGCCAACTGCCTGGAAAAAATCCCTCTTATGACAATTGCTGTGCAGATACCTAAAATAAATATACGATGTTTTAAACTCTAGAAAATGGGCCGATCATGTCGAGATTTTTTTGATTAAAACTCTAATGTAATGTGCCCAACAGCAGTTAAACACATAGACAGTTGGCTATGATGTGCTTTATGTCCATGTACATATTTTATTAATTAAATTTGAGGAACCCGCGGATGGCGGTGCGTTTTTCCCCGGGCTCTGCCCGGCTTCCCTCCCCCATAATGCTGGCCGCCATCGTATAAGTGAAATATTCTTGAGTACTGCGCGACGTAAAACACCAATCAAATAAATAAGTAAACAATTAGATTGGTTTTTAACGCCTTACTCCAGAAAATTTTACGCTTAACCGTTAACCTTCACCAGATATCAAGCAAACCGAAGAGGAATTTATGAAAGATATCATTTTATGAAAACCACTGAATTTTGAAACTAGCCTTTTCACTTCCAGGTTTAAACGGCATTTCGATTTTGTACCTGGAATGTTGAAAAGTAACAGCTTCTTGTTATATCCACATGTCTCTTTGTATGGAAAATGATTCATTTGAAAAAAACGTCATATTGTTACCAATAAATTCATATGCAGTGGTATTCTCTATGGTCCTGAAGACATTCAGGATGTCGAATGTTGAATACAGAATGTTAATTACAGCCCTCAATCCACCATTTTGTCTGGAATATAACAGCGATATAACACTTCCTTAAGTCGCACATGTATGTTGAATAATGTATTCCTGTCCTCTGTCTACCCTTGTTGCAGACTTCCACAGGTGTCTTCAGGCACGGTTTGTACTGAAGGGAACTTTGTTGTCTATTGTCTCATTCATTATTTTCTGGATAGATCATTACGTTGCCCATAGTTGCGTTGTACATGGTTCAAAATACATGCTCGTGATTAGTATGTGGAATACAGGATGTTAATCCGAGTCTTCTGTCTCCCACCGTTTCAGATGACCATACATGTTTGGAAGCCCGCTTTATACTGGAGCGGAACCTAGGCTATTACCTGGTGCAGATTTACGTTCCCAGTGTCCTCATCGTCATGTTATCCTGGGTGTCCTTCTGGCTGAATGTGGACTCGGTACCCGCCCGGATTTCTCTGGGTGTGCTCACTGTGCTCACGATGACCACTCAGACATCGGCCGCAGGAGCCACGCTACCAAGGGTCTCCTACACAAAAGCTATAGACATCTGGATGTCCACTTGCTTGATATTTGTCTTCTCCGCGCTGATAGAGTTTGCCGTGGCCAATGTGTTGGCGCGTGCTTACCACAGACCCAGTCCGTTCAGCCCGGAAGCTCCGTCAAACGAGACTGCTGGGTACTCTCGGGGATTCACGCGAGATCAACGACACGAAATGAGGGTGAATTTTGAGATTAATTTTGTGGCTGTTGTATAAATGACAGTGTTAAGAATTAAACATTAACTTAAGGTTATGAGCTTATATGATCCCGACTGGCTCAGTAGGTCAGTGGGTTAGCGACCCAGCGCCTCTCACCAATGCGGTCGCTGTGAGTTCAAGTCATGCCCATGCTGGCTTTCTCTCCGTATGTGCCAAGGTCTGTCAGTAACCTGCTCTGCACGGTTTCCTCCCACCATAATGCTGGGGACCGTAGCATGCGTAAAATATTCTTGAGTACGGTTTAAAACTCCAATCAGATAAGTAAATAAATATTAGGAATAGTGTGGTTCGAGATTTCCAAATAGTTTAAAGCTTATATGAAAAAAAAAACAACAAAGAAAAACAAAACAACTAAAACAGAATAATTCAAATGGTAACTTCAAAAAAGTCTCATGTTGAAACTGAGAGTTCCTCAGTAATAATGACTTGGATCTCAATTTCAGCTTGATGTCAGTGTTGTGAAATTGGTCCCACGGTTGTAATACTATCCTCGTATCCCAGCTGAAACAGATATCTGTCAATAACACTTGATTTTGTCAAGAAGAAAAAAATGAGCATACCAAAAACTTTTTGTCGTTGGCCAACAACTGATTGGAGCTGAGGAATCATAGTATTACTGCCTTTACAGGCTCGTTTGATTTCCTCTTCAGGCATCTTTTATCCAGACAGACGCAGGATTGACATGTAAAACAGTTACGAAATCCGTGGGAACATACAGTCGCTCAGAGCTCGACCTAATCCTATTCGCATTCAAAGCAACGAGAATGTGGTATTCAGACCGGTTTTTCCATTAAGAAAGTCGGTGAAGTTACCGATGGTAGACCGGAAGTGTTCGTGACCCGTGATATACAAGAGTTGTTACCCGCGCCTCAGCTGCATTAGGCGCTGTTGCATTAGCGCCGTCTAATACGGCCTCTGCACCTTCATCCATTATACACAGACACAATTAGTGGCGATCATCAGGCCATTTGATTTATTGGTCTTCTCCTTTCTGTTGTCTTTCATTAAGAACTGGAAAGTCGCCTAACCTGGCTTCCATGACTATTTTTAGGCGCAATGATGTATATAACAAGACAATAGTGACATTTCTATTTGAGGTGGTGTATTGATCTGTCATAAGTGCAGGGGACACATAAGAGGCTCTGCATCTGCAACTATTGGAGATTAATGACGACGACGTTTCTAGTGCAAGATAGTCTAACCACGTCGGAAAGAGACTGGCCTGACTGTCTCATCGAACGATGGTGTTATCCCAATCGTAGATTTACCTTCGTGCAGGGAAAGCCGCGACTTGATCTTAACCTACAAGATCTCTTATTAAATCCAGCTTCTATTGTGGCTTCAAGTCAGGAGGTTTGTCAGATATACCTCGGAAGGTGCGAATGTTTCATCCTGGCTGTGTTCGGTTTCCCCCAGCAATAAACATGACTTCCATTAAACCTTGACCCGAAAATATAATAAATTTGTAATATATCCCATAAAAAGGTAAGTAAACTTTCAGTAATGAAGTTATTTTATTTGTCATTAAACCAGTTACAGCTTTAATGAAGTCAAACAACGGTAATAAGTGTTCATATTATAACCAAAATGAAAAAATAGCAATTACAAAATAGGGACAATAAATATAATAGATTAGGAACCAATGCTGTAAACAAAGATTACCCCAAAATAAGGACAATAAATATAATAGGTTAGGAACCAATGCTGTAAACAAAGATTACCCCATTATTTTAATTTTATTTCTCGTTTTTCCTTTGCAGTTTGTAATGTCTGGCTATTATTTCTTTACTAGGTATTATTTCATGTCATAAAGGCTGCCTATATTACTGCTATAAATCAACACGAAGCTTTTTTTGTTATTTGGCTTAAAATGTCTTTGGAACTTTTTCTGAGCCACAGCAGAAATTATTGAATATTAACGTTATTTCATTTGCTCAAGTAAATCTCATTTTTATTTGTACTGATGGCTTTCCCGCGTCTTGACCACGGTCGTTACGTTTGTACTCGCCACTGTTCGCATTTTCTGGAAACATTTATAAGAAGTTTTATTGCAGTCGACCCCATGATTACAATCAAAGCTTGGAACAATCGTCTGGATTGGTATCACTCGGCTCCGTATCAAATGATGATGGCCATTGAAATTGACTATTCTGAGTTGTAGATAAGAGCCTTCTCGTTTTTCACCAGGTACCAGCTCAAACCGGTCACGCAATTACTCCATTTCTCATTCTCTCCGATGAGAAATCTATGGCTCACATTTTACGTCTAGGCTGAGATGTTTCCAGTCAATTACATTTAATAAGCCGGGAAATTGAGGTCAAAGCTATCACTTATGAGTGGCGAGAAGGGAAAAAGGAAAAAGCGAAAAGAAGACAAGTTCAGTATTTGTCATAATTGGTATTGATCTGTAATACGTATTTTTGCAAACGATGCTTGTTTGTTTTGCAGCCAATCGTGAACCAAGATGGCAAGACGAAACTCGGTTTCACTCACAAGTGGTTCAACGGTTTTGGCGTTAACGGACAGAGATACGCCCGCAATTTGGACCTCTTATCCCGGATTTTTTTCCCACTGGTCTTCGGCGTATTCAACCTTTTATACTGGGTGTCCTACATCCATGTTATAACTTAAGCAACTGCCAGCACGAAGACATAAGTAAATGTAAGAGGAATCAGGTATCGAAAGTGCAAAGACAAACTGGCAAAGAAAGCATAATGGCTTTATTGGTTAGGTCAGTGAATAGGCTGTAAGCAAAGCGCCAAAATGAACCAAACTTACCACGCATTTCGCTAACATATACTGCTGCTTCTTGGCGTAACATTATGTATCGGCAAAACATTCGCAAAGTACCTTATCGAATGGGAAGACGAGATTTTGTTAAAGCCCTTTGCCTTCAACGCACGTCCTGGAAGCATCTTGAACAAAACTGCCAAATGACGCCCCGTGGAAAGGACACATCGAATGACCCACTACTTATACACTTTCCACCAACAAATCCGTGCAGGCCACATACCTTCCCCGACTAACTTCAGCTAAGGTTGTGATACACGATTATGTGTGGCGTTATACGAATACATGTGGCATTACACAAATATGTGTGGCATTGCACAGTCGTGGGATAATCCGTTGTGTGTCGTCCTGTATAAACCATGGCACGTTGCGGAGGAACAGCAAATATATGTTTACACCGTGAAAGTAACTTGCGTGCCGCTCGCAAAGGAGATATTGACGCCATATTTGCAAGGCTAAACTAGAAATGTTCTTACGCCAACAATAAACAAAGACAGGTTACCAGAATCGCTTTCTTTATATCCTGGTTTATATGAGACAGAAATATTTTGATTGGATATGTGGGCTTTTAAGATCGAAAGGAAATGCTCGAATTCAGCAGGGTAGATACAGTATGCTGAAGCCCGTTAATTCTGACTGGAGATAATACAGAATGGAACGTGACAGACATTACTGTGTGATTACCCAAACCAGAAATACTCGGAATTGCTCAGGCTGGATATCACGGTGTCTTGTTCACCTGAGGGAGTACTTGATACAATACATTGATGGTTTGCTGTTAAAGTTGTCTGACCTTACAAATAAAGGAGAAACAGCAGCCGAAAACAAACTGGTGTATCAAGATCTAAGAGTTGAGCTCATGTAAGAGAGGTAAAAAGGAAAAAACTCTTCATCGTGGAGAGTGTACTAGAAACGACAGCGTGGCGAATTTTTGGAACTGTGTGTAAGCAAATTGTCCAACTGTCCTGTAGGTAAGGCAAGATTACCATAGGTAATGGATGTCACACATGTCTGTTATATCCGGAAGCTTACCATGGATGCGCTCAGACTGGCAACGAACGTGTTCCCAAACCAGCTGTAAAGTTTCACGATGTTCCAATCGTCGTGATGACGTTTTGGTTTCATACCGCTTTGAACCTGTGGAAAGAGTACTCAGACTGACGCATTGTTTTGTGATGGATTTTGCTTATCTAACACAAGATGAAAAGAAATCACTGATTCAGTGGTTTCCGGAACTACAACGCATGCTCCACGGAACGATTAAGACAGGATCGTGGACATCCGTTACTGATGTCTCTGTCAGTGCCAATGATTCAGTCAGCGTGATCAAGATTCTGTCACGAAGTGTTTACCGCATCTCTCTGTGATGCAATACGTATACTAACAGGGTTTTCTGTTCACGTTCTTGACAAGGCCCAGCTATATGACCATAATAATCCTAGATTAAATTTTGTATGAGCTTTAATATTGTAAATAAACTATAATATTTGTTTTATTTTGTGCTATATGGACGAACTTCCCTTTCAAGGTTACTATAGCTGTGAAACGTAAGTGACGCATAAGAAGTATGTAAAAAATCTGCTCGTTTAAGGCTGTGCATTAGAAACCCAACAGCAAAAATGAAATACACCCCCGCCCCCGCCCTTCCCCTGAAAAGAAGTACCGGTTTTCTTTCATTAAAACAAAGTTTTTTAATATGCAGATCACTTACTTATGCATAACATTGTACTATCGAAGAGAGATGTTGTACCTCTGTAGTGGTTGTATGTCGTGTCGCCATATTAAGTTTACCAAGTGCCTTTAGGTGGCTCTGGTGCATGTCCAGGTTTAACACAGTTGCTGTATTTTCCTGATACATACAAGGCTTATACATGAGTGATTTCACCTAAATGATATATATATAAAATGTATGACATGTGCATACTGACCATGTTCATCTATACATCAACGTTTTAACCGTCATAGTTATTATTACCCGTTGCCTGTTACCCACTAATACCGCAGAGATCTTGTTGCTTCCCCGGATTAAATGTGAGGGCGTGTGATTGGCCAGTTTTTCCATACCGTATGTGTGCTCCTTAAACGATGTATAAAGTTCTTAATTAAAGCTCTACAATAATTACAACCTCGCCTGCATTCAATTCTATTCCATCCCTCAAAAACGCCAGTCCGCCAGCAACCTGCGGATGTTCATGGGTTTCCCCCGGGTTCTGTCCGATTTCCTCCCACCATAGCGTTGGCCGCCATCGCATAGGTGAAATATTCTTGAGTGCGGTGCAAAACACCAATGAAATAAATAAATGAATAAATAAATCCAAAAAGTCATGATGGGTCCACGGACTGATATATTTGTTTTGCCTGTCTGTGATATTGTACTCAAAACAAGTTGTCTGAAAGATTACCTTTTTCCGTTTGCCCCGAGTGAGCCACACCCTTGGGCACAATCAACATGCCTCACCTACTGTCTACAAACTAGTCTTTTAATTGACAGAACGTGATCTGAGTGATGGCAAGAGAGATTATGCTGGTAGTACAAACGACCCTGTTATTTATCCAGAGTATATTCAGAATATTTGTTATTCCAACACCAACACTATCTTATGCTGAATGCAATACCACAGACAGGCTGAAAGAAAGCTTTTGTTATATTATGGTGTAGTAACATATTTACTCCATTATATATCTTTTCCACCATCATTCGGATAAACCACGAGTAGTGACCTGAAACATTTGACACGTGTTTTGTGAACAACCCTCAATAACCGTTTGCAGGGACCGAGCTCTTAAGTTGGTTGGCTTATACAGGCAAGGGGACATATGTTCACACCATCGTAATCACTGTAGTGAACAGTAGTGCGTGGCACAATCAATGCCACATGGTCATCTGTGCATATGATATTACAACCGAGCATTCTGCGCCCGTTCGTCACCTCAATTGGTAATTTTTGTGTGTATATTTATAAAGTTTTCCGCTCAAAACTGAGCTCGAGAGAATGTATTTTTTTACAGGTGTCGGAAACATTTCACGTAAACTTTGCGAACTTTGCTGAATTGTCCTCGACTGTTTATCTTTGCAAAGCTTTAACATAGTGTCCGTTGTTTCCCCCTCTAAACCCCAATGTGCCATACACATTCAGGCGCAACCAGAATATAGAATCGAGAAGACAGAAATGAGACAAATGAATAGCTCAGGGATGTGTCACAGTACAGGATTTATGTATCAACAGGCGTTTGCAACTCATTATATACATGTACTCTAGCAGCTGACCAGAAAAGCTGATGCAAAATGTTCTTCGAACAGTGCACAATATACTTATTGGATGAATTGATGAGTTTTGCTTTCTGTTCTTACTCGTTTATGGCTTTTTAAAGATCTAACCACTGATTTCTCTTCCAGTACTCTTGGTACTGGGTGATATTCCAAAATGCTTAGTAGTTTCTACAGCAAAAATTAGGTTTAATTAGAGAACGTATTAGGGGACAATGAATCGCTTATATTACAATTACACACTGGCAAGTCAGCTGTTCCTTCTTGGTAAATAACAACATTGACCTACACGATTTTGTTTGTTCCAACTGAACTTATTTTTAGGGGCTTGCAAGACTCAGTTAAACTATACACCTACTGCACTGGAATTAACAGTGCACGTTTTAAGTTGCCACAGATGCCTGGCGTATCCATAAAACGAAGCAGACACTCATTATGTTCATTTTACAATGAATGTTTAGCTCTCTTAGAGTAAAGTAAATACTGTTGAAGTGCCCCAAATCTAGGATGACCTGCTTCACAACTTAATCATTACACTTCACCCTGATATAAGAACTGTGTCTGCATCTGGCTGAATAAATACATGAACATCGAACACGACGTGGATATTGATTGTTTATGGCCGAGAATATTCCTTGCGTCTTTTCGGCATTATTGAAAACTCTTAACGACTCTGTCATAATAGCTTGCTTTATGTATTTTATTACATTTTTAGTTGTTTGTGGTTAAACTTCGGTTTTGGAAATTCATGTTGTGATTAGTGACCTGGAAGGTACGTTATGATTGACTTGATTAAGAATATCTTTTGAACTTTTCGATGTAGTCTTCGTATCAAATATTTGCATATCAGTCGTCAAGCAAACATGACGTTCCAAATCGGTAATGGCCAGACGTATTTCCCAAAGAGCTTACAGCACAAACTGTCGAAGAAAGTATGTAAGATAAGCCGTTTAAAGTATTCTTTCTTTGGAGTAAACCAGCCCTTGACCAACAGGTCTGGATCGCCGTCATACATCAAGAGGTTTACTGGATGCTCCGCGAGGAGATATTGCATCCTTGGGGTTTTCTGTCACCAAGAAACCTGGTCATCCCCGTGCAAGTGAATATTCATAAGAAAAACATTAACGAACAAATACATGAATAAAACATTAGTTATGTACTTTTTCATTTCGTGGTTGCATTTATCTGTCTTAGCGAAGAAGCTGTTAAAGTAATGCATATTGGATGGCTGTGCGAAATTCAAAAGTTTTCAGTTCTGACACTTTGAAACTTTGCCAGAATACCATTTCATATGAATTTCAAATGAAACACCAAAGTAAAGAGTACTTATGCCTTTAAAACAATTGCAATCTTGTGGAAATCAACACTTTCCGATGATGTTATGTCCGAATACCAAATGGAATCTCATGGTCAAACTAAGCGCTAACTGTTCTGCAGCTACTGGCTTAAGCTTTCCTGGTTCAGTCGATGGCCCGGCGTATATATATAGTCCATTTCAGTGTGCAGGGGAAATGAATACGGACATTTTATCTAATAATTTCGGTACTGGTTTGGATCTGACTGATACACAATCGATACTTATCATGCGAATGGACATCATAATTGGTTTTAAAAATTGCGGCATATTCCGTTAAACTGGATACCTCTGGAAGCAATTTGACGGTGATTAGGTATTATAGCTCCTGTTACCTTACAATACGGTTGGTTATAACGGTATAATGACAGGTTATCCTCACAGCCAATTGTTTACCGGCTCTCCATTACGTATGTACTCTGCAATGAGCCAATTCCTTTCCGGATTCTCCCGGCATACGTCCCGAGACCTGGTCATACGTTAACACCACTTCTCTCATCACCTGAGATCACGCTTACGGTATTGTTCTTAAGCCCAGTGTGTTCACGCACTATTAGCTTTATTTTGTAAGCTCCGCAGATTCGCCCGCTTTCCATTATTCCAATCGATCCCTTCTCTTTTGTCGGGAGGCACGAAGCAAATGCTCTCTCGGTGGACGTCAACTCCGCTCCCAGCAGTCCGACAATTGTTTCCTGGAACTCTTGGGAAATCAAATCCAACGAGAGGATCTTCCCATTCTGTAAAATTATAGTTCATTAGAATCTTTCAAATCCACACGGCTTTACAAACAGGTCAACAATATCCGAGCTTTCTTTGAAGGCTGAAAAACAAACCCAGAAAAAAAGTTTCACTCATACTCATCATATTGTTTATCAGCGCGTATGCATTCCTGACCACCAGAACTAACTGATTCTAAAATAAATACTTGTTCTAATTGAATTCTCCACAAGCTTATATAAATACACAACACTTGTCTGGACCTCGGCTATATATAACTATGTGCGGCCATGGAGTCAGGGCCTTTGTTATCCTTGCTAATACAATAACTTCTCTCAGGAATGTAGTCGATGTCTTCAGTGGCTTTTCATTACAAATCTAAAGGAATCAAAATAGCAGATTTAAAAAAGCAAATCAAACATTCATTAGCTACCATGGCAACTTGAAGTCTATCTTTGTGCAAAGAGGTCTTTTTTTGTCCGTCTGAGCAATGCACCACGTCTTCATATGTCTAGGATCCATATAGTTCCGCAATTGTGGTAAATCGGTTTCTTTGGTAATTTCGCCCAGCGGAGAGTCAGTGTCCAGAAATTCCATTATATTCATGGCAAAATTAAGAACGGCTACCCCAATAATATCGCCAGGTTGGAATTCATTTGTGGTTAGTGTTCTTTATACACACAAAAGATTCCAAATTTTCTCAGAGTGCAATTGCGATTTAACCCCTAATGGAGTGTTTTGCAGATAGGAGGTAAGCAGTTATTAGCAGGAATGAAAAAATGATACAAAAAGTGACGCTTAAAAAGCAAGTCGTCCAATCATGGACGCCGTCATAATTAAAAAAAATCTTTCCATCCGTCGTATAGTACCCATCAGCTGAAGAAATAGACAGCAAAAACTGATTAACCGCAAGGGTAATAGTTTAGCCAATTGTTTGAAACGTCGTGATAAATGTTTTAAGTATTTATTTGATTGGTGTTTCACTTATGCGACGGCAGCCAGCATTATGGTGGGAGGAAAGCGGGCAGAGCCCGGGGGAAACCCACGACCAGCAGGTTGCTGGCAGACCTTCCCACTTTCGGCCGGAGAGGAAGCCAGCACGAGTTGGACTTGAGCTCACAGCTACCAAATTGGTGGGAGGCTTCGGGTCATTGTGCTGCGATAGCGTGCTAAGCGACTGAGCCACGGAGGCACCCCTTGGTGTTTAAAGTTGCAATCAAGAAGTTTCACTTATGGGAAAAGGTCAGTCAAGTTTTTCCAAGGAGGAAATCGATGTGCGCGAAAAAAAAAAAAAAAAAAAATTCAAAACACATTGGCCTTTGAGAGGTGCCTGAGAAGCCTCCTGACACAAAATCTCAGCCGAACCTGAGATAGAGGCGGTGACAGCATTAGTCATGGATCCCATGCAAAGGCTTTCGGGCGAATAAACCACGCTGTTAGCTAGAATCCGCAAGGTAAATAAGTACATGAGGAAGGATTAAATAGATTACTAATGTCTTCCGAATTGAAGCAAGATTTTACTCCCTCCAAGTCAAGGACACAAGTATTTGTTAGATTTTTGGTATCAGTTGTAGTTATATCTGTGAAATTCGACGTACTAACGGGATCTCCATACTTGTCCACACTGTTTATGGACAGGGATGCCGTGACGGCCAGCAGGCTGGGAGACGGGGATAGGCCGTCCACTGGGATGTTTGCAGAATTAACCCCAGTCATACCCGGAGTTAGTCGGTCAAATACTGATAATGATCGGATCGGCCGTAAGAGCAGGCACGTCACCCTGGGACGCTCTGCGATGAGATAATACCTCACGGACACTCACAGTCAACTGTAGGCAACCACGATGTATTTATCATTATTCCCTCATAAATCAATGACAGATGAAAGTCGAGTTTGGACATAACAAGGCCTAAAACTCCGGTGTATGATTTCAACATCAATTCACGCCGTGTACCACCGATATTTGACGTTGTCAACTTGGAGTCGAGTGTTGCTTTATATGCTGTGTCAGGGAATAAGAGCATTGAATAATGCTACATACATAAACATTAAGAGCCGTCATGAGCCGAATGGTACAACTTATCGTTAATATAAAGTAACTCAACTCAAGTCGGTGACTGACAGATGGTTTCACTGAAAGTCATAGTAGCAAGTTTTTCTGATTCATCGATTGTATTTACTAGCGTTTAACAAAGTAATAAGTGCTACTTTGGTAATGTGGATTTCATTTGAAGACGAAGTGGGAACGTCCTAAGTAAACCAGCAACTTTTCCCAAGTGACATCTCAGTGTTATGTGACACAAAGATGAATATCCTACTGGCGGAAGGCAGGTGATCTACAGTAAGAGATAACCTAATTAATTATGCGAGCACTGTCCACTGCTAATTTCCATCCAGGTTAGAAAAACAATTTTGGTGGTACCTCGAAAATTCTTTGCCTTGAGGCTGGCATTGAACCCATATACACCTCATTTATCAAAGCATTTCTCTTAGTACCCAAACTGCATTATCATCGGGGGGGGGGGGGGCGGATAGTGTGAAGTCATTACAACATGTCTGATGTCTGATGCAAATAACTCTTTATTGGTTTTGATCTGTTTTTTCGGACAATTGCAGTGGCCTTCATACAAGAGTAAAATTCTTGTGAATACGGCACGAAATACCAATCAAAAAATAAATACGTTACGTAGCTAGTGGTGATAAGTAATTCGAATAACATGATCGACATATCAGTTCACAAAAAAAGGTGAAAAAATGAAATAAGCTAGAGGAATAAAAATGAAAACCTTGGCAAATCTTTCAGAAAAATACCGCATTGCATGTTAATTTGTGTGTTATGCTGTTTCACTGTCCTTGTTTCCTATTTCCATCACGTTTTACAGCGAACTGATTGAATTAAAATTCCCGGCCAATTCAGATCAAGTGGATTTAGGATGAGCCAGATGTCAGTGGTAGATGAATAAATGCAATCAGTTATTTTAAAAGGCAAAAAATGTCTTACCCTTCCTGTGCAAAAATTAATTTTACACGAGATAAAAGTAATGATTTAAAGGAAGAAAATGAATTTACCTGAAAGTATTTTTCATTATAATGATACAGATACATTTTCTTAGTTTGGTATCGAACTCATAGAGAGACGTGACAAGGAAGAAGATGCTCGGAATTTGGAAAGGTTTCCAGAGATTGCAGCGAGATGGATTTCTTTGGTGTTAAAAAAAGCAGAACGAACCCTTTCCAGTGATTGAAGCCTGCAGCCTTGAACACTAATTGAATTTCAGTGGCACTTGACTTTGGACGCCTCTGGGGAGAACGCAAAACTTTCCGTATCAAACACCTCCTATAAATAGTTGCTTAACATTCAGATGAGCCTTTAAAGTAAAGGAATGGTATAGTCATTAGGGCACATGCTTAACGAAGCGTAATTGTTCTCATGGGCCGCTGCCCGGCTTGATTCAAATGCAGATCTTGTCGCTATTATTTATTATGTATTGATTTTATTTATTTATTTATTTGATTGGTGTTTTATGTACTCAAGAATATTTCACTTATACGACGGCGGCCAGCATTATAGTCGGAGGAAACCCACGACCATCCACAGGTTGCTGGCAGACCTTCCCACGTACGGCCGGCGAGGTAGCCCGTGGGCTGGACTTGAACTCACAGCGATCGCATTGGTGAGAGGCTTCTGGGTCATTGCGCTGCGCTAACCGACTGAGCCACGAAGGGCCCCCTTCACTTTTACACGATGGTGATCAGTTTCATGGGTGCATGGAGGAAACCGGAGTGCCTGGCGTAAACCAGCAGTCCTTGTCACGTTACTGACAATGTTTCCGGCGACAAACGTACAGATATGCGCACCAAATTGGTGGAACGAACGTCAGACAACACAGATGACCCCAAGAGTGATGCGGACGGCTTATAGTCATCTGGATCCCACAGGCGGCGAGATCGGGAAATCTACAAACTCCTTGTCCAACAACCTGTTTGGTCGTATAAGTATATACAGTATTCATGAACACGCCTTTAAACCCTAAATGAAGTAAAAAACAAACAAGCAGCAACAGCGCGGAAAGTTTACGTTAGGGCAGCTAGCAAACATTTTACGACAAAACACCTTCAGCCATTTGTCTGTCTGTATACGGTTGTCTGTCTGGTACGTATGACTGACACATTCGATCACAGTGATACATTCATTTCAACAGAAAAATTAACACTTTTGCTAATAATATTTATACACAAAGAAAAAGTTTTACCGACGTTTAACTGACGATGGCTTCCCATTTTTGTAATATATAAATAAATGTTGTTTTATTGTGAACATGAAGCTTGTTTTATTAGCATGGAATATCACCTTGGGTTTTTAATGGATGTGAAAAATTGACGTCTAGATTCTAGTGACTTCACTTTGATAGCCGTCTGTACCAAGGCGCCTGTACCAAGGCGCCTGTACCAAGACGCCTGTACCAAGCCGTCTGTACCAAGCTGCCTGTACCAAGGTGCCTGTACCAAGACGCCTGTACCAAGCTGCCTGTACCAAGCTGCCTGTACCAAGGCGCCTGTACCAAGCTGCCTGTACCAAGCTACCTGTACCAAGACGCCTGTACCAAGCTGCCTGTACCCAAGACGCCTGTACCAAGCTGCCTGTACCAAGGCGCCCGCAAAAGGCTGCCCATACCAAGACGCCTGTACCAAGGTGCCCCTGTAAATCTGCAATAGCATCCTAAAACACGAAACTGAAACACTTTCCTCGGAGTATCCTCATATAGGAACTCATATGAGAATGGAAACATCAGGGTCTGAATTCTGTTATTGTTTGTAGCTTAAAATTCGTTTCAGGTGAACAGGTCCAGGTTGGCAGTGATCGTTAAACAATCTGTGAATTGCCAGACACTTTTCTCCTATACGGGAAAAAACTACAGCCTCTCATTCACCTTAAGGACGGATCAATGTCCAGTTCAGAATGGATTCGCCGATTTTTATTCTGACTATAACAAAGGACTCTGGTTCTAAACCACGCTGGCCAGAAGCTATGTAACATCGTGATACCGTATGTATCAATGAGTGAAATGAAAATGGAAAAGGCTAATGACAACGTTGCAAGAGAGGAATACCGTCGAAGAAGCTGCAGGGGTCATCGTGATGAATGCTAGTGGTCAGAGCGTAAGTGTCTGCAGCCATTGTCCAGCAGCTGGCAGTAATCGCTAACATCGGGTATTATCTACCTAGCAATTTGCTTACTCCTCTTGTTATAGTCAGTTCATGCCTTCGTCTGATTGGGGGAATTGCAGAGCAAATTGCCCTCCCTCCCCACCAACTGCTGGTTTTGCCAAAAATGCCTCCATGCTAGTTGAGAAATTTTCCCAATTCATTAACAAGAAAGGTCAAGCTGAAACAGAATTCAAGAACTCGTTAGACACTTTACGACTGCTGATTATGTGTACTGACCAATGTAAATTCTTCTACAGGGTTCGTTAAGGGTATGACACACAAGTACTTCGCCATTCGAAAATGTCGACCCGCTGCAAATAATTGTCTGAACAACTTAGGCTTGACCTTTTCGAAATTGTCAGGCAAATGAACGCTGGACAAAATGCTTCAAATCTTTTTGTTATTGGTTATCGATCGACCAGACAAATTGAGTCCGTAAATGTGGCAACCGAACAGCCAGGTTTATGACTGTGAAGATAATGGCGACTTTGAAACATTACCGACGAGGCATGTATGGATGTCACGTGCACTAATTTGGCTTCCCACTCAATAGGAGACAATGTTCAAAACCGCAATGTTGCAATACAGGTGCACTACATGTAAGTGTTGCATGAACACAGACATGAATACCAAGAAAGTACAAAATAATACATAGCTTTGGGCCGTTTTGCTAAAGGCTGAGTAAGTTTAGGAATTCTCGGTAGTTTTCAGCTAATTGTGATTTTCTTAATAAAAGAGTCACAACCGAATATAAATTCTTCGATGCACAGAAGGAAATATGTGTATTTTAGCCAAACCGACAGAGTAAGATATATCAATATATAAAGTGTTAGAAAGTGCTAATGATCTTGAAAGTCAGAACTTCCCCGCGTTACAGCTGGGGTTTATGCTATCTAGAATGTTACCTTTTTTCGACACAAGGTAATCCCAAAGGTATGTATTCCATTGATCTATTGTGTCAGCTGTATAAACCGGTACATTTTAGGTGGAAAATCTTTGAAGATGAACTTGAAAATTGAAGATGAAGAAAAAAAATGTTTAATAAGTCAGGTCTTTAAATCTGTTAAAAAAAAACAGGTTCTAAACAAGTGAAGTGTAATAAACTGCATTAAACATCACTGTGTTTTTTTTTTCACTGAATTCTACTTAAGCCAAGGTATGGGGGCGTGTAAGTTGCTACTTAAGCCAAGGTATGGGGGTAAGTTGCTACTTAAGCCAAGGTATGGGGGCGTGTAAGTTGCTACTTAAGCCAAAGTATGGGGCGTGTAAGTTGCTACTTAAGCCATGGTATGGGGGCGTGTAAGTTGCTGCGTCTTAAACATTTACATGAACAGGAAGAACAAAACTCTGTTGTACCACACTGTTGTCCCTGCCGTGGTTTTACTCTCTGCACTGTAGTGTTTTATATCCTTGAACGTACATAGAATATCAGAAATTTTAATAAGGCAGCTATGTCCAGCGCCTTATACCTAATTGTCCTCTTGATTGCATCTCAGTGTCGAGATATTTATTTAACACAGTTGTCAATAAAAAACCGTGCAGAAGACAGCACAAATGATGACCACGTTAGTGGGAGTACACTTTCACCCCCATGCCAATATTATCAAGTAATCTCCACAGCCGATGTCATACAGTTGTCTACAAAAGGTTGAAAAACTGAAATGAGTCATTGTTTTTCATGGAATAATGAATTCGTGTACACCATAGTTTCCTTTGTCATGAAAGCGTTAAAGACGTTGCTAATCGTGTAGAAAAACAGCACGACTAAATTACAAATTTAGACTATAACTCGAAAGCGGTAAATGTTGACATGATCAGCCAAATTTGTTTTCAAACCGTAGTCTAATTACGGGATATTTATCTTTTCATTTGATTGGGGTACTCAAGAATATTTCATTGAACATTATGGTGGCAGGAAACCGGGCAGAGCCCGGGGGAAACCCAGGACCTTGCTGGCAAACCTTCATACGTACGGCATGAGAAAGCCAGCATGAGCTGGACTTGAACTCACAGCGATCGCATTCGTGAGAGGACTCTGTGTCATTACGCTGCAGCTAACGCCAGAGCGCTAACAAACTAAGCCACGGAAGCCCCCAGTAAAGCAGTAAGCGAGGTATTCAGTCACCGTTCAGGCCGACAACCAGTGAAATATGTCAGTTGTCAAATTTCCAAAGACCAGTTACATTAATAAAATAGGCATCACAATCTCTTAAAATATATATAATTTTATCAGGCGAAGAAGTAGACAACAACTTCCAAGGGTGTCAGAGTGTGCAATATGTGCAATAGTCGATGCATCTAATCGAGTATGTAGTCCCCAATTTTAAGATTGAAAAGTCCACATTTGTATTATACACTGCTATGAAATAAAACAGTTTTAAAAGTTTCTCAGCTACGCGGTTACTACAGTTGTTCATGTGAACCGAGCGGCGATATTAAAACTTCGCCATGTCGATACGGCCTCTGTAGACCTGGGTTAAGTGGAATCAGTACCCTTCCATGCAACTTGCTAACAGAGCCATCGGGGAGCGTATTGGAAGTGTTGGGGGGGGGGGGGCGGGCGGAGGCAGGATATGGTCTGGTATGCAATTTGGCATCTCCAATATGGACAAGTGGACTCTTCTTGTTTTTCTGACGTGGAACATTATGTTGGCTTCAAGTTGGCAAAAGTCCTGCCCTTTATTGCGTTACCAGTGCAAAATGAGGTTTGCATTTGAATATGGGCTGTTTTGTCCCGAGTTCGAATCGATTCACGAAGGACACTATGCAAGGTAATACAAGGGAATCTAAACGCGACCTTGTCTAATTTCCTAGTCATTGTCCTTCCCTATTAACTCAAACGGAACAATTAACAGAGTCAATTCAGCCCGGGTCCAGTAAATCATTTGTCCACGGCTGTGAACGCTGGAGCAGATAACCCCGCTACTCCACGGGGTATGTCGGACTGTGTAGTTAAGGTCGAGTCTGCCACAAGCCGACGATGTCCGCGTGTGGACTATCGGAAATGAATTACGCTATCCATTCAGATAACAAATGGATAGCCAGTCAAGACTAGGAAGATGTAATTGCTTTGTGTGACAAAAACATATCGACCTGTCTTTAAGAAATCGAGTCTCCATGGCAGTCCCTTATATCCACAATGGCTACTGTGTCAATTGCGTAATCGCTTTGTGCACGATAAGTCAAACAGCCTATCCGTCTTGGGCCGAATTCCTCTCAGATATAATTTAGAAGTCTTTGCAAAAGGAACTTCAGGAAGGACGACAAAAGCTTGTTTTAATGAGCGCAGAGCGCGGAAGTTTCGTTGGGTGTTGCCAAAGTGTACTTGATAAGGGTTTTTTGTAGAGGTGGGTCTTAAGCTGACCTCCATTTCTATGGTAGTATAGAAGTAATCTGGCCGTATGATCAGGCTAGCGAATTAAATCTTGATAGCTTCGCTACAAAACTGTCATCTAGCTAAAAGCTTTCTTGACCAACTTATGATCTCTTCTGAACCAACAACAGCGAAAAAGCAATGAATTCAGCGATGGACATCGATTGGAAAATTCTTCCTGTTGTTTTCGGGAGAAGAATATTGACTGCTCCATTGTGTTTCATGGACTCGTGAAATCCCCTTCTTTAGAAAATATAGCATCTGTTGTGCATGTAGACAGGAAAGGCTACTTCCTGTTTGACAGACAGCCGATAACGTCCGCTAATCAACAGGCAGTTGTTTGAACTAATCATCATGGGAATAAGCTAATAGAGTTACTCAGACAGATTGAGGGCACGTCAACAACCCGCTCAACAGGCCGGAATTAGATGAATGCCGGGTGGGAAAAAAGAGCAGAAGACTTCAAACAGCGAAGAAAATATAAACCACAAAGAGTTTGATTTACAGTATTAATTACACGGCGATGAAAGTCTCATTCGAAAAAGTCACGGCAAAAACAGATCTGGTCTGTTAACTTAACATGTAAATGGAAGAGACGGTAGAAAACATTTTTTTTTTGCATTTGCCTTTCTATTTTGGAGTACACTGACGTCCTAACGTGGATGGGTTGATTTGCTCATGGTCTTTTTGCCTCGGATCATTAATGTCATATTGAATAATTTGTCAGGTGGACTTTTCACGAATGAGCAGTTAAACATGGCAGTAATGAACGCCGTAAGAATGGATTGAGGATATTGTATCTGTTGGTGACAACAGTTCTCCGTTTTTATTGGTATTCAAACTGTCTGAGTCTCCAAGTTTTATTCCTGACAAGAGTATTCATGTTGTCAGTGTGACCAGGTGAGGTAAGTTTCAGAATACAGACCAGGTAAGAGAAGCGTAGGACTAATTTTACAAACACTCCCTGATTCGGGAGGTGAAGTAACTTTCCTAATTTACTAATTCCTAACGTACTTCAAGCCTATAACATCATCAGTTGTCAATTCGACATGTGCCTTGGTTTTCTGCGGTCAGAGTTTAAATAAACCTGGAGCCAAATAATTATAAGAAGTGAAATTCACAGCCAAACAAATCAAAACAAGATAAATAGGCATAACGGTGATTTACACGAAGTCATGGCTCAAGAAAAACTGGCAATACGCCTCTTTAAACAAATGACGTGATTTTGTTATTGGTTTATCTAGACCTGACTCAAGCGACGTTAAAGGCTTGTCAATTTTCACTTTACATCATCGATTGTCTGTCAGAATTAACTTTACCGCCAAACTTACATTTTTTCTTTATTTATACAGTGTTTATGCAGTATAATGGGTATAGTTAATGAAGCATTCATTCCAAAATAAAGAAACAAAAAAAAACAATGTTCCCTATGTACATTTGAGTTTTCAAGCTAGAAGACAACATGCTTCTCAAAAATGAGACCACGTACACACATAAGAAGCCAGCCTGTAAATGGGTACAAAAGTATTTTGAAAACACTTTTCTTATTTATCTGATACACGTTTTGCTAAAATATAAATTTCACTCTCCATCAGGGACTGGCCTAGGTGGAGAAAAACAGGTATATCTATATGGCTAAAGTTTGAACTCAACGTGACGAACGCGGGCGACTTCATATGTAATGTTTCCAAATCACATCAATGTTAAAGCATTGAACAAATCACCCATTTCAGATTAAGAAATTACGAACTTATGATGTACAAACCAATGCAGGTAAAATGTTTGGAAGTGTTGGAAAAAAGTCTTACAATAAGTACGAAGCCTTCCACAGTTTTCCTTACGAAGAAAAAACTGTGCCATTATATTTAACTCCAGTACGTACGTGTATAATTCCATAACTGTATATATATTTATATACGTAAAAAGTTGATATGCCCATTTAAGCATCTAAGGTCATGAAATAAATGAATGGAATAACAAATCATCTTAAATTCGCCATTTTATTACAAATGTTAATTCATATCAAGACGTATAAATCAATATCCTGTATTTACTGCTGGCCCCAGTCTTGTGAGGAACCAGATACGTTTTCATACAGCAAAGGCAAAGATCATTTACCCCGAGATCTTACAGTTTCATTGCTGGCATTTTTCGCCAAGTTTTGTATAGAATAATAAATTAAACAGATATGTCTCGCTCTCAAAATGTATGAAAGTTTTTATGCGTTATATTGTCTGAAATAAGCTTTGCTCTTCCTACACGCTCTGGTTTATGTATTTAGGCCTTCAATACATGGGCCCACATACCGCTTATACAAAGCTGTATGGGATATTGCTGGCCATGAATACAGAATGGCAATCGACAATATTGGCCTTTAAGGTATTCCTCTTGTCATAGAACCGAGAAGAGAGAAAAACTATGCCAGCCTGATGAATATACAGATCCAGATAAGATTTGCCATTTGGGTATAGTTCTGGGGTCAGTTGTGTCCCTTGGCTCTGTTAAATTGCCATCTTATTCTTCATTACGGTAATTGTATATGGGCACATGTATGGAATTTACTGATAGCTGGACACTGTCAATAAAACAAGGTTTAATAAGAAGACAGGGCATTAGTTCCAGCTGGAATACAAATATGTGTCTGATATCCTGCGCTGCCAAATTTCACGTATATATAGCTGTTAATTTTGGGTGACTGAGTGGCTATATAAACTGCTGGCTCACGCAAACAAAGGGTGACAACAGTATCATTTGAGCAAATGGACGCTTCTTTTGGTGGTTAGTTTCCCGCATGTTTACACTTCATACTTGAGGGTCTGGGCTTCGGAATAACCCCCCACCCCCACCCCGCGCGCTTCATGGCTCATTTCAATGAGAATCCTAGACGTCAAAACCTACAATCGTATGAAAGGTGACAACCCAAATGAACGCTTCGCAAGACCGGTTTCCAAAAACGACAAATAACACAAACCACCAAAGAACTAAGAAAATATATAAAATATGAAAATTAGGAGGGATTCATGCAATGAGAAGCGGTTAATAGTTTTCCATAACGACGAAAAGACACAATGAATTTTCGGATGAATATAACCAGTTTTCAAATCGTGTACCATTTGAGTAAATATCATGTCGATAATCAAATTTGTACCTCATTTGAATGCAACTGTTCATGTATCCAACGTGTCGATCACACTGAATACGATGAATATACGGCTTCTAGCCACGGGTTAGATGCAATTATGAAGCAGAGTCCCAGAGATTTTGAACACTTCGCCCGCATTCAGTTACAAGAAAGATTTAATAAGCGTTTGAAGGCGTTTGATGAAATATCCTTGACACGCTAGTTTTTGCATTAATAACTCGTGACGTTGATTGAAATCCTCGACAAGAATACGCCAACCGTTTCTTTTTACAAAATGACTCATAAATACAACAGACTATATGAGGGTGAAGAACTCATTCATTTCCATGTCACCGTGAGATAAGAGATGAAGTCAATGATGCGAAAGCCAGAGCTTTTGTAGACGTGACCTGGACGTTCTATTGCTTAGAGACAAAAAACAACCCCCATATAACCTGCTGACCCTGTCTCTGTTCGTCAGGTTTCCCCTGTTTTCCTCTGATCTGTAATCACACATGCTTGACGTGACTGGGCTATCTGATAACAAATATTTACTGATGGTGTCAAAATGTCTCCCTTGACCCACTTTTGCAATGTCGTTTAGGCTGTACTAAACTATCTCTTTAAAAAACATGTTGATTTTTAATAAACCAGTTGCATATCTGGTATTAAATCTTGTCCATTTATCTGATTTTTAGGCACTTCTCACACGACTCACTCATATTTCACGGACGAATCCTCCTAATACTTACGTTACTCTTAATACTCCTTTTACTCATGATTGTCTAAGTACCCCTTTTACTCATAATTTTCTTAATACCCCTTTTACTCATAATTTTCTTAATACCCCTTTTATTCATAATTTTCTTAATATCCCTTTTACTCATAATTGTCTTAATACCCCTTTTACTCATAATTGTCTTAATACCTCTTTTACTCATAATTGTCTTAATACTCCGTTTACTCATAATTGTCTTAATACTCCTTTTACTCATAATTTTCTTAATACTCCTTTTACTCATAATTGTTTTAATCCTCCTTTTACCCTTAATACTCTTAACTCTCCTTTTACTCTCAATACCATTTACACACCTCCTGAACTGTGCTTATCGCCAAGGGGTATTTACGGTGTTAGTTGTGTTTTCTGGTGAAATAAGATTACGAGAAAGTTAGCATAATTTATGTACTAAAATAATTATTTATATGTAAAAGTCCATTCCCGCTTTATATGAAATCGTGCTAACGACACATCAAACAGGAAATTTCCAATCCAGTGCTTTCACGTAACCTGTGGTACTATTGTGCTTTTCTATATTCATAACTTCTCATCGTTATTTGGTCAAAAAACTGGTGTACTTTTATTGTCACCAAACATCAGAGGTTGCCGTGGTGCCTGAATGAATGCGATGCTTTCCTGTAGGCCAATACCCATCCCGACTGTCCAGCCCAGCATCCGTCCATACTGCAACCATTATGGAATACTTCAAAGGGCAATTTAAGAAAGAATGAGCCTGTCGGTTGCTGTCTTATGAATGCGTTATTTGTGCCAATATTCTATACAGTATAGAGTCACCGCTGAATACTGTTACACATGTGATGTGTGTTTTGCATCCCTGGTAGTTGTAAGAGTTTCCCGCTGTATAATGCTCTAATGAGTTCTACACGTCTCCATTGATTTTAGCGAAGCTTTCTCTAGGCCAAGGTTGAGTTGTTATAAACTAAATGTTTTTGTTTTCCACATCTTCCAATGGAAATTCATCCATCAAATGCTCAGCGCTGCATGAAGCCGAGAGTAATTAATCACATAGATGAAACAGCCACTGCTCAGCAAAAAACAAATGAAAGAATTTTTCAGGTTCATCCATCAGGAGAGTATAGCATCCGATTAATGATAGCCAATCACTGTCGCTTTGGGGTTCTGTCTGCCAATCAGATCTCATCTCGCCACCTTGTGGAAGCTGGTCTGGGGGTTAGTTAAACTGGTTGTAAAATCCCCAGTGAAAGTGAAAGAGAAGCTACCCGAATGTTTCATTCTTGGAAATATTGCGTAACGTCTTAATGGTTTTATACGTGGTCTCAAAAACGGTTTCTTCAACTACTTTTTATTTCACAAAAATTACCGTGTAAGAATTTTGGCCAGCGTGCTAGCGCAGCCCTGTGGCTCAGGGGCTAAAGTGGTCGCTGTGAACTCAAGTCCAACTCCTGGTGGCTTTCTTTCCGGTCGTACGTTGGAAGGTCTTGTCAGTAAGCTGCGGATGGTCCACCATAATACTGGCCGCCGTTGCATAAGTGGAATGATCTTGAATACGGCGTAAACCTTCAAACAACTGAAGTGAAATCAATCTTGTTACAATTCGAATGAAATATTTTGAGTACGGCGTATAAAACACCGATCGAATAAATGCACACTAACTGTTTTGTTAAACGCTGCGGGCCATGCAATACTGTGCGATACGTCCGTCACACGGACCTCATAAAACCCTGTACTGTGTTAGTAGCATGGTTAATAGGTTGATGGTGTTGTGCGATAATATTTCTGTCCAGTAGCGTATGGCACCTTCATTGTATATATATATATAAATATATATATATATATATATATATAGATAGATAGATAGATAGATAGCTAGATATAGATATATAAATAGATATATATGTGGGTGTGGGTGTGGTTTTGTTGTCATAAGCCCATCTTCAATGGAAAATAGTCCCACTGAAACAGCCTAACCGCAATGCCTATTTCCCACACAATGTATTACACAATTTCTCACAGAGAAACAGGAGTATAAATAAAGCTGATTACAGAGTAAACAAGAAGTAGTTGTAACCTCTGAATAATGCCGAAAAGTGACACAAATGCAAATTATCCAAACGTGTGTTTCTGATACGCTAAATATTCAGGTGGGGACAGGTCACTTCACTAGGTGTCGCTATGTCTAACACGAGACGATGGATATATTGGAACAACCCACAAGTTCTCTAGCCCATAAATTCCGCTGCATTTACTGTTCATTGAGGAAAATCTTAGAAATCGATGTTTGCTCCATTTACTCCAAAACCCTGGTTATTCTGTGTGAATTATTCAACGAGTAACATAGTTGCTTGGTTTGTGGAGTAATATTTGTCAAGAGTAAATAGATGGGTTCGGCTGGAATGATGAACTTTAGCCACAGTTTGATAACCTGGTGTGGCCATTACAGCTTTTTCAGTTAAATATAACGTCGTTCTTTCGAACAAATCGCGAAGAAAAAAGCTGACACGTTTAAATTACACTTTATTATCTCGACTGTGTTTGAATAAAACAATTATGTGCGTCGTAAGAAATGCATCTTAATATTCTGTTTACTCAGTTACCCGTGCCACACTGATGTGTTTTTCATCAGATGTTCTGTAATGATTATTTTTCAGTATTGTCCCAATTCACGGTGCCATCCAACCACTTCTGTTAACACTGTTTGTGTCACAGTTTTTTGTTTCACCAGTTTCTGTTTTTTGTTGTAATTTGTCCGTAAGACAATGTTGCATCAGTCTTGCAGAGTTTTCTACGCAACATATCATTGCCTATTGTAGAATTAACGGTGCATATGTAACGGGCAGTTTCATTACTGTGCTGAAATATGAATCAATACAGACAGTGTAGACCACCATCTCACTCGGCCTTTCGATCTGTTTTAGCAGAAGAAAAAGAGATATTAATTAAGGCAGAGATAGAAATTGAGTAAAAACACAACTCATTACTGGCTTGTCGATTTTTCATCAGCTTGGGTCGGACTTGGCAAGACGGGGTTGTTATGAGACCTAGGGTTGACTTCTGGTTGTGATACCGGATACTCCTTACTAGATAGCCGAGATATGTATCAGAACGGTTAAAATTCTGTCAAGAGGGAGAAGAAACAGGAATAGCAAAATGCACTCTCTGCATTAGATTAAAGGAAATCAACGTTACCAACTTGTCACCTGTATTCATCTCTCTATAACTTCACCCATACTCACTTTCAAAATTACTAGTCAGTATGCAAGTTTATGGAGCTGGAAGCTTGTGGATCATTATGAAGTACAAAAGTATTCCGGTAACATTTTATGGAACAGTAAGGACGTACAACATGTTAGTGTGTAGAGTTTGTGGAGTTACGTGTCACTGACTGAAGGTAATTTAGTAGTGACTATGAATGATTTTGTAGAGTGCTGAATATAGGCAAGAAGTTAAAAACAAAACAGACTATAATTCACCACGAGGATGTCGAGTGCTGAAACTAAGAAGCTATATTTTAAAATTACTTCAGAAAAATATCTACATAGCATTGCCCAAGCAACATTTTTTTTCAATTAAATTGCACAGAGTTTGAATTTAAAATTGTCCGTTATTCCAAACTATAAATTTAAACATAACAGACAGCATTAAAGACATGTTCCAGAGTTAAAGATCAGGTCATTGAAGCTTTCTTTGTTGTATCGTCTCTTGATATAGAGCCCAACTATACATATACCGTTGCGAGAACTTTATTATCGCACAACGGTGTGAAGAAATAGATTGTAACTCTCAAAAGATCTGTACAACTCAAACTGGCTTCGCCCACATACTGAAGGAAAGAAACACTCGACTTAACATACATAGCCGTCATGTAGCAGATTCCAAAATTATGACCATGTCATGGGTATATAAAAACATCAACAGAGACATGGTTGTCAACGTACAGCGCTTGCATATGCACGCGACTGTTATTTTAAAGAATAGCTGTGGCTTTAATTAGACGTGATATTCTGGAAAAGTGCATATCCAAAATTCTCCAAGTGTTTGTCTCGTGTAGTTTGTACGCTTTTGTTGATAGCGGTGATGAATGTTGCCAGGTAACTTCCACTCTACACACAATCTGTGTGTCAGCATTTATGCATAGAGTACACCACTACCTTCTCTTTATTTGATATACTGTATGTCTTACCTCCCACCCAATGCGGTCGGTGTCACTTCAAGTCCAGCTCATGCTGGCTTCCTCTCCGGCTGTACGTGGGAATGTCTGCCAATAACCTGCGGATGGTCGTGGGTTTCACTCGGGCTGCGCCCGGTTTCCTCCCACCATAATGCTGGCTGCCATCGTTTTAGTGAAATTTGAGTATGGTATAAAACACCAATCAAATAAATAAATAAATAAACAGATAAATATATATCTTACAGCAACTGGCCCGGGTCGACTTTGTCTTACTTAAATTTATTGTGTTATGTGTGAACTGTTAAATGCAGCCAACAACACTTCAAAGAACATTCAGTCGTGGGAATTCTGCTACAAATTTATTTGCACTGGATACATAATGGGTAAAAATATACACCTCCTTAATAATAGTTTTTGTGTTGCCATTGAAATTAGGTGAATGCAAATATTTATAACCCCGAATATATCTGGTAATTACTGTAGCCCCAGATACTTCCATTTATAGCTTAGAGCCCAAACGCCATTATGAGAATTTTATGGATAACGCTGACGTACAAGAATCAAAGGCCAGACGTGATTGTATCATTGTTTGTTGAAGCACTCAGACTATCATGATTGTGCCGGGGGTATTGTATTATAGGAAATAAAAACTTCTGGTTGCAAATATAAGCATAATAGATGTAGCGGAAGAGCAGTTTTTAGTTTTGCCTCGGCGATTGTTATTCTTCATAGGCCATAGTTAAGACTAATTATACTACAAAAAATTTATGTAGATTGTAAACACAGTGTGGACAGAGCGTCCACTCTAACAACTAACAGCGGTTTATATAAAATGGAATTTAATGACTAGAAATGTCCCGTTTTAGTGGAAAATACCAAGATTCTCGTCTCCGGGTTACGCACCGACCTGAGATTTACCTGTGTGGAAATAATCTGTAAGCCATTGCAATTAACTGTCCGTTTTTACCGTTTTCTTTTCGAGAGGAGCACATCCGCTGTCTTATTTATAAAGATGACACTCCAGTCCTACTTGAACATCTACTTGCCAACAGCAAACTCTGAATCTTTACGGCAGGCTTATATAATCGATGATGGTTTAATGTTATCCTGTTATCTAAGAATAAGGGACGCGTAAACGTGCCGTGAATACAACCTGCAGGTTTAGGTTGGCCTGGAGTCACAAAGTCTTGCCTATTCAAACCGTTGGGAGATGATGCGGTGCCATCACCTTAGGAAGAATTAAAACTTCTAGCTAACGTTTCTTTCCTGACGTCACAAGTCATTTTCCGCAACAACTGTAGGGCTTTCTCGGGAGTTACATATCTGTTACAGACCAGAGTCTGTATATCTTCTACTGCACCTCATGACATTTGGTCTTTCAGAAATACAAAATTCACCGGTACTTTTCGTGGTAACAGTCATAAATTGACTTCAGCACTAACAGTGTTTCTTTTTTCTATTTCTTTAGGAATATTAACACCGCATCTCAAAGGAAGAGGACTTTAGTATAGTGCATAAAGCCTCTCGTTATGCCATTTATTTAGAACACTAAAAACCAAGTTGATGACGTATTACTTGCTATTGGCATACATCGTAAACCTCAGCACATGTTCTTGGCCTAATAATATGATGTTGAAACTCGTCAATGATAATGGTTGTTCTACCCAATGATAGGTATCAACAAATAACAGTTCAGAAATACCCATAGGCATGAAATTCACGTCTGGCGAAATGACGCGCTAGAGCGAGATTAGCAGCCGTCTTCAGCTCGCGTCGGTCACGTGTAAATACAACTGGAATGAAATTGGAACATTCACATGACTGTACGGAGTGATACGAGACATCTCTAGAAATATTTCTGTGTGCTAATAAACACGCAGGTACAACGAAACAATATATTCACATTTTTAGCATTAGTCACTAACTTACGGCGGCTATTAAAATTTCTCAAAACCACTTATTAAGTCTGTGTCTGTGGAAGATAAGAAGTGGAACTATTGGGTTTGTCTATGAGTTTATGCGTTTTATTTTCGCCTAACAGAGGGACAAGATTTTTACACCCCAGGGGCAATTCTTCCCCTTCAGCTGAGCACGTCACCAGCCGACCGGAATCTTAGATTCCAGGTATTAATCTGGTGAATAACAAGCCTGCCCGATCTCTGGGTCCAAGTACAAAATAAATGGCTGTCATTAGCGGTATGTATATAAGAGTCATTGTGCGTTAAGCACTGTCGTTTATGTGATAAGACGTTAAAATAACAGTAAATGTCCGGCCGTTAGATCAGAAAAGCACTGGTCTAAATAGGCGATTACAGTTGTTGGTAAAGCTAGCCCGTAAAGACCGTCTGGGTCTCCGTGTATCAGCCAAGTGGCAAGTCTGGGGCCTTTGTGGACCAAGTAGAATGCACTGCAGTGGAACGTATTTATTTTCCCATCACAGAAAACGGTGATAGCACTGAAGGATATCCGTGTACAAGGGGGTCTGGAGATATGAATAACCAGTGAGCCATTTTGCTTACACAGGCGGAGAAATTATCACTCAGTTTAAGGGCTTGATGAAGACTTTCTATTTGTTATAAAGAAGTGATAAAATAATCACAGATATTTACATCTGGTAAGTGGCCACGTTTTTTTAATCTCCACAACGTTGTCATTTATTTTCTTTGCTCCGTTGCTTAACAGTGTCACGATACCGTTATAAAGCCACTATTTTACACCCGGTATCACAGGGACCAATCAAAACACTGCATGCTCCAGTTAAAAAGTGACGACTCAATCAGTACAACAAATGGTCGTGACTTCCTTTGGTTAGTTTCCGGTATGTTTACACTTCTTAAAGAATAACCTCCTGCACCACACATCTCTCTACAGGTTCTTCGTTGTACAAATGACTTTAAAAAAAAACATAACAGATCAGAGGTGAAGTCGATGTTTCGTCTTGCACCATACACTGATAGACGAAAACCAAAGAGCCACTGTAGACCTGACCTGGGCCTTTCCCAGATTTCCAACTTGTTTTTATTCACAGACAAAAAATAATCCACCTGATGACGTGACTGTGTCTTTTTCACCAGAGATCGCAGAACTTATTTTAAAGTTAATGACATAACATTTATCTAATTATTTTATTTTATCCTGTGCTCAAGAGTATTTCACTTATACAACCACGGCCAGCATTGCGGTGGGAGGACATCCTCACGACCATCCGCAGACTGCCAGCAGGCCTGGCCAAATGGTATTTAACGCGTTCAGCAGTATTTTATCTGTGTGCGTTGCATTTTTATGGAGTATGGTTTTATTGCCGGCATAAGGAGTTGTACTTTAAACAAAAACTACAGATTTAGACCCACAGGTTAGAAAGCTTAGAAAGATGTTGTTCTTACATCTTTTGAAAATTACACTAAGCCTTTTTCTTGAAAGTTTCGTTAGTTTCTTATCCAAGGATGAACACTGGTACATTGTAAATTTTTTTATGAGGCCTGGTTTGCTTGAACCGTCTGTGGCTCTGTGGAGTGACACTGCTCATCACGCCTTTCTAGTTGATTAATGTAAGACAACGGTTTACTCTGTGTAATGTACCTTCTTCACCGAGCGATGTATTGTGCACAGCTAATTTCCCAGTGTGAATAAAACCACTGACAAGCACATCTGACATTTGGCCCACGTATTACCTTCTGTTACAAATCAACTCACACTGATTTATGTTTCTATCGACGGATGTGTGAATATGGTAGTGTCATGGACGTGTCTTAATAAAAACCTTGAAGGCTTGTTTACAAAAGAGACTATCCAGCAAGGATCCTCGATTACTCAAGCTTTAAATTGTTTGTTTTGTGTTAAAGCATTATTTATATCTGGAGTGCATAGGCTCCCTTGAAATACCTTAGTGACACAATGAACGGCACTTTTCTATTCCTTGCTTTCACAAGACCTGTGGCTTTATTCTCTGTATTTTCTTCACACATAACTCGACTCGACATTGTCGTCCGGTGTCTCATATACAAAACATCAGTATTCCAGCTGTTCGCACTTCTGAATAAACATCTTAACATCACTGTTTGGTCAACTTTCCATTACAGTTTTATTCTTACCGACGACCATCGGTTGCCATGTTATCTGAGCGAATGTACTTTTCAGGCCACAGATCACTCCGATTGTTGATCCCAGCATCGAGTCATATCGCAGCCATTATGGAATACTTCAAACAGAAAGTTTAAGAAAGAATTCGTTTGTCGGTTGCTGACGTATGAACGGACTATTTGAGTGTCAATATTCTAATACAGCATAGAGCCACCGCTGAATACTGTTACACATATCAAGTGTGTTTGCATCTCTGGCAGTTGTAACAGTTACTGTCATATATTCCTCTAATGAGCTCTACACGTGTCTACTGATTTTACTTCTTTAGGTCAAGGTTGAATTTGCATGAAGAGTCTTATCACTAACTGTTCTTGTTTTCCTCAGCGTTTCACTGGACAGTAAGTAATGACAGAAATATAACAGTTACTACTCAGAAAAGGACAAAGTTTCAGGTTCAACCGTCAAGAGAATATTGACGCTGGCTTCATGAAGCCAATTCACGCCTCTGCCCACCGATCAGTACTAATTCCAACTGGTCACTTTGTGGAAGCAAATTGGTCAATGACTAACTGGTTACAATGTCTCCTTTAAAGATAAATGAGTGACTGCCTAAATGTGTCTTTAAAAAAAACCCACACGGGTTTAATTAAGCGTGGTTTAATCAATATTCCCAGAATCATTTGTTGGATTTCTAAACGCGTTTATGTCAGCATTTACACCTATACAAAATTCATATATGAATTCATTCCTTTATTTGTCTGATTGCTGTTTGACGCCGTACTCGACAATATTTCACTTATTCTATCACCCGAGGGAAACCCAATGCATGACCATCCGCAGTTGTCGTCATATTTTAATATTTTTCCATTGGGATATCTTGGGTGGCTGAATGAATAGTTTGGCGTTGAGCACAACCATTGTCGTAAGGATACAGAAGAAGACCATGTACATATTACTCGTTAATCATATATAAAAAGTGAAAAAATTGGTTTAAACTGTTTTGCAAATGGATTACCAGATGTCATGTCAAACACGGTACAATAGATGTATTGGAGCAATTCAGCTGCCGCTCAAAGCAAATAGCATTGTAAATATCACCAAACGTAATCACGTAAAACCCACAAGTTCTGTAGCCCGTAAATTCAGCTGCATTTACTGTCTCTTGGGGAAAAGTCGTAGTAATCGATTGTTGCCCCATTCATTCCAAGACCGTGGTTATTCTGTGTGAATTATTCAACGAGTAAACTAGTTGCTTGTTTTGTGAAATAATATTTGTCCAGAGTCTAAATGGATGGGTTCAGCTGGAATGATGAACTTTCGCCACAGTTGGACACCTGAGGTGTTTTCTTCGCGACGGCTGACTGATGCAGAGATATTACATGTCAGCTTTGTCTTTACAACAAATGGTGAAGGAACACCTGACAAAGTCAGATGAATCTTTATTACCCCGACTGTAATTGAATATTTGTATTTATGTGTACCGTGAAAATGTATCTTAATACTCTGTTTACTCTCTGTTTGCGGCTCGATTACATTTGTCGGAAGATTTTCTGGAATGATTATTTTTCAACCTTTTCCCAACCTATTCCCACTTTTGTGTTTCACGTACTCACTGTGGCAATTCGGCAGCGCTTTCGATAACTACCCTGATGCAGACAATGCCGTGTCAGTCTTGCACAGTTTCACACCAAGTTACCATTAACAACTGCATAACGGTGGATATGTAATGGACAATTTCATGAGTGGAGCTAGCTGAGACAGCTGAAATACGAATCAATACAGGCAGAGCATGACACTCAACCTTTCGATCTGCTTTGGAAGAAGAAAAGGAGATATTAATTAAGGCAGCCATAGAAATCGTGTAAAAAACGCAACTCATTACTGGCCTGTCGATTTTTCATCAGCTTGGGTCGGTCTTGCCATTGCTGGGCTGTCATGACCTTGGTTGACCTCTGACTGTAATACCCAGATATTCCCAGCTAGTTAGCCAAGATGTGTATCAAAAAGGCCACATTCTTGCCAAATAGATGAAAAAAGACAAGCCACTATACATTAAATTATAGGAAAGCATCTTTGGTATGCTTAGAGCGTTAAAAACGCTTGTGCCTAGCATCTGTTTCTTTTAGCATTGATGTACTGGACGTTCATATTATTGCAAGGAAAATGAAATTACAATAATTTTTCTAATTCACATTTTAAGATCCATAGTGGCTGTAAAAAACATGGTTCACGGTAAGTACGATCACAGTTTAGGTACCTACATGGTGTCACTCTCCGTAGAAAAAAAGTAGGCTCTACCCATTTGAAAGCGCTGAGATACGAGATACAATACGAATAGGTCTGTATACAAAATATAGCTTAGCGTCTTATTCGGCTAAGAGAGCATCTGCAATTGTGGCAGATGTTTTGCAAGGAACCCAGATTCATATGTGATTTCTTGGGAAACTCTCATTTATGCAAATCAATAATGACAGTAATTTTATAACACTTTAAACGTCATTATAAATATAGTTACACACGGCACCTTATAGTTTTTCATCAAGATGAAATATAGTTGCAGTACGTTGACAGAAACCGAGACGTACGCTCCAGTAAATGGAAATAATAGCCTGTGTTGACAATGTGAGGTAGAGCAATTTCTTTTCCATCACTGTTGCTTAGGTGCTCACCGAATAGAAATAAACAAACAGCAGTTCCCAAGTTAGAACAAACATGCATCAGTACAAACAATGATGTTAGGCAAGGTATTCTGCGATAGAGAACACATTTTTAAGAAAGTTGTTGCAAATTTTTGGGACGGGCGATGGGGAGGATATTTCGCCCAGTATTCGCTTTGTTAAGCTGCCATTTTGCCGCTGGGGTTTTCTGTCAGTCATTTAATTTAGTGATTCAGAAACGAATGAAATCAGCTAAAAGTACCACGTGATAGGCCATGGGCGGTGTAAACTGCAATATGATGTGTCTCTTTGTTTAAACCGTCGAATGCTATCCAGATTTCTGCAAGAGGGATTATTTGGAGTAAACGTCTCCGGTATGTGGTTGTGTTGGACTCAACGACATTCGGTCCAAATGAGCTTCTTACGGCTAGTTACAATAGTGAGGGATGGTGCAGTAACAAACTGAAAGCTGAATCCAGTTAGTATGGACGATTTGGACTTTCTTCTTTGCATTGTTGGTGTTCTTGCTGTTCTTGTATAACTGTCACTGTAATAAAAGAAACAACAAATATTTATCTGCACCGATATATCCCCGACTTTAACCCGATCTGCTTCGCTTGTACAACCATAAATCAAGCCATATCCTCCTGCTCGGTCTGTTGATTTCGTTGACTTCTGAGTTCAGTGGTTTTGGGAATAAACAAAAAATGCCACATTCTTGGTTTTGACCAATGAAAACATTGTACTCTGCAGAGAAAATGCTACTATTCAACATCTGCATTACATGCGCATGCACTATTATAAAAAGGACTCTTTCCCTCACAAGTTTGATCGGAAAATGGCATCGCATGCTTTGCCCAAGAGAGACTGATGTCAAATGAGAACTTAATCCCATTAAGCCATATTAAGCCTTATTACCCTTCTGAGAACAATGACGTTCGATTATTAAAGAGAGAATGCATTGAGCAGCTTACTGAATGCTGACGTCAGACGAAGAATTCTGCAATTATCATGCGCAAGTGTGCCTGCTAATTTTGTATCATTATTTATGAACTTTCACATAGGTGTAGACTTTACTGATATGCGTAACCCATATTTGCTCTTGGTACATGTGCATTCCAGCACTTCAGCCTTTGAACTTTAAGATGTGATTTTGATATATATTCGCCTTTCGAGTGATATTTCGTATAGAAGATCAATATTTTCTCTCCCCGAAGTCGGCATGCCACTTGATTAACTAAGCTTACGAAGTGCTCCAGTTCGGGAAATGAGCAGGCGACAGCTCTTTATTGTTTTTCCGCTTTGTTTGGGTTCAGAATTTTTGCCGTTAAAACGATAAATTTTTCTTAGTAGTAAACGTAGGGTCCCCATTTTATCATATGCAGCCAGCTGCAAGCTAAAATTAAAATGATGTGTCCCCAACTACAGGCAAAATGCCCACAAGCATCCCGTCTCAATGGCAACAAGGTTCCTCCGAGACAATTACTCCAAATTCAAACCACAAGTAGAAACGTCCAATTCATTAATAAGAGTCATATAAACATCCATCAGAACAAAAGATTGTCAGCTTCTGATTCTAACTTCAGAAGAAAAAATGAAACCGAAGCTCCCTGCCAATTGTCTTGTGATTCCGGGTCATAACCAGGTAAAATAAGCAAGCGTTTCTTCAGACGGTACTGAGACCATCCCACAAAGCAACCGAACAACTGCACCGAGGTACTAAAATAGCCGAATATCTTACATTTCACTTGTACACGGCAGAACTTATTCAAATTATTCCCATTTCTAGGCCATTTTCCATTTTTTTTATTCTCAATGAAACGCCAGGTCGTTTTTCACGGCAGATGCACCATTGATTGGAAGAGCTGGAAATAATGAATAATTTGTCGTTTTTACCACTTATTACAACTCTTTCCTCAATGTCGTTCAACAATACTTAAATATGATTATCGGCACGGTACTGCGAAGAGCTGGAACAATGTTAGCATTGTGTCTTCGCTTCGCACTATATCGTGTCATCGATTTATGCCATCGTCGGACGATCGAACCATAGTACGATGGTATGATTATGGCCTTAACCGGCTTCCACAGATTGTACATTTAAATGGTATTGCTTGGGTAGTTGCGCATGAATGTGATCGCTGCTGTAGTCGTCATGCGTCCCATACACGTGCTGCTTGTTCTGCAAAAGAAACTCTATTCAGAAGTCATGCAATTTCTGTTGCTATTTTTTCGTGAGTGTCCCAATTCATTTATATGGTGAACAGAATCTCACACTTGTTGCCATCACTTATTAAAGTCATTCTAGGTTTTCTTGTTTGTTATATCTTGCAATCACAAAATTTACTCGTGTGAGATCCTCCGTGCATTTGCACACGTACTGCAAAATGTGCACAAACCTGGAAATATAAAAGTCGATAACCTGGAGAGTAAAATCATAGCAGCGACTACACTGTGCCAGTTAGCGGCAAATACGTTCCCATACATATGTCTCCTACTTTTGCAACCCTTATATCCGCAAGGCATATATATGCTTGTTCAGAGTAGAAACTCAATTGTTAAAAATGGTTAACCCCATGCCGTGAGACGATCGCTTCGGACCCATCAATAACCGTGTAGTCTCTGACAATAATCAGAAGGTCTCTCAGAGTCCAATCAAAACCTATTTACACGGTCCCACGGTTAGGCTTGTGTGCTTTGGCCGCTAAAACTACAAATGAACAATTGAATCCTCATTTAGTTCTCCAACCCATCCGAGTGCCCCGACGGTGTCCCGGGGTGAAGCTAAACTGATGTGAAGCCGCCGTGAAATGCGCTTCTAATCGTTGAAACGAGGAATTCATGAAGATGGATGTACTATCAATAATACTGCCAAGACCTCTTGTGTCCATGTATTCTCGAATCATTCCAAGCAACACTTCGGATTCGAATGTAGTCCAAGGAGCGGAAATCATACGAATATGTGGTTTACGTTCATTCCAATTTCTTCGCCAGCAGATAAGTTATTATCCATTACGAAATTCAAAAGGCGATACCCAGCACGTTGCAATCAATATTTTACTTCACCCATGAAGGCTGTTATATTTATAGAATATTTATAGAGAATGTCAGCCCTGGCGATTTTGACCTTTGCCAGTAAGTCGATCACTGAGGATCTCTTTTATTACCCACCTTTCACAGTTTGAGTCAGAAGCGGGTCATCTCCTCAAATAGGACAGTTAATTAGGTGGTTTTCAACCTTCAAGCGGCGTGTGTTTCTGGTAGTGAAAAGCTGGAGTGTTAAATGTGATGACATGCTGGGTACTATTTTTTATTATGGCAAAAGTTGTTTTTAGAACTATCCACAAAAGCGGCATATTCTTTTAAAGTTACAATCTTTGGTACTTTCCAGCTGCATGGGAGCTTAACATAAGGGAAGAGGGCAGATGCTGCCACTCGCTATATATCTATGGACAGTACTGTGATTGAGCGGGTGACACTTGATGTGGTACATGGAGATTTCAGCATGCTTATGCTTGCTTGAGGGGTGGTAATTCATTCATGTGACTGCAACATGTCTTGTCTGAGAAAACAGGAGGTGTCGAAGAAATCCACGAAGTGAACTTTGGCAGGTAACTGAGGAAATGTGCGATTGCAAATCATATTGGTGGAAAGCAATTTAATTTCCCCTCCAACAAATTTCAGATAAGCACTGTGGACGGGATGGACAGAACGATTTGCTTTGCGTCGAATTATTTTATTACTGGAACACAAGAAATGTATAAATAAATCAAAATAATATCACTTACCTTGAAAAACGAGAAAATCGAAAAACCCGATCCTGGTTTAGCTGAGGCAGTATTATCCAGCTGTTTAAATCAATTTCACAAAGCAAAATATGACCAGCTTAGTTTTGTGGAATCGACTTAAGTCAGTTTTCTCAGTTTTCATGTGACTTAGCCGTTTTCGGTATCTTAAGTCGGTTTTGTTGGCTAAGAAATGTTTTGTGGAATCTGCCCGTGGTAATTAAAATCTGATGGGCAACAGGATCGGCTTCAAGATGCAGGAATGTTTTAAGCGAGCTTTCTCCATTAAGAGATGGGCCAGAAATATTGTCCTTTCGTATGTATTGGTCGATGAAACTTGTGCATTTTGTAGGAGCGGAGATTATTAATAACGGACTGCTTTTTATATAGTTCATTAATATGTTTGCAATAACTAACAACTGAAATTGCAACAAGTGACACTGAAACCACTTGGCGACCTCCAAACCGCTTGGATACTTCAGGAACAAGAACTTTGCGTTTTATTACGTACCTGTGCAATGAGAACTATCATTTAACCTGGAGGATTAAAGTCATATTATGTTTTTCGTTAATCTTGTAAGGAGTTCAACTCATTCAAGCTTGAATCCCTTTTGTTTTCTTTTGGAGTATTATTATCATTATTATTCTCAGCAAATTTTTAAGAAAACGGCAAATCACACAGTAATGAAACTTCAGTATGTTTGTCTTACAGACCTGAAATTTTGCACCTAAACTTTTGGAGACTTTTGGTCATTTGAGTGAAAACCTTTAATAATCTTCTCCTCAAAAAGCTTTAACACATTGTTGTCAAACTTGGTATGTAGTATCTCCAAGGCTGTGCACTTCAAGTTTGAAAAGAAAAGTTTGCTTTTTGGAAAATTCTAGAAGCTCGCTATTGGGTGAACATGTAATATGACCAAAAAAACTCGTTTTTGCAAAATATTTTCTAAACTGTTAAGGATTTTAGTGTCGGAAATTGTTTTGTCTGACTGCAGTTTGGGACGCTGATTCTAAATATGCCAATTTTGGTGACGTCATCAAAACCGGAAGTAGGTGTATCTCCATATTCAATGAAGTTAGAGACGCAGTCTTAAGGCCCAACATCATCATAAGGCATGGAGACAAATTTTACAAGCCAGAGGTGACGTTAGCAAACCGGAAGTCGTACATACCCAAAAAATCACCATTTTTGCAAGTGTTAAACTTTAAAACCTTATGCGGCTAAAATGTCAAGGCATTTTACAGCGCGAAACCTAGGTAGGTAGTAGACCTGGGGATTGTCTTTTGTGAATTAAAGTTTGGATGTTCTCGGTCATGTGACTTAGCTGCTCTGTTGTGTTGATAGGAAAACATTTAAGGGGCCTTTTTTCCGAACCCCAAATGCAATTGACCTGAAATTTTCCACAAGTAACAACTGTTGCCTCTGAATTATTTGGATAAAAAAATGCAATGTGTGGGCAAATAACTCGAACTGGAAGTGATGTCATATGAAAACAACAAATTCGAATTTGAGTTTTTTTAAGTATGCTACCCGACGTGTTTTGGCGCCCTGATCACGAATCTGGTCTTATTTCTTTCCTGCGATGCATACCTTTCGAAAAAGTGCAATTTTCCCCATATTTGCAGGTCACATGAGAGAAGATAGTTAAAATTATAAAGCTCAAGATCGCTCAGTTGTACGTGTTATTTATGTACTGTATGCGTGCTGAAAATCTTTGAACTGTCTTAAAAAGTAAAGGATCTACAGGGCTTCAAAAGTTTACAAAAGGGCCATTAACTATGTTTGGCACATATACGTCTATATGATATATAATGCATCTACAATGAATTCGTAGGATGAATGTACAAATATTGTAAGTATACTACCCGACGAAGTTTGACGTCCTGATCAGGAATCTGGTCTTATTTCTTTGCCATGATGCATACTTTCGTGGCTAATTGCGACCAAAGTGCGAAAAGTCGCAACTTTCCCCATGTTTGGAGGTTATGATACAGAAATACTTTACAACCGTAAAGCTGAAAATCACCAAGTACAAACCACTACTCATGTACGATATGTGTGCCTAAATTCGTTAATAAATAGAGAACTTACAAGGTTTGAGGTATAGGCCGATTTACTACATATTTACTTACATCTATATACATGTTAAATACTGCACATGGAATGTATTAATGCCTCCAAAACTGGATACTTTCTAATTAGGTCATCCATGTGCCAAAGTATGGAGACACCATTTAGTTAACACAAACTGACGATACACAGACCGGAAATACCGGCTTGAACCCCAGCATTGCTGCTTTAGCAGCTATATTTTAACTTGTTTTACGTACTTTGTCACTCATGCGATGACGGCCAGTATATAGTGGAATAAATGAATAAATCACAGACCTTTGGCATGTTATATTGGCGAATTGTTACAGATGCGTATCAGGCAGGTGTCATTATATAGTGAATGAATGAATGAATGATTATGCCTTACTGCCACATCGATAACGTTTGAACCATATCGTGGCGAGAACATGCTGAAACCAGGAAGCAGTGAACGGTATTCGATCAAATGATTCAAAACCAATTAAACTGGACGAACATTTTTAAATCCAGTTAACGGAACCAAACGGCGGTTAAAAACCTAAAACCACTATTTATGTATTATGTTATTTGGATAATTGTGTGTGTATATATATATATATATATATATATATAAAACATTATATATAATGGTATTTATAAAAACTATATGACAGCATCGCCAGCGACGCTGTCATACACATCAAATATGGAGTTGACTTTGTAGAATCTTTGCCAAACATGGACAAAGCTCACACAGTTAACAGGTATGTGTTTGATGCCGTATTCGGCGTCATATCCAACACACTCAGGAGCACTGCACCGATCCAGGATCAAATTATATCTTAGACGAGAATGCCCAATACGACACCTCGACACGACGACTTGGTCAATACGAGATATACCTTAAGAGTCAGAATTATGGCCAGTGACAGGTTGAATGGTAGTTTATTATGAACCTACAAGTTCCACTTACCTTGCCAAAGGATACTAATGTACTTAAGAATGCGTGATCTAAAATCGGTATCAGGTATTTAACCTTGGAAACGGGTTTATTAAGGGCAGCTTTAGTCTTCCTGTCTTCGACTGTGTTTCCGTGGATACCAATATGACTTCGTATCCAACAGAACATAATATCTTTACCTGTTTTATTTAACTTTCTATGTAAGGCTAAAACTTCAAGAATTTCTAAATTTATTATTCTCAATGGCCAAAAAGCAAGACGAGTCACTGCATATCACAGCTTTCTGACGAGAAGTGACTCACAGTTCTAAGACAGTCGCAGCAGCAGCGATGATCCCATCTTGTGACCCGTTAGTATAAACAAATTTATAAGCCGGATAATTAGCCTTTATTTCAGCAAAAGCTTTGCCGAAATAATAAGAGAATTTTTATTGGATTTATTATGTCGACCTTTCATTGTTAACAGGTTGCAAGTGCCTGACAAACACCTTTAATAAAAACCACAAACGAATCATTACAAGCTGGATTCCGGCACTCCCACCTCTCCCATATATATGAAGCATATGTACAAATGTATACAGTCTTCACTCAGTCTTAGCCTGCAGATTTTTCCTGTGTGGAAAACTATCGCGAACGGTTAATATCGGGATTATTTTCCTCGTATGCTTATCTGCGTGCTGCGGACAGACATCAGTTCACGGCATCTTCTTTTTTTCCTGGCTGCATGATCGACTACCTGTCGAGATTCTGGCTGAATTTATTTCCGCTTCCTACATCAGCGATATTACTACGATGTCTCACACGCAGCTCACCTACTTGGATGACAGACTATAGTTGTGTTCATTGTTTAATCTCCCATCACAGTCCATGCCTGGCCGCACCTGTCACATAGTTCAAACAAAATCCCGCGTGGAGTGTAAAACCAGAGCAATGTCAACAGTGTAATAACTGCCTAATGGTCACAATTCACATAACCGATGAAATACAGCTTCCTGTAAATTTACCTTGTACCTAGTGTTTTACTCCAAGTGTTCGTGCAGGCCTACATTTTTAAATACTTGCAACCTACGTGCCCCTAACCCAATGGTTTAAGCAGAATTACTGCAGGTAAAAAAAATGCGGTGATGTTCAATGAACTGGTCCAAAATTACTCATACCACCATATTACGTCACATTTAACAAACAATAACATAAAAACAATGCAGAGCGACCAAGCATCGAGATGTTTAGTCCATCAACAGAACTCAAGCATTCAACTGGTGCCGTGCACTGAGCTTATGTACGCTTTGGTGAGTGGATACCATTGAACGGCCTACATACAAGGCTAGCTGGGTAGAGAAGTAAAAAGTCATTGTCCGACATTAATAAATTCAATAGCGTGTGAGTCGTAATTAGCAAGCAGGCCAATCCACAAACCGAACATAAAGAAAATTACAGACGGAAGGATATTATTATGTACTATTTAGTTAGAAAAATGGTCAAATACCATCATTCAATGCAACAACGTTAATATCAGGTTGTCCAGTGTGGATATATAGTCGCGTATATATTTTCACGTTAAACTCATCACGCCATATTAAAGTTCATCATATATTCTGCCTTCACAGGAAATGTGGACTTTGTGTTATCTCCAATGAGCCCACATTACATGTGTTTCCGTTAGGTTTTTTGTTCCCGTCGTATAGTGGAATCAAGTTTAACAGAGAAAATTGCTGCATACAATTGCTGTAACTTTTCTCATAAATCACGTCGCCTTGAGGCGCTGAAACCATGGCATTGTCATTTCCAACGGGAAAACCGTTAACAGGAAATGAGTTTAGAAAGCTGTATGGAGGGACTTCAGGCAAAACACAACCCATTCGTAAGATTTAAATTTCTTCATTTGTCACCTTTGTTTTCATTTTTTTCTCATTTTTTGGATGCGAAATTACCATTAGCCTAGCCAGCCACTGAGCCATTAGATCGTATTAACGTGATATGGGATTTCCATGTTTTGTCATATGTACTGTGCTCCCACACTCAATATCGCCCAAAGATCAACTTCTAGGCGAAACCGTTTAAAAGTACTAAGCCGAAACACAATAATCTGTTCTTAACTGTGAAGTATATGTCAACTCTGATGTTAACCTGTCATTGATTCCGCTGGTGAGCATTGGGGAGCCGGCATGTGGCTTATTTGGCTTAAGTCATGCAGCTGACCAAGGGTCAAAAAGAATCGTATTTTCAGCTTTATGATTTGTTCTTTAAGCGTAGTCGGTATATGGCGCCGGGTTACGCGAAATAGAAAGCGGTTTCGAGGGACTGGGGTTTTCCACGTGTGCAGGGGTTTTTGAAGATGTTGATCAAATCCTTAGATTTACAGGGAGGGGCCTCCATGTTTCAATTGGTTAGCGCGTTGGCGCAACGTAGTGACCCGGAAGCCTCCAACCAATGCGGTCGCTGTGAGTTCAAGTCCAGCTCATGCTGGCTTACTCTCTGGCCGTAAGTGGGAAGGTCTGCCAGCAACCTGCGGATGGTCGTGGGTTTCCTCCGGGCTCTGCCAGGTTTCCTCCCACCGTAATGCTGGCCGCCGTCGTATAAGTGAAATAATCTTGAGTACGGCGTACAACACCAAATAAATGAATAAATAAATATATTTACAGAGTCCATCCCAGTACTAACCTGTATATCAAGCATCAAGTAAGCTGATTATGGTTTTAAAAATCTCAGAGCTCTGAAATTAAGTCTTCTGGAAATTATTCATCAATGGAATATTGTGCAGTTTATTAGACTAGAAGAACAGGACTCTACTTAGTATGTAGAGCCCTGGATGACTGCATATTTATGCAGGGGTTGGGGGGAGAACTTCACTGACCTTTACAACTCGAAACCGTCCTTATGTACAAACTCAACAAAGTAAGTGTGCATTGATATAAATATATTGTCCTTTCATTTTCGAATACATGCTGTCTTTTTCCGAAGAACAACCTACTGTCAATGAGAAAACAACCAATTGTTATTCAAGCCACGTCGCAAATGTGATTTCAATGTCATTGACGGATAGAGGTCATAATGAAGGTTGGCAAGCTCAGTAATATTGTCAACGAATATTAATGTAGTAATCACAGCCGTTCAAACGGTATTATAATTCTGCAAATTTCAAAGGACAGCAATTTTTTCCCGAGTATATTTGGTATACTCTGATTCCCTCAGTCTTTTTAACTGTTCCTGTTCGAACTTTCGTCAAGTTCCGGCAAGATATACGCTGGCTGTTCGAAAATTTCTTACAGCGTTTTCTGTTTTTTTATTTTTCATCAGTTATAGGGATACTCTAGTTATTATCTTTCAAACATTGAGCGCTTGTCTTTCTCGAGCATGGAATGATATCTCCATTCAAAATTGAAGAGACCTTGTCGGTGTAAGTTTTTACATGTTTTAACCTCGCATAGACTGTGCATTAAATGTTGACCAAACATTAGGATACAAAGGTTGGTGAAATTTTCCTGTCTTTGGCGTGAAGTGTACCCGAGCGCTATATTTGCATAGCATAGGTATATACCGTACTGTCAAGCTTTGCTTCTCCAAATCAGTTAAATAAATGACGTAAAGAACTAATTATAAAAAGCAGGGATTGTACTGACACTCATTAACGACAGCCCTCAAAAACACAATATCATGAGAAGTTTTACTTTCTGCTACAATATTTATTTTATGCCATCTGATACAGAAGAAATTACACTGATAACGATATTTCCACATTCCCCGAAATGGTCTATAGCCGTTGACAAAAAATCTTGTGACTTCACCAAAGAATGATAACTGATGAGTTTTAATTCCTGCTGAGGTAATGGCACTGCGGGTAAGAATTACCTCCCTTAGGTTTTTATGATGCTGTTCGGCATGTCCTGACCTGTCTAATCCTAGACGTGGTATTCACGGCACGTTTACTATCCCCATCCGTAAGACAACATGACAACAGTTACACCAGCATCGATTATATAAGCCTGTCATGAGAGTTCACTCTTTGCTGTTGGCAAGTAGATGTCCAGGTAAGAATGGTTTGTCATCTTCTCCTGCTAGTAAAGGGACATCGTTAATCAGTAAATTGCATTTTATATAAAACTCTCTGAATAAATATGGTGCGAGCCATATCCGCACTGTGTCAGCATATGCATGCACCATATTATGTGAGAAAATTAATCTAAGCCATAGTCCATGAAAAGTAAGACTGGCGGAGGGGAAATCCCTCCCCCCCAACCCCCCCCCAAAAAAACAAACAAAAAACAACAGCCCCTTCCGCTACATGTATCATACTTATATTTGCACATTTTGGAGTGTTGTTTTATTATTATTTCCTTACGCATAGTAGACCTAGCACGATGATATTTTAAGTGCTTAAACAAAACAATGATACAATCACGCCTGGCTTATGATTGTTGTAGGTTAGTGTTATGCATAAAAAACTCATCATGGCGTCTGGGCTGTGGGCTTCAGAGCGAAGTATCTGGCGGCTAGCCGAGTTATCAGATACGTTCACCGTTATAAATATATGCATTTGCATAATTTCACTAGAAACACATTTGTATCCAGTGCAAATCAATTTGTGCTGAATTTCCAGGAAATGTTCCTAACAGTGTACTGGGATACGTTTCGGCGTTCACACCTAACCCGGTAGGTTTAAGTAAATCAGAAATGGCTCGGGCGAGTTGCTGCGAGGCCTACGGAATATCAAATAAAGAGGAGGTAGTAATCTATGGGGACGCAACATAAATTTAGCATAAGAGATTGTGTGCAGAGAGGATTTTAACTGCAAGATCATCCATCCCCAGTATTGGCTTTAGGCGTACAACTCCTAAACTAAGGCAAACTCTTAAAGAATTTTGGCTATGCTCTTTTCCAAAATACCATATTGCTACTTCCCTGTTGAAAATAAATACATATATATATATAATTATATAACTCCTAATTTTTTAATCTTCTATATGTATGGCTCGTATCGGCTGTTTCTTTTCTTTTTTCAGTGTGTTCTGCCAAGCCATTTTGAGCTGTACAGATAATTGGACAGTAGTGTTCTATTTCTTGATACGGTTGTGTGATAATGAAATTCACTCATTATGTGAATTATGTGTTATATGTGTCAAACAAAGCTTCCGTGACTCTATACCATCTTTAATTTTGGGACGTAGTCAAAATATGAAATCTTTGATACTGTTTATTGGATGTAATTTTATAGTTTGGTCTCCTTAAATGCAAACGTTGTGTAAATTAATTGAAAAAAATATGTTACAATACTGTGTAGACAGGTTTGTTGTGAAGAAATTTAAAAACATGCCGCCTTACTTTCAGCATTATAAACTCCACAGTGGGATCTGTAAATAGTCTTTTTCTTTTTTGTTATCGCCTATGTATTCTGAGCTCTATAACATCACATAATGACTACCCAAATTACCTTTAATCAGCTGACCCCATAAGCTCTACACACTGATATACTGCACGTTCTTATCATCACAGGAAAATTTAGTAGCAAGACTTTTTCTTCTTCATCATGTTATACGCCATAAACTTGTTTTCGAGATGAAGACTTCATCGCCGTGGGTGGCAGCACAATTGTTCAAGAACAAGTGGCATACTGGATAATGGGTGGAGTCCAGTTTCTTCTCATGGAAAGCGACTGCAGTTACCTAAACTATGATCGTCTTTACTATGAACCCCGTTTCAAACACCACTACGTTTGAAACTGCTTTCAAAATTTGCATAATATAACTTTATTAAATGAAATTTATTGTTTCTCTTGTAGCTATCTGATCTCAGGGCAGTGTGGTTCCAGAGTTCGATGTTAGCAATGTTGCTATTCCGAAACAGATTACCATATTCATGCAGACAGTAGTGTAAGCTCCGTCGAGTTTGCTCTAACCGCCTCAGTGGTCTAGTGGTTAGAGCGTCCGCCTCGAGGCCGGTCGATCCAAGAGCAAGTCTGGGTCGAGTCATACCAAAAGACTTTAAAAATGTTACTTGTTGCTGCCTCGCTTGTCGCTCAGCTTTGAGAGGTTAGAGCAAGGAAACAGGGCTGGTCGGCCAGGTGTCAATATAATGTGACTGAGTGGGGTGTCATGTCTTGTCTTCGGCATGATGTTCCAGTGGCGGTAGCACTTTGGCGGCATAGACTCGTCCTGACTACAATATGTACACACCAGAAGGACTCCTCGTCGTCATATGACTGAAACACTGTTAAATACGACGTTAAACAACAAGCACTCACTCATTCTAACCGCAATGAGTGCTACTTTTAAAGAGCAACACAGATAACTATCGGCTCGCATTTCCCGCCATACCATGCCTTTTTTAAGGTCACCAGGGGTATTGAAGTCCTCGTCTAGAAACAGCCTTATAGAGTTTATGAATTTGAAACAGTATTAAGTCCGTTTTTTTCAGCAATGGACGTCCTTCGTTTCAGCGTGTAGAGCTTCTGGTTTTACATGTCACACACCGAAGGTAATTTTGGTAGTGAATGTAATTTTATGTAGAGCAGGATATAGGCGGTCAGTTATATCTTAAAATATTTTTTTCTGCCATTTTCAACGGATCTCGAGGCATTAAAGTCTTCGTATAGAAAACTAGCTTATGAAGGTTATGAATTAGAAACAATATATTTAATCCGTTTTCTGAGCAATAACATGGGCATCCAGCGTGTAGAACTTGTGATACTACGTGTCACACACCGAAGGTAATTTTGGTATTGACTATGATTCTACAGATAGGTGAATATAGGCGACAAATTAAAATAAGGAGGCTATATAGGCACAGCGTTCGCAACACCCTACAATGTAACAGTTGCTAATTATGTTTTCCCTTAATATAATGTACAATGCATTTGCTCCTTCGTTTTTTTTTCTTCTCTCATTTGGCAGGATTCTGACATTTTTGATACACATCTTGGCGAACTAGCTGGGAATATCCGGGTATTACAGCCAGAGGTCAACCGAGGTCATAACAGACCGTAACGCCAAGCCCAACCAAAGCTGATGAAGAATCGACAGAGCAGTAATAATCTTTTTTTTCACTCAATTTCTATGGCTGTCATAATTAATATCTCTTTGTTTTCTTCCGAAACATATCGAAGGCCGAGTATGATGGTCCAGCTATGTATTGATTTGTATTTCATCCCAATGATGAAACTGTCCGTTATATATCCACCATTAATTCTGCATTGGGCAAAGGTAACTGTGCTGAAAGCTGAGCAAGACTGCCTAATAGGCAATGGTAACTGTGCTGAAAGCTGAGCAAGACTGGCCAACAGGCAATGGTAACTGTGCTAAAAGCTGAGCAAGACTGGCCAATAGGCAATGGTAACTGTGCTGAAAGCTAAGCAAGACTGCCCAATAGTGTCTGCTTGAGGATAGTTATGGAAGGCACGAAAGAATTGCCATGCACAGTTAACACAAACTGGAGAAACAGAAAACAAAAAACAAAAAAAAAACAAACAAAAAACTTTGAACAGTCAGTAGATGGAAGGATTATTCGAGACCATTATTGAAAGATAATCATTACAGGAAATCTCCTGAGAAATGTATTCGAACCGCATGGGTAATTGAGTAAACAACGTATTAAGACGGATCTTTTTACCCAACAATCACATAATTGCTTTATTCAAACACAGTCGGGATATGAAAGTAAAGGACAGCTGATAAATGAGGTACTGTTCATTAAAAAAATTTAAAAATTCTGTCTTGAATGTCAAAGTCTGTTTGAAATTGAATGAATTTGTTGCTGAATTATCTTCCTTTACAGTATGGAGTGTTGTGCTGCCGACAGGGGATCTGATGGATTGAGCAATCAGAACTGTACGAGATATCAGCTGTTTATAAGCTGTGACGTAAATGTTCTGAGTTGTCTGTCAGTGTAACATGTAATAAGGTAGGGACAGCACACTGTTTTAATGTTGTATGTTTTAATTAAAACAAGTACATGGGCGGAAAACACTGAAAAATATTTCCAGACCATTGTGTTGAGGCGTTAGTTTCTTGATCATTTCATATTATAAACTGACATATATACTTAAGTTACAAACGCTACCCTAGCAGTTTACTACAGTCTCAGGTGACAAGAGTGTTCCGCGCTTGGAACAATTACGTCACAGCTTAGACAAAATGGCGGCGTTTCATGGTAGCCGATGGAGCACCGTCAGTTTCCGCTGTCGTAGTAGCTGAAAAAGCTACCTTACCGAAATGAACATAATCTTGGTCAACCTTTTTGGCAAGCTTAGAATATGCGCTGTTTTTCACTTTAAGGTGTTATTTGGACTTGTCAGGTGTTTCTTCACGATTTGTCCTAAAGTACAACGTTACATTTGACCGAAAAGGAAATGTTGACTGGGTGCTATCTGGATATCGCTTAATAGTCTTGTACATAATACGTCAGGTTGTCCAACTGCGGCGAAAGTTCATCATTTCAGCTGAATCGATTCATTTACGCCGCAGAAATATTGCTCCACAAACCAAACAACTAGTTTACATGTTGAATAATTCACACAGAATAACCAGGGTCTTGGAATGAATGCGAGTAAACATCGATTTCTACGGGTTTTCCCCAGTGGACAGTAAATGCTTCGGAATTTATGGTCAAGAGAACTTGTAGGCTGTACGTGATTACATTCGGTGTTATTGACAATGCTATTTGCTTTCAGTCGCTGTTGAGTTGTTCCAGTGTGCCCATTGCCCCGTGTTAGACATATCGACCTCTGGTCACCAGATGCATACTTAGTCTATCTGCAAGACAGTTTTAGACAAATTGTGCAACTTCTCAGGCAGAATTAACGAGTCAATATAGACTTTGTCTACGCTTGTATCCTTTTATCTTAGACAGTCACCATGACATGGCTGAAATACTGTCCTTGAAGCCAAGTTATTCATTTACACACACAAAATATTCTACAGCGAAAATAAACGAAGCACAAACCATTATGTCACATAAATAAAGTAGAAAGATGAGACGATAACATCAGCAGTCACTCCACTTCAGCAATCACTCCCGAGAGCCAGAGACGTTGGATGCAAAAACATGCCATTATCAATAAAGTTATCACGTCCCAAAGTTCATCCTACGATAAGAAACTAACGTTATACACTTTCTAGAAAAAATGCTTCGCGTAATCTTCAAATGACGGAGTACAACTTTTTTCTCAGCTTTCTAAATTGTGTGTCGAGATCCATAGTTTTTGTTCAAGTACAACTCCTTGTGCCCCTTGTAATGGGGCATTTAGGACAAAAGAGTGTTGTATGTTGACACTTTGCTCGATAAAATGCATGTAGATAAAATACTGCCTAATGCAATAAATACCATTTAGCCATGCAGTGGGCTTATGTGCGAAGGTCTGCCAGCAACCACAATGCTGGCCTTGGTTTTATAAGTGAAACACTCTTGATTACAGGATAAATAAGTAGATAAATGTTATGTCATTAACTTTATGATAATTTTAGCTCAGTAGAAAAATGAAAGCTGTAAAATATGATCAAGCAGGAAACTACCTGCTAACGTCATCCGATCCTTAGAGTTATACTGCCATTGCGGCAACTTTCAATGATAACAAACCCACATCGGCGATCTCAGGTGACTTATACCGTTGACACACCAAAATAGAATGCGGATCGATGTGATTCGTTCACATTGAATACGGTTGTACACACGCCAAACTTCGGTTACAAATGCGTGTCGAAGCGCACTGATCTCAATCCACAAACCTATGTGAATTGAGAAACTCGATTGGATTCTGTTCGGTTCGCTTCTGCAGTCTGTCAACGGGAATAGATAAAGGGAGACACTTTCCCGAGCAGACACAGTGACGTGATCAGGTTGATTATTTTTTTGCGCGTGAATAAAAACGAGCTGGAAATCTGAGAAAGGCCCAGTTCATGTCTACAGAGGTTCTTTGACCTTCGTCTATGGTTCAAGACACATCATCGACTTCATCTCTGATCAAATGTTGCCATAAAGATTAGGTCGTCTGTTATGTTTGTAAGTCATTAGTACAACAAAGAATCAGTGGGCATTTCAATAGTTTTCGCTGTTTGAAGTGAGCTGTGTGATGCCGGAGCTAATTCTTTAAGAAGTTGAAACAAGCCGCAACTAAACAACGGAAGTCAGGACCATTTTATGTATTCATTAAGTCGTCACCTTTTGCATGGTCCCTGCAGTGTTTTGATTAGTCCCTGTGATTCCTGGTGTAAAATATGGCTTTATAACGAACTGGAAAAGTGAATACATGGCAAAGTAGCGGCAATAAGGGGAAATTAAAGAAACGTGGCCATTTACCAGATGTATATAACTGTGACTATTTCATCACTTCTTTATAGCAAATAGAAATTCTTCACCAACCCCGGAAATAATTTCTCTGCCTGTATACACATAATTATGTCTCAGTGGTGTTTCAGACCTCCAGACGTCCTTGTACAGGGATATCCTTCAAATTTATCGCTGTTTTCTGTGGTGGAACAATAAATATCGCCCATGACCACTGCAGTGCACTCCACTTAGTCCACAATGGCCCCAGACTTTCCACTTGGCTGATACACGGAGACCCAGACGGCCTTCACGGGCTAGCTTTGCCAACAACTGTAATCGCCTATTTAGACCAGTGCTTTTCTGATCGAACGGGCGGACATTTACCGTTATTTTAACGTCTTATCACATAAACGACGATGCTTAACGCATAATGACTCTTATATACACCCCGCTAATGACTGCTCCCTATTTGTATTTAGACCCGGAAAGCGAACCAGCCTGCTTTCCAGCAGATTGATATCTGATATCTAAGATTCCGGTCAGTCGAATGCTCACCGAACGGACGAAGTGGCCTCCTACAGCCTGTAAAAAGCTTGTCTAATTTGTAAGACGGAAAAAGAACCTGAAAAATCGAAGACACAAACACAATAGTTCCAAGCAATATCTTATCAGTAGTTAGCGAACCTGAAATATCTGAAAAAACAGTATTATTTTATTTCCTTTTCTTTATCGAGATATTTGGCATTTTTTTTTATATAGGCATCGAAATGTTTCTATTCGTTTTCATGTCGCTTTACAAGATTTTAGGCTAGAGTTCTTTCTAGCGTTACTTTTCATACTCTTTTCATAATTTGTTTGCAATTTGCTTGTTTCTCACTTCCAATCTGTAGGCGATGAAATGTGCGAGCTTCCTTGCCTTTGCCGTTCTCCTGACGTTGGCAACAATAAGCAATTATTAGGATTTGTTTGGCCTTTTGGGTGATCCTATGTGATGTTCGTTGTCAGTCCTCTACTTTACACCAGGCTGCATCCATGTGGACATATCCGAGGGGGGTGTTTGTCAGTTATAGATGCCTGTGAGTTGCATCTCACCAACGCGATGGCTGTTAGTTTAAGCCCAGCTGATAATTGCTTCCTCTTCGGTTGTACGTGAGTATGTCTGCCAGGAATCTTGTTTGATGTGTTGTTTGGATCAAGTTGAGGATATTTTTAACATAAACACGATCGGTATTCATTTGCTTTAATAACAGTTTGCACGAGAAGTACAGACAAATTTTGATTTTACGCAAGGGCATGACCTGTGTCAAGACTGACAACAGAGGAGTGTCTGTCAAGAAAATATAGACAAATCTAACCCTGGGCGTTGTAGTCTGTTGTACTCACGGCACATTACAGGTCCCTTACTCTCGGATAACAGCACAACGGTTAAAACAGCATCGATTATATAAGCCTGTCATGAAGGGCCACTATTTGCAGTTGTCAAGTAGATGATCAAGTAAGAGTGGGGTGCCATATTCTCCCCCTCTCAAGACATACACAACACAGCAGGCGTGCAGCTTCCGACATTCATGGAAACTGTAAACAGTAACTGTTAATGGAACGTCTCATAGATTATTGGCACACGCGTAAATCTCAGATGGGTGAACAATCTAGAGATTGGAATCTTTGCATTTACAAGCCAAAGGGAAGGTCATTCTTGGCTGAACTGCAATTCACATGCAACGACAGAAGTTATACCAGCCACACTATATACCAACGGTATGTAAAATTAGTACTTAGCATTGGCCCTTTTGTGTTGAGAGCGCAAGCCCTACATCCACACTGTAAGCATGTAGATCACTCTATGCTACACAGATTTTATGTAGTGTAATATATCTGCGCTGTGACCTATCAACTCGAATATCCGCGAGTGAAAAAGCAAGCAAAAACTGGTTCCGCTGCAATAAATTTTTGTTAATATATTTGCAGTCAGCAGTGTTTCATTTTTTCTCTTTTTATTTGCTGCAGTGTAATAAGCCTAGCACGATAATGTTTTAGTTCTTCGAGAAGAAATGTTACAATCAGGTCTGCCTTGTCAATAAAATTCTCCTAATACCGACGTTTGGACTCTGGGCTATAGATGGAAGTATCTCGCGACTAGAGCAATTAACAGATATATTCATGGTTATAAATATTTCGGATTTGCATAATTTCATTTGTAACACAACACCCACGAGACCAGGTAATTATCATCGGAGGTGGATAATTTTAACCGAGATGTCTCCAGTGCAAATCAATATGCGGCAGAATTTCCAGGAATTACTCTTCTTAAAAATGCATTGCGCTACGTTTGGTGTAAGTGTACCGCTATCAGACAGGAAAAAGTATAAACAAAAGGTTTGTTCTACTCTCAGACAACCTTACACGAGATCAAACAAAGAAACACGAAGACGCTTTAATAAGTTCAATACACATACCTAACAAACTATACAAATAGTACAACTGACAATAATATACAAAACAATACAGATAATTACAAAAATATATGGTTTCTTACTGATGACAGCGTCCAAATCCGGATGGTATATTCCGGTTTCCAAAGGCAAGTCAGTCTACGTAAATGTAGAATCCACAGCTTTTGGGAATTCACAAATCGAAGGATGACAGTCCTGTAGTGACGAACAGCGGAGGGCACGGTACGCCGACTATGGTATATATCCAACTCCACGGCAAGATGCAACTTTCCTAGGCAGACGGGTTGACAATAGCGTCCGTTATGCCGAGCTGGCGATGTATGTTTCACTCCTCGGAAACGTTCACAAAGCCACATTCAGGGTAAACTGAGATGAAATGTACGTAATCGCACAAAGAGACAATGAACGATAGAAACTCCAGAAGAACTAAACAAAATAGCAAGTGACGAAACACAAACTCACGAAGTGCTACGTACAGAAAAATGGAGTATAAATGACTGATGTCGAATGGAGTGAAAACCAAGCTCCAACGATATTCCAGCAAAATCCTCCAGTGGACATAAATATGACTGCTTTCAAGTGGACATGAGTAAAAGACTGCAAGCTCAACAACTTCTTTATATTTATAACCTAACGTAAAGAAAATTCTGGACAGTTTGATCGTAAACATGTTTACAAGATGGGTACATCTTTCCAGAATGTACGCTCTGTGTACAATGACACGAAATTGATAAACACAGAAGCCACGAGAACACGCGACTGAATTCCAGTGCAGGTCACAACGTACACAGAGGGAAAATGTAGGTCAGAAACTGACCCGGTTAGCACAAACACAAATTAAAAAAATACAATACATTATTTTAAAGACGGGGTTGGTAACATTGGAAATTCACACCTACATGTAATTCAATATATGTAATATAAAAGAGAACCGATTCAGGTTGGTTACTGTAGGTCATACAGAAGATTAAAAAGCGATTAAAAGCAAGTCTTCATCATTTTTAAATAACTAATTGTAACTTGAGAGACTTCAATCTAGGATCCCTCATCACCACTGTCGACCAGAGTTTACAACTCTGAAGGAAAACCAAAATCTAAAGAATTTCGATTGTGTACACATCAAAATATCACTTTGCGTCATGGTTGCGGTCAGACGCTGCAGTAATAATGTTTCACGTAGTCATTAATACCAGTCCCGAGTGTATGTGGAGTAATACGCCACATTTGTTGCGTTCCTTACTTTCGTTCCATTTTTAATACCTTGCATGGGGCCCGTCTTACAAAGGTGGAGTAAGGCTGCGACTAGATGTAAGCCTGTCGAAGTGCGTCGCAGGAAAGACTGACCGTCTTACAAAGCTGGGGTATCTGCGACTTGATGTAAAGTTTGGTGCAAATTTACATCTACTCTCTGGCAGACGTAAATTCCATAAGTATACTAAATATGGTGGCGTTTGTGATGTTTCGTGGGCAAACTTTAATCATTGCGACAACTTTAGTAAGACGCTACTAAGAGCTGACGGAAGCCGCTACTAAAGCGAAGGTAAACGCCTACGTCTGACGTAAGCTACTCCAGCTTTGTAAGAAGGGTCCCTGTAGTATGTTTTGAAGCAAAATCATTCATGTTATGAGTATGGGGGCCGAGTCAGTTTGTTCCCGGGCCATTGCAGGGAGAGTTGTAGTCTATTTATAGACACAAAATCAAACCTGTGCAGTTCGTGATCAAGTCCACTGAAAGTTAGCTAACGTTAATCGTCAGCCGAATTATTTTTTAAATCAAACGGAAGTTCATGGACTTTAAGGCGTCTTGAATAACGGACATTGAAACTGTAGAGTAAAAACTTACTTTCATGTAAACTTTTTAGTTTGGAGCGAGAGTTTTTTCTAACATGCAAGCAGTGTATCATTTGTTCTAAGAAAATGTTGCTTGAACAAAGCCCGTTACCTTCAGAACAGAATATTTTTGGGATATTCGGTGGGTTTGCTGCTTCGGTTTTTTGCCCATTTCGTGGAATTTTGATAATTTTGACACAAGTCTTGGCTAATTAGCTCGGTGTATCCGGGTATTACAGCCAGAGGTCAATCGAGGTCATAACAACCCAGCAATGCCAAGTCCGACCCAAACTGATGAAGAATCGACACGCCAGTAATGAGTTGTGGTTTTCACATTCTTATGGCTGCCTTAAGTAATATCTCTTTTCCTTCATCCAAATCAGATCGAAAACCCGAGGGTGATGGTCGTATGGCTCTGTATTGATTTGTATTTCCGCCCGCTCAACTGATGAAACTGTCCATTACAAACCAAGTTACGACGCAGGCCTTATGGTAACCGTGTGGAACACGCCACAAGACAGTGCACACTATTGTCTACATCAGGATGATGAACTGTTATGGAAAATACCAAAGTACGAAAGAATTACCACAATTAACACAAACAAGAGAAACACAAACTATGTGTACAAGCAACCATCAGCAAACAATAATAACTGATAAATAATCACAGCATAAAATCTGCGGGCAGATGTATGCCTGTGGCACGGGTAACTGAGTAAGCAAAATATTCACGTATTATTTACGACAAAAAAGGAAAGCACCTAACATTGTCTTCATAGGTATTTTATTAAAAAAGAGACCACATGATAAAGTGCCATTTAATGTTTCCAGGTGTTTCTGCATCAGTTTTATCAAAGCACAACGTTAGATTTGACCGATGGGTGAAAGTTGACGTGTAACATCTCCCTCAGTTAACTGTCTTGTGCAAAACACACCAAGTTGAAAATTACTGCGGAATTACGGCATTCCAGCTGAACCCATCCATTAACGCTGGACAAATATTACTTCACAAAACCAACTAATTTACAACTAGTTCACTCGTTGAAAAATTCACACAGAATAGGTAGGGTTCTTGGAATGAATGCGACCAATCATCAGTTTCTACGGGTTTTCCCTAGATGGAGAGGAAACGCTGGGGAATTTACGGTCTAGAGAACTTGTTGGCTGTATGTGATTACATTCAGTGTTATTTACAATGCCACTTGCCTTGACTCACTGCTGGATTGTTCCATTATTTTCATTGCTACAAAATTTTCGTCTTCATACGAAAACGATTTTATGAGAGTAAATTGACTCCGAGATATAAATAATAATTTCACCTGAAGTATACCAGTTTTTTCTTAACCCTGTACACGACAAAATACAGCAACAAAGCATAAACCCTACTTACAGGTACATCTAGGTCGTGAACACAATAGAAAAGGAGCAATTGTCCATCAGTGTAAGCAATACAAAAAGTGCCTGAAAACTGGAGGAAATAAATGGATAAGACTTGAAAGGAGGTATGCACTTGATTTATTGAAGACCAACATTTTTAAGAGATACAGTGTTTACCAGATAATAGAAGCACAGGCCCAAGGACCTTGAAAAGAAAAGGCCAAGGTCAATGAAAAACATTTTGATATCGCAAATCCCGACGATGAAAAATCCTAATCACGTCAACCAAATGTCGTCACAGGCGACTTAGAGGAACCAAGGTACCCTTCCGAACAGAAACATGGGTTCATATATTGTCTCTTGCCGTATACTGATTATAGCGTCACCTTTTGACCCATCGGTGTCAAGTCAAGATGGCTTTATGACGATACCCTGACACTCTCAAACGAAGCAGCAAACTAAGTAAGCGACAGGGTACGGAGAATACTTGCGGTTTAAACAGTTATCATGTAGATAACTGTCATTATATCATGAGAATTTCTTCGTCAAACCCGGAAACTGAGCCATACATTTTTTCTGCTTGTATAAATAGAATATCCCAGTGGATTGTCAGATCTCCAGACGTCCCTGTTCATGGACACCCCTCAATGCTATCGAATGTGATGGAACTATAAGAACGGTCCATGACCATTTTACTACACTGTACTTGGGCCACAATGACCTCAGATTTTCCACTTGGCCGATAAGCGGATACCCAGCTTTGCCAACAACTGTAATCGCCTATTTAGACCAGTGCTTTTCTGATCTAACGGCCGGGCATTCACCGTTATTTTAACGTCTTATCACATAAACGACGTTGCTTATCGCATAATGACTCTTATATACACCCTGCTAATGACTCCTTCCTATTATGTACTTAGACCCTACAAAAAGCTTGTGCAATTTGTAAGACGAAAATAGAAGGCCAAACATCTCGATTAAACCTCAGGGACACAAACACAAATACTTCAATACATTGTCTTCTACAGTCACAGTTAAGTTTCTTAACAAACACGCCGTATGAGAAGATAGCCGAATTGACAAAAATGAATATTGTTTCTTTGTAATGGCGTGTTAGAAAATCCACGGAAATGTTTATGGGTTTATTAGGTACGAAACCTGATAACCATGTAAATTTTTCTAGGTTTATTCCATGCTAAATGATACGATATCATGATATAATATTTCTATGTTGCGATACTTTATAAATCTCTTCCGTAAGTTGAGGAAATGTCGAGATTGCTTTGCATTCTCCATTCTCGAGGCCATAGCAACAATAATCCAGCAACGGTGTTCTCAAAGTTGTTTGAGGGGCTTTAAAAGAAATTCGATCATGAAAAGAGCCTACGCCGTTGAACTCAATCAATCAATTCATCTGTCAATCGGGAATCATCATGTTGGTGTTCTACTAGCAAGTCGTGTGTCTCACCCATGTCCGTAAAGGAACGTTTATTAATTTTTGGTCGATTCCTTTAAAGAGTAGTGACAATGCCTTGTTCCCATATCCTCATGTTACTAGAAGGGATACAGCTCTTGTTGTAATATTTTTTCCGAAAGGGTTCAATTCATCTTCAAATGACAGTAATCTAAAATCAAATGCGCTTGCTCCAACAAAAAACATTATTTTCGTGGTCTATGTTTTCATTATGATGTTCATTGATGTAAAGGGATATTGAAAAAAAGCTTTTATCAACAAAATGTGGCACATCAGCAATTTCAACTAACTAATTCGCATCAGGAATTCTGTCAAATGGATTCAAAATATGCGCCTCTCCGGCAATTTTGACCTTTCAGTGACTATGTCAAATGATGTGTGTTAAACATTTTCAGCTCTCTGAACGCGTTATACATTGTGCTCCAGATACATCAGATAGTGGTCTGATCGAAGAATATGTTAGAAAGCATTCACTTTCCCTATAAAAATTTCATAGCCGTTTGTATCATCATGTAAAAGCTTTTTTTTAGCACTTCTTGGAGAAAATATAAAAATTTCGTCCTTGACTAAGGTGCTTTTTTTGCAAGATTCTCTCAGTTCTGGCGACGTAGAATCGTGCGTAATTCCAGGCCAGTGATTTCTATACAAATAACGTCGTTACATTATGTATCTCGAAAAGAGTCCCTATATTATGTTGGTTGTGTGTGACCATTTGCCAACAATCGCACTGTTGTAGTGGCTCTGGTATGACTCTATATGCAGTAGTCTTTTATAGTTTACTCGTGTCAGAAAGATGTTTTAGAGTCTGATAATAAGATAAGATGATATCCTTCTAGAAAAATACAAGCTTCAGCACAAAAAGTAATATATTTCTTATACTTTATCTCTGTCTAAAGGGTTTTTTCATGTCAAATTTTAGTTCATTCCAGTTAATCATATATATGTCCACTGTTGCTGTTATGAGGGTACGATACTGCCAAGGCTTACAAGGGCTGTTGTCTGGTAATTGGCAAATGACATAACCACGTAGATGTTTCCTGTCTGGACTCGCCTTCTAAAGGTGAGTTTAGATATAAACTATTTGACATGCAAATATCTATCTATTTATTTACTTATTTATTGTCATGGTCTTTAATGAGGTATATACTCAAGGCTCCAGGCTAAGGGGAAGAGTGCATCAGATGGAGGGAAGTAAACAACTGCCATTCCGTTGGTACCTCAAAAGTGCATTTTCTTACAACCACACAGGAAGCATTGAAAGCTTGATTCCATCACGCCACCTCACTGCTCAGGGACCTGCCAGTCTCTAACCAGTAGAAGCTGTCACCATCTCTCCCATGCAGGTAGGTCCTGATTACTTGCCATGTAAGGACATGCTACAGATGTTCAAGGCTTTTGGTGTATATTCTTTAACACATGTACCTATATAATCATATTTATTCCATCATAGCTACACACATCTATAAGTCTCGAAGAGTTTGTAAAGAAAAAAATTGTCTTGATGGTAAAAATACATAAATCCTCCAGCCCGAGAGAAATATGTCCTCAAATTGTGACTTAGGTGGTGTATGATCATTGATAGTAAGATGGCGCTTGCCCAAACCCACACTTTGGGTTGGAGACTTCATTATAACTTCATCAATAGCTTCCAGAGATTGACATAAATATCTTGCTTCGGTTCTCTTCCGGTAATGAAGGGAGAAGTATTGAAGCCCATGCCTTACTGTACGCTGTAGCCTTGTTACTCCCTGATATAGTGAAGCATTAGATAGTTCGCTTTAAAAATCGTGGACTATTTTTCAATGAAGGGTTCCGCTGTGCTCAAATACGACTGTGTTGACCTAGGGGCAAGACACGAGCTTTTCAGATTATTTGTCAGTCGAGAATAACATATTACATAAAGTAAAAAACATGCAAAACAAACAGATACATCTTGTGGAATTTCTATGCAACTGAGCCGGAACCGACAAAGGAAATCTTCTTCTGCCTGTGTCCATTATCTCAATGTAAGCGACCAGACGAATCTCTCAGGCTTCTCTCTTAGAAAACTTATCGGTCGTAGTTCGTGCGTATCTCAAAGACATCTCGGGTTACGTGTATTCTGGAGTTTGGACGGGATCGAGCATTCACAAGAAAATGTAAACTTCTCTTGACGGGATCTTTATGAGACCGCTGTGTTATTAATAACGAGTAAGTCGATCAAAGAATATGAGAAGGCAATCTATATTCCAGCGGAGATCCTATGTTGACATTGTATTAGCCCATGTGTCCTAGCTACAGCCTTCTCCCAGGGTGTTCTCGTGGCCCAAAGAGAGACCAGTCCGCAAGCAGCAGTGGTTATTTAATATACCACGTGACTAGGCCATCAAAACTGTGTAAATAGCTCTCAAGTCATCGATGTGCAATGTATATGGATATGAAAACACGTTCAAATCTTCCACGAACAAGACCCGGAATAATGTGAGGACAAATTCATACCATAAGTCTTAAAAAGTTTCAGGAACACGTGGAGGAAATGTTTCCGGTAGATTGGCGCATAAGGAAAACACAATCTCAAATGAAACTCTGATAAAGAAAGCTGAACCTGAAGCAGATTGTTTTCTTTCCTTGTTTTGCATTTTTCTTTTTTGTCGTTTTGTTATAACGTCACTGAGTGATCGTCTGCCTCACGCCTACAGTAATAACATCCAGATCTTAAACTTGTTTTCTCTGCTTGCTGGTACAACACAAAAATCTTGGAGACAACCACCTCGCCAAAGACAGCAGTTTAACTACTGTTCACACCTGGATGCCGTCACAATGCCGTCCAGACGTCGAACTTCATTTGCTGTATAATCAAGGTGTTTTGCCAGTATTCCAGCATCTCCCAAAGCAATATATAATTCTAAGGAAGTACTTGAGTACACAGGGCAGTATACGATGAAGTTAAAATACCACATATACTTTAATTGGTTAATAAGTTGCATGGGCTTAGATTTGCTGTGTAATATTCTATCTTTTTATTGTGGCGTAACGTCATGCAGTTTCGTCAGAATGGTGTGAGATTAGGTGGAAATCAATGATCTTTGTGTCCAGCCACATATAACAATAGAAACAGAAAAACCAAACGTGATATAACAGTATCAAGCATGACATAAATTTGTACGAAAAAAGCCTGATACATTCACCTATCAAAGATAAATAAAGTTAGCAATATGTAACAACGATTCATCCTGGGCCAACGGAAACGTATGTGTGGGATCTTATTATGTAAAAGCACTATACAAAGGCGTCATTCTGGACTGGTATTTGACACGCTTGGCAATATTCGGTGATTATTTGGAAGTTGCGAGACAATAACTGTATGCAAGCGTAATTTCCATGTCCAACACAAAGGAAATGAAGACATGAAGGCTTTTTAAAGGTTTTTGTATTTATTCCAATCATGTGTGATTATCTGCTTTAATACTTTTAGGCTGGTTGATTTATTTCTTTATTTCATTTGGTTGATGTTAAATCTCATACCCAATTAAAGCTTGTCCATATGTACGGCGACAGTTCTCGAACGACCAAATTCGGATACGAGGCAAGTTGTTGCCCGGTTGAAATCCCTGAGACATTATCTACGGATTGAAGGCTACACTAATTTTATCAGGTACACAGGTATACGGCCTCGGGCAATGTGTCTCTGGCTGCGTGATGGAGCATCAATTCTATATTATAACAATGATTTGGACTAATTTAATTAATGAACATTTGTTTCGGTGGGCTGCCGTGATGAAGACGAAGTGACATGTACCCAACCGCCAGCCCTAGATCAGTAACGGTGTTAACCCTTGGACATACTGGCTGTGTCTGGGAAATGGTTATTGCAGCACCAGGCCAATGTGCGCCTTGCTTCCCACAGAATGTACATTAGCCCGACAATCGATTTGCAATAAAGACTGAAATTAATGTATGTTAAGTACAAAACTTATGGCTCTTCTCTGAACTCTTTGGGAACAATGAAAAACTGCGGTCAGTCAGTCCGGCAGATGTTTTGTTCTAAACATTGCTGTCTGAATAACTGATCCCTCACTATGCACCACCCAACTCTACTGACCATAAAGACACTTACAGAAATAGTGTGTGGTATTGTATCGATAAGGAGGATTTACTTTAGGTACGGGAGTCAGACTATACAAATGAGGTTAGTTTAAAATATTCTGTTAAAAGTTTGTGTACCAGGTGAGGTTTCTGTACAAAAGATTATAGACAAGACCAAGCTTCAACATTTTACCTCCAATACCACATAACCCAGCTATTGCAAAGTGGAATTCGTAAATATTAGGTTTCATTAACAGACGCACAGTCAAAAATTCAAAATTAATGTCAACGAAAGTTAGAAGTCTGAAAAAAAGAAGCAGCCAAAGTCATTCAAAGAATACCCTAAATGTGGATCAACTTAGAGGATTTCTGTAGCAGGTCTATGGCTCGCCATGTGAGACAAGTTGAAATATCCATAAACTGCCACATGCTTTTCATTGTTGGGAAAAAACAAAAACATCAGTTGATGACTATAACCAGTTTAAATACGGAAGTCATTTGGGTTTTGCTTTTCTGCACAGGCAATGTGTTTTGATTGGTTTATATAAGATACTAGTATTCAGTGATTCGCCGTGGCATCCCCTCTCTGTCTGACAGAGAAGCAAGCACAGGCAACAAAGGATTTCGTGTTGTGATAGTCTGTAACAACTGGCTAACCAAAGTCTACAACGAACATACCAGGGAAAAGTTGAGTACAAGAGATAAACCTCTGCAACTCCAAAAACAGTTTACTGAACGGCTTGTTTTCGCAAAGGCTTGAAAAAATAACCAGTCATTTAGGCTGAGTGATTCGAACATGTCTTCTGAGTGATTTTGTTTTTATACATTTCCAAGTGTGCCGCAAGTCTGTGCGCCTTTGGTAACGAAAGGTTTTACCATTAATACATGGTATATGTGGAATCGTATACATTCAAAAGCAATGTGTGCATCAGTCAGCCAAATAGCCAGTTATTAAATTAATTCCATCTATAAATTCGTTTAGGGAGCGTACAAAGCTCTTGAGAGCCTTGCCAGTCGTGAGCAGAAGGATCTGGTTCCGTTTCTGGATCTTCAGGAGTTGCAAACTGGCGAAGTCAATGCGATATTTTGACCGGTTAATATTGCCTACCAGTACATGTATAATCAACATCAAGGCATTTTCTTGGCCGTGTTCCTGGAGATTTCTCTTTGACCGAAGGACTCCTCGGGCACTCCATCATCACTCAAGATTCCCGTGAACAACCTGGTTAACCATGTTCCTTGGCGTTCTCGACAGAGAGGTGGCGCTTCCTGGTGGTGGAGAAGATCCTGTTGTCGTGATGTTCCGGTCAGCGTTGTGATTAGCCTCCGCAGCAATGGACTAGACGGGTCGTCGGAGCCAGAATCGGCCATGATGCGGCCTGAATGTTATTTCATTGACACGCGATCGGGCGATTCGAGAAGAAAAGGTATAATTTTTTGAGTTCAAGGGCAGCTGTTTTCAGTCGAAAAGGCGGATTAAATCAACCTATAAGATAATTTTGGCGCACACTGCATCTTTGTGATCAAGTTACATCTGGGAACTGTGGCGTTGGTTTCATAAACTGTCGCAGGAAATAGAGAGTAAACACTTGTCTTACCACATAATCAGGGCCGATAATTCCTAACCAAGATCAAGGGGTTTATGCGCTGCCATGTCCGAACATATCCTCACTCCATCATCGCGCCTGGCTGTGTGTATATGCGTCTAGTTGTAGAGTATATCATGCTTTGTGTAAGCTTGGAATGTCTAGGCGAGAATTTAACCTGATATGACACATGAAACGTGGGGGATTGCAAACCATATGAAGAATGGAACGATAAGGGAATCTGACTAGTCACTTGATTGGGTTAGTTCAAGCTTAAGCCTTTGGTAGAAGACTTTTTAAGCGAATGACTGGTGACAGTACAATGTTTGACAGGTAACTGCACGGGATGTTCATGCATCATTCAAATCGTTACGCATATGGAAATACTTTTTTTTTTGGTAGAAAGATTCAGTTGACCGGGTTTGAATAACCATTAAAAGCCACTCATCTGACATTTCCTCAAAAGAAAGAGTAGTTTTCAACACGATTAAATTCTACACATTGTTCTAAATCTTGCCCATTCTTTTTGGCCACACATGTACATTTAAGTTTAATTGGATGACTACATACTACATAGGTATTACTGCGTAGCAAACGGAGTGGTCACACACCTACTGTGTCACCGCATACCAAACGGTGTGAAAATGTACTAAATGCTACATATCAATATGTATGACTGTATATGAGAAGAATATGTTACTACACACCAAAAGACGAGAAAACGTACTGAAGGATGTTACTACATACCAAAATGTGTGACGGCATATAAAACGGTGCGATAACATACAGACTACGTAAGGTACAAATACATACCAAATGGTGTGATTGCATACCATCAAGTTGTGTGACAACATATCAGTTACGTGGATATAACTGATGTGTGTACATATCAGTAAACACATCAATATTTCACCATAATGTGCAGTTAAACACTGACATTTGAAGAGCCCTGTTGCAATTAATTTTAATATATTACACTTTTAAGAGCCCGTACCTTATGATTTGTGCTAAATCGGTAAGGGACATACCCATATAAATCCTTGTAACCTATTGTGAAAAGGTAACGTATGGTACACTCTTGGCAGATTTAGTGAAGTCGTGATTGATTCCCTTCTAGATAAAAATAAAATAAAAAATTGTTGTCGTAATCTGGAAACAAAGTTAAATGTCTTGAAAAAAACACGTAAGGTGTACAATTGCGGGGAAAGTTCATCATTTCAACTGAACCCGTCCATTTACGCTGGACAAATATTACTCCTCAAATCAACCAACTACTTAACTCGCTGAATAATTCACACAGCATAACTAGGGTCTTGGAATGAATGTCAGCAAACATCGATTTCCATGGTTTTTCCCCCAATGAACACTAAATCCAGTGGAATTAATGGTCCAGGGAACTTGTAGGCTCTGTGTGATAACATTCAGTTTTATTTATACTGCTGTTTGCTTTGTGCAGCTGTTGAGTTGTTCCAATATTCACATTATCTCGTGTTAGACCTCTGGGAAAATGACATGCCACGAGTTGCATATGTAGCCTATACCTGAAGCATAGTCTTCGAGAGTTTGTAGTAATAAAACCATTTTATGAGAGTCAGTGAGCTCCTAGACACAAATTATGGTTTCACATGAAATATACCAAGTTTTCCTAACCATGTACACGACAAAGTGCATCACACAGCAAACATCCTGCATTTTTCCTTTCCCCTTGGGCATAAACACAACAGAAGATGAGTATTTGTCCATCTATGTAAGTAATATCAAAAGTGCCTGAAAATTGGAGGGAATAAATGGTTAAATTTAATAAGAAATATGCACTTGATTTATTGAAGACCTACATATTTTTAAGGAGGTACAGTGTTTACTGAGTAATAGAAGCACAGGCTCAACGACCTTGAAACGGAAAGACCAAGGTCAATGAAAAAAATTTTGACATCGACAAATCCCGATAATGAAAACCCCTAATCACGTAAACAATATGTCGTCATTGGCTACTTAGAGAAACCGACATACCCCTCCGAATAAGGACCGTCACGTGATGACATGGGCTCTTCTATTGTATATATGTAAAAACGTCCTGAGATAAGTGGTAGTGAAGGATTACTTAACTTAAGTATACTTCTTGAACCTGGTCCCATGTCATGTCTTCAAATTCTCCTTGGTTTTCGTGTGTCAGCATATAGTCCAAAACACATTACTGACTTCGCCTCCTGTCTGTTACTGACAGCAAAATCTGCAAGTCTCACATCATATCTGTTATATTTGTGAACCAGTGCTACATAGAGAAACTTTTGCTATATTCTCACCATCATATCTGTTATATTTGTGAGCCATTTCTATATAGAGAAACTTTCGCTACATTCCTGATTCTTACTCTCCGTAGTGCACTTTTGCGCGGGAATTTTCTCTGAAGTCCAGTCACTCTTGTATGAAGAGTAAACATGTCGGAAACTAACCAGCGCAAGTCAGGGTCATTTGTCGTGTTGATTATATTGTCACCTTTTTGGTTGGTGCCATCGGTGCCTGGTGTAAAGAATGGCTTTATGTCGATATCCTGACACTCTCAAACGAAGCAGCAAACTTATGAGATGACAAATTACAGAGAATACTTGGAGTTTAAACAAGCGGGTCATTTCATGTACATAGCTGTAATTATATTATTATTTCCTATCAGTATTTGGAATTTCTTCATCACACCCGGAAATTGGGCGATACATATTTTCTGTTTGCATAAACAGAATGTCCCAACAGTTTTTCAGATCTCCAGACGTCCTGATACAGGGAGACCATTCTGTGGTATCACCACTTCCTGTGGCCCATATAGCCACTGCACTCCACTCCACTTGGGCCACAATGGCCCCAGATTTTCCACTTGGCTGAGAGACCCAGACGACCTTTACGGGCTAGCTTTGCCAACAACTGTAATCGCCTATTTAGACCAGTGCTCCTCTCATCTACCGTTATTTTAACGTCTTATCACGTAAACGACGGTGCTTAACGCATAATGACCCTTCTACACATTCCGCTAATCACTGCTCCCTATTTTGTATACCTAGACCCGGAGATCGGGACAGCTTGCTATTCAGCAGATTGATATCTGGAATGTCAGATTCCGGTACGTCGGTCAAATTCTCACCAATATGGAAGAAATGGCATTTGGTCTGTAAAAAATGCTAGTGCAATTTGTAAAACGAAAGTAGAAAGGCGAAACCCCATGAACACAAACAAAATAGTTCAACGCATTGTCTTCTACAATCACAGTTAAGTTTACTGAAAAACATGCCAGACGAGAAGATTGCCGACTTGACCAAATTGATAACCATCTGAATTTTTATATTCATATTATATCATGATATAATATTTGTATGATGTGTTACTTTACTAATCTCCTTCTTAACTTTCAGCAAACACATTAAGCAAACCACAGTGCTCTCATGGTCGTTTAAGCGCACTTTAAAAAAAAGTTCAATCATGCAAAAGAGCAGCTAGGGTGAGACAGTGGATAGAGCATGTCCCTTGCAAATGTGAGGTTCAATAATGAATCGAGTCAAGCCCACGACTTTGATATCCTTCGGTTCTATCCTGGTATTATAGAGAGAACTATCGAAGCCCATACCTTACTGTATGCTTTAATCTTGTTAGTCTGTGATGTGATGAAATACTTGGTAGTTCGCATCTTTAGATGTTTTGAAAACCGTGAACTATTTTTCAGTGAAAGACTCCGCTGTGCTCCAACACGACTGCGTTGATCTAGGGGCAAGACACGAGCTTTTCAGGTTATTTGTCCGACGAGAATAACATATGACAAAAAGTAAAAAAAGATGCAAGACAAACAGATACATCTTGAGAAATTTCCATGTAACCGAGGCCAAACGGACAAGGGAAATCATCCGTCTGTGTGCATTATCTCAATGTCAACGATCAAATGAATCTCCCAGGGTTCCGCCTTAGTAACCTCCTCGGCCGTAGTTCGTGGGTATCTCAAAGATGGCTCCGGTTACGTGTATTCTGGAGTTTGGACAGCATCCAGGCTGCCGAAGAAAATGTAGACTTCCTTTGACGGGTTCTTTATGTGACCACGGCGTTATCACTAAATCCATCAAAGAATATAAGAAGGTAATCTATATTCGCGCGAAGTTCCCATGTTGACAACGTATTAGCCAATGCCCGAGCGACAGCCTTCTAGGGCGTTCTCGTGGCTCAAAGAGAGAACAGTCCGTTATTTAATATACCACGTGACCTGGCCATCAGATCTGTGTAAACAGCTCTCAAACCATCGATGTGCAATGTATATGGGATATGAAAACACGTTCAAGTCTGCCGCGAACAAGACCGAGAATAATGTTCTGATCAGTTTAAAACATAGGCCTGAAAAAGTTTCAGGCACATGTGGAGGAAAAGTTTCCAGCAGATTGGCGCATATTGGAAACGTGATCTCACTTAAAGCTCTGATGCCAAAAAGTGAATCAAAATTTTTGATGTTCTTTCTTTGACTTGACGTCACTAAATGTATGTCCATCATCTGATTCAGGCCTACTGTAATATAAGCATCGAAACTGTAAACTGTTTTTCCGTCAACTTTTTATTCTGGCCTTCAGATCTGTGTAAACAGCTCTTTAATCATCGATGTGCAAAGTTGTAAGTGTGCCAATATCAGAGAGGAAAAACGAAAAACAAATGGCTTGTTCAACCCTTAGACAGCGAAAGACCTTGCACAAGATCAAAGAAAGAAACACGAAGAAGTTTGAATAAGCTTAACACATATATTTGAACCAGTAGTACAGCTGTAATATAACCATCAAAAGTATAAACCGTTTTCAACTGTTTTCTCTGCTTGATGGTACGACATAGACAACCACCTTGCCAAAGACAACTGAGCTATTGCTACTCACCTCTGTATGGCGACACGAGGCCGCCCAGATGGTGGACCACAAATTCATGTATCGTATAACCAAAATGTTTCCCTAATGCACCTCTCATAGTCGATCAACATCATCTTTTATTTTGGAAACACGTGTACATCCCAGAGGATATTGTACGATGAAGTTTAAATACTATATGTATTATAATAGGTTAATGAGTCGCACATGCTTTCACTCTTGTGCAATAATGAAAAGAAGGCATTAAATGTGTTTGAAAGCTTTGGTATTCAAACCGATCATGTAGAATTTCATGCTTGATTACTTTTAATCTACTTCATTTATTTCTTTATTGTATTTGGTTGGTGTTAAATCCCATACCCATTTCAAACATTTCCATCTATACGGCGACGGTTAGCTTTATGGGCCAAACGTCACCATTAAGATAACTATATCTGTCAAACGACCGAATTCGGATACGAGGCGAGTTGTTGTCCCTTGAGAATGAGGCATTAGACACGGATTAAAGGCTACACTAATTTTATTAGGGACACAGGTACACACTCTCGGGTAACATGTCACTGGCTGCGTGATGGGGCCTCGTTTCTATATTATAACAATGATTTGGACTAATTTGATTAATGAACATTTGTCTCGGTTGGGCCGCCGTGATAATGACGAAGTGACCAGTTAACCAGCCCGGTGTCGCGGTAATTTCCCATTATAAGTAACGGCTTTAAGTCACAAGGAATAATGTACTAATGTTTGATCTGCTTCGAGACAGTAAAATGTAATTTATAAATTATACAAGGACCCAGGGTAAAATAATGGATTTTCTTCTGGGGCATTTATTTGTTGAACTAACCGTAAAATTTTCCTTTCTTCTGTTGAAATGTATGCTCACAGGAGTAATAGTGAAGTTTTGCTATGGATTCAGTCCTTTAAGAAATAATATTTCTAATTTTTCAAGTTGATAGTTCATTGTGTATCCAGGTTTCAAGAGACCAGACGACGTTGATAGTACTCCCTCAAATAGAGAACTGACACCAAGCTTGAGGTATAAATTAAGTTTGTATACAAGAAATAAAGCCTAGAAATCTAAAAACAGTTCCCTTAACGGCTTGTTTTCGTCATTTAGTCAGACTGGTTAGAATGTGTTTCCTTACTCATTTGTCTTATATTTTGATAAGTGTAGGCCCTGTAGTGAAGATACGAGCTGTGAATATATCGTAGTGGTATATTATACGACAAGGACAATCGTACCTCCCAAAGAAATACGTGCATCAGTCGGCCAAATAACCAGTTATTAAATTAATTGCATCTCGTTAAGGGGGCGTACAGAGCTCTTGAAAGCTTACCAGCCGTGGGCAGAACGATCTGGCTCCGTTTATGTATCTTCAGAGGCTACAAGCTCGTGAAGTCAATGCGATATTTTGACAGGTTAATATTGCCTACAAGTACATCTATAATCAACACCACGGCATTTTCTTGGCCGTGTCCTTTCAGGTTTCTTTTTGACGGAATGATTCCTGACGCAGTCCATCATCAGTAAAGATTCAGTTTGCTGAAGATGATTGCAAGTGGAACAACCTGATTAACCAACGGAGTTTCTTGGCGTTCTCGAAAGACAGGTGGCGCCTCCTAGTGGTCGTTCAGGTCAACGTTTTGATTCGCCTCTGCACCAATGGATTAGACGGATCGGAGGAGCCAGAATCGGCCGTGACGCGACCTGAATGTTATTTCATTTACACGCGATCCGGCGATTAGAGAAGAACAGGTATAATTGTTTGCGCTCAAGGTCTGCTTTTTTCAGTCAAAAGGCGTACTTAATGAGCCTGTGACTTCGTGATCAAGTTACATCGGGAAACTGCAGCGTTGGCTTCATAAACTGTCACAGGGAATAGAGAGTACACACTTGTCTTACCACGCAATCAGGGCCGATAATCCCTAACCAAGATCAAAAGGTTTTTCCGCTGCCATGTCCGGGCACATCTTCACTCCATCATTGTGCTGGCCTGTGTGTAGCGCCGTTTAGTTGTAGAGTATATAATGCTGTGTGTTAGCCTGGAAAATCTGGGCGAGAATTTAACCCGATATGACACATGAAACGTGGGAGATTGCAAATCGTATTAAAGATGGAAAAGGGAAACCGGGTGGTCAGTTGACTGAGTTTGTTGGTTTGCTGGTGACAGTACGATATTTGATAGCTGCTTTTTTCCCCATACATCGATGTTAACCTCGCCTGTGCTGTTTGGCCACACATGCCAATTGTGTGACCATATGTACATATAAGTTTAATTGGATGACTACATCCAGTTGTGTTGTTTTACTGCATAGGTGTGACTGTATAGGAAATGAATATGTTACTACACACCAAATGATGTTACTACATGCCAAAATGTGTGACTGCATATAAAGCGGTGCAAAAGCATACAGTGTACGTAACGTGCCAGTAGGGGGATTTGGGGCCAAATGGAGCCGTGGGGCAAAATGAAACTTTGAATTTCCCGCCACTGGCAACTTCAGCGTAATTTTTACTTGCTGTGCGTCGCATGTGAGGCAAGCAGACGTTACTGACGCTAGGCAGAGAATAGCCGTAATAATTTTGGACGTATATGAAGATTTTTGTACAGTCTGATGCAAGGTAAGCCACTTTTTGAACTGTGAACAAATTTATTTATCTGTTTTTCCTGGCATCCAAGCAAAGTTTGTGCATTTCCCAGTATACTGGATTTTACGATGCTGACAACTACGACGCCATATTGCAATTCCCTTTCAGTGTGGATAGAGAAAAACAACATATAGTGTCTGAGGCAAAATGGAACACCATGTCATGGGGCAAAATAGAATCTGTTTCATTTTGCGCCTTCAGTTTAAATATGATTTCATTTTTATTTTGCCTTTGTACAAATAAATTATTTTGCCTTATTTCAGTCCAAAATGTGAGAATTTTATACAAGTGTATTCCTAATTAAAAAGAGGTAAGATAAATTTAATTTCCAGAAAATCAAAAATGGGCCTCACCTACGTTAGCAAGACAATGCGATAGACTTGGAATGAGCAAAGCGTGGAGAAAGAATTGGCTGCCTGGAAAGATGGCAGAGGTTTGAGACAAGCCAGCAGAACCTACGAGGTTCCTCTTACTACCCTTCAGAGAAGAAACAAAGACAAAAACAAACATGCAAAAGAATCCATTAAGAAGTTAGGCTATTACCAGGTACAAATTAATAAGGACCGAAATGTATGTAACATTAGCTTTAACACTAAGCACAAAATGCACACCTACGTATATATAGGCATATGTAAACCTTTATGCAGGCTTGACGTATTCAAAAACATTGCCCTGTGAGACTATACAGTAGAAGTTTCCACAACTACATTAGGACCTCTGTTAGTGATAGACGATTTATGTATTTGTAACATTACAAATTACAAAATTTGCGAAGGCATACTTCTGAACATAAAGTTATCTACGGGCTCAGTACAGGAAATCACATGTAAGTGCCAAATAACAGGGTGTCATGCATTGGCAATATTTTAAGAAAAAATGTAGTAAGAATTAAAGGTTAACTTAGTAAAGTAATCTATTTAATTCTTGTTATTGCAATTTTATAATACTTTAATAATGATAGTTTGTTTCTTGCTTTGCACCTTCCTTTGTTTGAACATTTCATACCACTTTCTCGAAGAACGTAGAGACTTCGGTCTTTGGCTTACCAAATAGCTAAGAAGAATGGTATTCCCAGGTCATTCAACAAAGAAACTGGAACAGCAGGAAGGGATTGGGCCCACTATTTTCGCCAACGCCACCCTGAACTCTCTCTCCGGCAACCAGATCCGACGTCAGCTGCTAGGGCAAGAACATTTAATAAAGAAAATGTAAATGCTTTATTTGATTTGTTGGAGCCTCTGGTGGACAAACACCTTTTTCTTCCAAGCAACATACACAATGTGGATGAAACTGGAATCACTACAGTTCAAGCCAAGCCGTCTAGAATTCTAACTAAATGTGGAAGACTTCAAGTGGGCAGCTTGGTTTCCGCCGAGAGAGGTCAATTAGTGACTGTGGAAATTTGTATGAGTGCAAGAGGCTTATTTATTCCGCTATTATTCATTTTTCCACGGGTGAGCATGAAACCTGAATTAATGAATGGGGCTCCACCTGGTTCTATATGTTCATGCCACAAGAGCGGATGGATGCAACTTTCCATTTTCACAGAATGGTTTAAACACTTCGTGAAGGCGTCTGGCGCCACCAAAGACAACCGCACCCTTTTAATACTAGATGGACATTCCACACACACAAAGAATATCGATGTGGTCGGCCTAGCAAGAGAAAACGGAGTTGAGTTGCTATGTTTACCGCCACATTGCTCCCATAAGATGCAACGGCTTTTATGACGCCACTATCAACATTTTATGATCTAGAACTAGAAAAGTGGTTGAGAAACAATCCTGGAAGAGTTGTAACAACATTTCAAGGAGCAGAGATTCTTGGTAAGGCGTACTTAAGAGCCGCAACAGCATTAACAGCTGCTAATGGTTTTCGCAGGAGGATTTTCCCTCCTGCGAACAGGGACATATACGAGGCACACTAAGCTGCTGAGCCTACAGATCTCCCTGCTCCAGCCACACCTCCTGCTGATACCAATTGTCTGTTCACAGATCTATCAGTATCCGGTGATCACGTACCATCCGCTGCTCCCGAGTCACCCACAGCTCCCGTGCCTACATGTCATTCACCGATATCGTACCTTCCAGTGATCCCGTACCACCCACAACTACTGTACCATTCACAACCAGCATGCCTTCCACAACTCCAATACCATCCCAAGATCCCGTACCAGCTAGTGATCCCGTGTCAAGCACTGAACCCGTACCATCCGCTGCTTCTGTGCCATCCTCAGCTACTGTACCATCCACAGCCACCATGCCATCCACAACTCTCGTACCATCCACTGATTCCGTACCATCCTCTGATCCTGTACCGGCCAGAGATCCCGTAGGATCCGCTGCTTCTGTACCATCCACGGCTACTATACCATCCACAGCCACCATGCCATCCACAACTCTCGTACCATCCACTGATTCCGTACCATCCTCTGATCCTGTATCGGCCAGAAATCCCATAGGATCCGCTGCTCATGTGCCATCCACAGCTACTCTACCATCCAAAATTCCAGTCCCATCAACTGATCCCTTACGATCAAGTGATCCCGTATCAGCCAGTGATGACGTACCATCCGCTGCTCCTGTGTCATCCACAGCTGTCCACAGCTAACGTACCATCCTCTGCTCCTGTACCATCCACCTCATTAGCGTGAACAGACTCGCTCGATGCTTCATATATTTCCCCATTTCACTTCTCTCCTCCACCAAAATACCAAAAACAGCAGAGAGAATTCATCTGGTAAAAGAAATTAAACGAAGGATACGCCGATTGATGACAGTTCCACGCTGAACGCGTCTCGAAGAAAACACAGGAAGACGAGCCCTCCACTTGAAAGATCAGTGACAAGGATGGAAGAAGATGCAGAATGTATTTACTGTTTGGAACTGTGGCGCACAAGTATGCAGGACGGAATGATACAGTGCTTAAATTTATATAAATTTGATACAATTTGCTTAAATTGGGCGCACCCAGCTAGTGCAGGAATTAGTGATGATGATGTCACCTTTACTTGTGATTTTTGTTCCAGATTGCGAACAGTAAACGTCTGATTTCTTCAACTTATAATGAATGTTAGCCTATTGTTTGCTTGGTTGTTTTTTCCTCCAACAAACCGAATGATGTCATCCAAGCAGTGATTTCTTGCTATGTTTTCCGAGGTGAAAAATCTCCCAATCATATTTGTGCTAATTCTGAAGTGAACAAATTCGAACTCTACCTCAGATTTTGAAATTTTGAGTCCTCTTTTGTCCTTGAAGTAATATGGAGCATGCGTTTCATTTCGCCCCAGACGATGTATCAGTTTGCCTCAAATATATGGGGCAGCAAGAAAAATTCGCACTCCTTTTCTAACGTGCTTGTACCTGAATTTAAAAATCGGTCAATACACATATTATTTTATAGTTGATGAGTATAATTTTAGCTACAACTCCAGTTTGGGTGGAAATTGTTTAACATTAGTGCACTTAAAGACGTGCAAATATTAGGTGTGGCATATTGTCCCACCTTCTCCTACATACCAAATGGTGTGACTGCATACGATTAAGTGTGACAACATATTACTTATGTCACTAGACAATTGATGTGTGTACGTAGTTGCAAATTTTAAAACGTTGTTAAAACAAAACATATATTACACTTAAAACGTTCATTAGCTGAATATGCGGAAATTTCTTACCATGGTAAGCAGTTAAACATTGACACTCGAACAGCCCTGTGGCAATTAATTTTATTTATTAATCTTTTAAAAGCCCGAAGATTTGTGCTAAGTCGGTAAGGGAGATAACCACATAATTCATGGGAGCCACAATTAAACGGACGTGTATTACATTTTTAGCAAACCTACGTAAAGCGGTGACGGAGTCTGTGCGAAATAAAAAAAAATATTTAAAAATGTTGTCGTGATGTGGAAACAAAGACAAAGCAGCATTGTTCAGTTAGACATTAACTGTCATAAACGTACGGATTTTCCAGATGTGATGGAGTAAAAAATCCAATAATTCAGGTTCTAGAGTCTGGCGTTTTGCAAGGATCGATCAAGCCTACAGTTCCATTTTTCGTCATAAAAAAATATGATGAGTTGCGTTGTTACGAGTGCGTTTTCATTTGCAGGATCTTCGTTGGATGCGTTAAAAGTTAACACATTTAAGGCTACTTGTAAGTCAATGGTCATGGGTTTCCAAATCTTGCTTCTGCTTGATCGGTTGTGGGTTAATTTTTTTTTCTTTCATTGGAGTTAGCATAATTTTCAGCATTATTTAGGTCACATGACCACAGCGCTTCATTGTACACGGCCACACCCAAAGAGGAGATTTTCATAGGGCGGCCTCACTTGTCCGCCATGAGGAAAACACCTGACACGACAACCCAACCAGTCACATTATACATACCCCGGGTCGACCACTATTTAGTGCGACATTGCCAAGAATACCGATGTTAAAATCTTAAGTATTATTTGTGATTGAACCTCGGATCTGCTGTTTACGACGAGGCAGGCGGCTGTGGCTTTAAGTCAGGAGGTTCAACAATATGATCATTACGGTGAGTTTCCGAGATCTCCCGATCGAACTCTAACCGAACTCCTACCCTAATATTTGTTTATTTGCTTGGAATTTTATGCCATACTCAAGAGTATTTCACTTATACGACGGCGGCCAGCATTATGGTGGAAGGAAACCGGATAGAGCCCGAGAGAAACCGACGACCATCCGCAAGTGGCTGGCAGACCTTCGCACGTTTGGGCGTAAGGGAAGCCAGAGTGATTTAAGCTCACAGTCCTACGCTAGTAAACTTCAGTATAAATGAGATATTAATGAATCTAGGAGTCCACACAGACATGAGCATAGCATTTGTCAGCCACAATGTATGTTCTAAGTCAATAATGACAACAGCAAAACAACGCTGAAGGTCTATTTAACTCATATAGCATAGGTAGCAAGAAAAACACTGTCACTGAGCAACTAAAACGGTTGCAGTAGTCTCGGGGTTAGTTGTTTCGTCATGGGATACCTGGTGTTTATAGAGGTATTCCGCTTAGCGATCGTCCCTGTACTAGGGTAGGCCCACTCTTTAGTATTTATTTACTGATTTGATTGGTGTTTAACGTAGCATATTCAAGAAATGTCCATTTGTATGACTAGGGTCCGGTTTAGGGGTGGGAGTAGCACAAGTGCCCGGAGAAAACCACAGTCCTTTGCCAGGCACTGACTGGGAAAGCCGAAAGAGCAAATGGCTGGATTCGAACACTCGACTTCATTGTTCATTGTCATATGTTTAATCCCAAAACTTCATTAAAAGTAAAATTAACTGTTTAATGTAATTATCTTGCAAAAAGTTTCATGTGAGGCATAGAAAGACGAATACTGCGAGTTCCACAACTGGAAGATCATGGCCTTTCAGGCGTCTTGGCAAATGGAACATACTTGAAATGGAATAAAAACCTTCTGTCATGTACAACTTCTTAGGCTGCAATGAGACTTTTCTTCTACCATGGAAACGGTGTACCTTTGCTCTAAGAAAATGTTGCTTGGACAACGCCCCTTACTTTCGGAAGGGGACATTTAATTTAATACACAGTGGATTTACTACTTCAGATTTCCCCTCATTTCCTGGGATTTAAACCTTTGTGATATAGATCTTCGCTAACCAGCTGGGAGTATCCGGAAATAACAACCTGAGGTCAACCGAGGTCATTACGGCCACGCAGGCCTAACGGTAACCGTGTGAACATCTGTGTGGCACAGTATTGTCTGCATCAGGATGATGAACTGGAAAGTACTACAGAACTCAGACAATTCATGCAAACAAGATAGACAAAAGCTAACGTACAAAAGCATCATCAGCAAAATATTAAGATGTATTCTTTTACGGCAAAAAATAAATACATATAAAAAGCATCTAACAGTGTCTTTATGACAGTTTACAGGTATTTTAGTCCAACAGCGTCCAGGTAATGAAGTGGCATTTAATGTTTTCAAGTGTTTCTGCATCAGTTTTATCAAAGGACGACGTTAGATTTAAAAGAATAGAGAAAGCTAACATGTATATCTCTCTATCAGTTTTGAAGAAAACTTACCAGGTTGTACAACTGCGGCGAAAGTTCATCATTCCAGCAAAACCCATTCATTTACGAAGGAGAAATATTACTCCACAAACCAAGCAACTAGTTCACTCGTTTAATAATTCATACAGATTGACCAAGGCCCTTGAATGAATGACGCCAACGTCGATTTCTTCTACGGCTTTCCCAATGGACGGTAAATGCAGCAAAATTTATGGGCTAGACAACTTGTAGGCTTGTTGTCCCAATACTCCGTGTAACACAAAATGACACCTGGTAGAATGACCTGTCACCAGTTGCATATTTAGAAACTCTCAAACACGTTTTTCGATGTTTTTGTATCGATAAATAATGCTTTCACACGAAATATACACATTTTTTCCTAACCAATTATGCGACAAAATTCAGCAACACAGCAAACTACCTACACACATATACATCTTGGTTATAAACACAGTGAGAATATCGCCACAATATGATTGAAATATTGTCGATATGAGGTAAAGCTCTAACCATTGATTCAGTAAAAGGTCGTATTTGACCATTAATGTGAGAAACCAATGTCACCAGGAGGGAATAAATGAATAAGATTTAAAAGGAGATAAGCACTTGATTTATTGAAGACCAACATTTTTCTACAAAGATACATTGTTTACTAAGTAATAGAAGCACAGACTAGACGACACTGAGAAACCCTAATCATGTTAGCCATACGTCGTCACGGGAAAAACACTTCCGAACAGGGGCCGTTCGTGATCACCGGGGCTCTTTTATTGTAAAATCCCGGGGAACGCCCGGGTCATGTCCTCAAAATCTCCTTGGTTTTCTTAGATCACACTATGGTCCAAGACACTTAACTGACTTCGTCTCTTGTTTAATAGTGATAGCACAATCTGTAATTCTCACATCATACCTTTCATGCCCAGCTACTCTTGCGTGAAGAGTAAACATGCCGCAATGTTACGAACCCCATGTTTAAAATATTGTATTATATTTTTTCATTTGCTTTCACGCTAACAAGGCCTCTGTCTGACCTATATTTTTTCTCTGCGTACGTGATAGCCTGCGCTGGAATTCAGTCGCGTGTTCTCGAAGCTTCTGTGTTCATGAGTTCGTGTCATTGTACATAGAGGGTATATTCTAGAAAGATGTACCCATATTGTAAACATACGTACGAATAAACCATCCAGAATTTACGTTAGGCTATAAATGTGAGCGACAAAGTTGTATAGCTCGCAGTCATTTACTTACGTCCACTTTGAGAGCAGTTGTTTTACTTGTGTCCAGCCGACAGCAGTTTTTTACTCAAGTTCATATGAGAGCAGTCAAACTTACTCTCTTTCATTTAGAAGGATTTCTGTGGGATTTGGAGATATCGGTTTTCACTCCATTCGACAAATGTCAGTTTGTACTCCATTTTTCTGTACGTAGCACTTCATGAACTTGTGTTTCGCCACTTGCTATTTGGTGAGAGACGTTCTGTTGGAGCTTGTATCGCTCATTGCCTCTGTGTGCGATTACGTACATTTCATCCCAGTTTACCCTGAAAGTGACTTTGTGTATATTTCCGAGGAGTGAAACATACATCGCCAGTTCTGCATCACGGACGCTATTGTCAATCCATCTGCCAAGAAACGTTGCACCTGGCCGGGGAGTTGGAAATATACCATAGCCGCGGTACCGTGCCCTCTGCTGTTCGTCACTACAGGACTGTCATCCTTTGATTTGTGAATTCCCCAAAACTGTGGATTCTACATTTACGTGGACTGACTTGCCTTTGGAAACCGGAATATTCCATCCGGATTTGTTATCAGGAAGAAACTGTATATTTTTGTAATTATCTGTATTGTTTTGTATATTATTGTCAGTTGTGATATTTGTATAGTTTGTTAAATATTACTTACATATATATATATATCCTGCAAAATAACATATTACATAAAGCAAAAAGGACACAAAACAAACATATACATCCTGCAAAATTTCCATGTAACCAGATTCAACCCGGTAATCTTCTTCTACATGTGTCCATTATTTCAATGCAAGCCATCAGATGAATCTTCCAGTGTTCTTCCTAGGAACATCCTGGGCCGTAGGTCGTGCGTATCTCAAAGGCATATCGGGTTACGTGTATTCCATAGTTTGGATGGGATCGAGCAAATGTTAACTTCCCTAGAAGGAATCTTTATGAGACCGCTGTGTTATTAATAACGAGTAAGTCGATCAAAGAATGTGAGAAGGCAATCTATATTCCAGCGGAGTTCCCTTGTTGACAATGTATTCGTCAATATGTCCGAGCGACAGCCTTCGCCTAGGGTGTTCTGATGGTCCAAAGAGAGACGCTCGCAAACAGCAGAGGTTATTTAATATACCACGTGACTAGGCCATCAAAACTGTGTAAATAGCTCTCAAGTCATCGATGTGCAATGTATATGGGATATGAAAACACGTTCAAATCTTCCACGAACAAGGCCCGGAATAATGTGAGGACCAATTCATACCATAAGTCTGAAAAAGTTTCAGGAGCATGTGGAGGAAAAGTTTCCGGTGGATTAACGCATAAGGAAAACACAATCTCAAATGAAGCTCTGATAAAGAAAGCTGAACCTAAAGCAGATTGTTTTGCTTTGTTTTCTCCTTTTTTCTGTTTTTCCTTTTTCTGTGGTTTTGTTATGACGTCATTGAGGGTATCTCGATCGTCTGCCCCACGCGTACAGCAGTAAAATCCAGATCTTAAACTTGTTTTCTCTGCTTGATGGCACAACACACAAAGTCTTGGAGACAACCACCTCGCCAAAGACTCTTTGCTCTCGGATAGCGTCACAAGACCGTACAGATGGCGACCTATATGTTCATTTCCCGTATAATCAAAATGTTTCCCCAGTATTCAAGCATTTCATGCAATCAATTACCAATATCTTATACAAATGAAGTATGTGTGCGTTACAGGAGCTATATATGGTGAAGTTAAAATAACACCTGTATTTTAATTGGTTAATGACTTGCACAATCTTAGACTTACTGTGTAATAGTCTATTTTTTATTATGGCGTAACGTTGTGAAGTTTCTTCTGAATGGTGTGAGATTAGGGGGAAATCAATGAACTTTCTAACCTGACATAAATTTGTACGAACAAAACCCTGATATTTCACCCTTACATAGACATCTCTGTAAAGTAAAGTTAGCAACGATTCGTTGGCTTTGGTATTTATTCCGATCATGTATGATTATCTGCTTTAATACTTTTAGGCTGATTGATTTATTTCATTTGGTTGGTGTTACATCCCATACCCAATTAAAACCTGTCTACCTTTACGGCGACGGTTAACTTCATGGACCAAACGTCACTTTTAAGTTAAGTATATCTGTCAAACGACCGAAAATGGATACGAGGCGAGTTGTTGCCCGATTGAAGTCTCCTGAGACTGAGACATTAGCCACGGATTGAAGGCTACACTAATTTTATTAGGGACACAGGTATACGGCCTCGGGCAACGTGTCACTGGCTGCGTGATGGGGCCTCGTTTCTATATTATAACAATGATTTGGACTAATTTGATTAATGAACATTTGTCTCGGTGATGAAGACGAAATGACATGTAGCCAACCGCCAGTCCTAGATCAGTAACGGAGTTAACCCTTGGACCCACTGGCTGTGTCTGGGAAATGGCTATTGCAGCGCCAGGCCAATGTGTGCACAGAATGAGCTTTCCACAGAATGCGCATTAGTCGGACAATCGATTTGCACTAAAAGCTGAAATTAATGTGCGTTAAGTACAAAAATTATGCTTCTTTTCTGAACTCTTTGGGAACAATGAAAGACTACGGTCTGTGAGTTTGGCAGATGTTTTGTTCTAAAAATGGCTGTCTGAATAACTGAACCCTTACCAAGCACCACCCAAATCCATCGACCATAAAGACACTTATAGAAAAAGTGTGTGGCAGTTTGCTCCCTACAAGCTTTTTAAAAAATTTGTATAGATCGATAAGGATGATTTACTTTAGCTGCAAGAGTCAGGCTAAGTGGGGTTAGTTTAAAATAATCTGTTAAAAGGTTGTAACCGGGCGAAGTTCCTGTACAAAAGGATATAGACAAGACCAAGTTTCAACATTTTACCTCCAACCACATAATAAAGCTTTTGCAAAGTGGAAATCGTAAATACTAGGTTTCATTAACAGACGCACAGTCAAAAATTCAAAATTAATTTCAACGAAAGTTAGAAGTCTGAAAAAAAGCAGCCAACGCCATTCAAAGAATGCCCTAAATGTGGATTAATTTGGAGCAATTCTGTAGTAACGTCTATGGTTCGCCATGTAGGACGAATTCGGATGTCTACAAACTGCCACATGCATTTCATTGTTGGGCAAAAACAAAACCATCAGCTGATGACTATAACCGGTTTAAATACGGAAGTCATTTTGGTTTTAAATGATTATTAAAGATTGGTCGTGACATCCCGTCTCTGTTTCACAGAGAGGCACATGCAGCAAAGGATTTGGTGTGGTGACATGCCCACGAAAAGTTTGTGGACAAGAACTAAAGCTGCACAACTCTAAAAACACTTTACTGAACGGTTTGTGTTCACAAACGTTTGAAAGAATAACCAGTCATTTAGGCTGAGTGATTCAAATTGTTTTATGAGTCAATTTTTAATATTTCAAGTGTACCGAAAGTCTATGCGCCGTGGGGAACGAAAGCTTGCACAAGTTTACCATTAAGTCTTGACAAAAGTGGAATCGTATACGTCCAAAAGAAATGCTTGCATCAGTCAGCCAAATAACCAGTTATTAAATTAATTGCATTTATAAATTCGTTTAGGGAGCGTACAGAGCTCTTAAAAGCCTTGTCGGCAGTGAACACTCTTGCTCTGTTTCTGGATCTTCAGGAGCTGCAAGCTTGCGAAGTCAATGCGATATTTTGACCGGTTAATATTGGCTACAAGTACATGTATAATCAACACCACGGCATTTTCTTGGCCGTGTTCCTTGAGGTTTCTTTTGGACAGAATGACTCCTCGGGCAGGCCATCATCACTCAAGATTCTCGTGAAGACGATTGTAGGTGGAACAACCTGGTTAACTATGGAGTTCCTGGGCGTTCTCGAAAGACAGGTGGCCTCTCCTGGTGGTCGTGGAAGGCCTGTTGTCGTGATGTTCTGGTCGGCGTTTTGATTCGTATCTGCAGCCTTGGACTAAACGGGTCGTCGGAGCCAAATTCGGTCGTGACCCGACCTGAATGTTATTTCACTGACACGCGATCGGGCGATTCGAGAAGAAAAGGTGTAATTCAGGTGAGCTCAGATTCAGCTTTTCTCAATAAAATAGGCGGACTAACTCAACCTATAAGATGATTTCGGCGGACACTGCCTCTTCGCGATCAAGTTACATCTGGAAACTGCGACGTTGGCTTCATAAACTGTCACAGGGAATAGAGAGTACACACTTGTCTTACCAAGTAATCAGCACCGATAATTCCTAACCAAGACCAATGGGTTTGTCAGCTGCCATGTCCGGGCACACTCTCACTTCATCATCTCACAGGCCTGTGTGTAGCCGCGCTTAGTTGTACAGTATATAATGCTTTGTGTTAGCTGGAAAATCTGGGCGAGAATTTAACCTGCTACGACACATGAAACGTGGGGGGTTGCAAATCGTATGAAAGGTGGAAACGTAAGGGAATCCGGCCTGTCGGTTAATTGGATTTGTTCAAAGAAAAGTGCTTGGTAAAAGACTTTTCAAGCGAATGACTGGTGACAGTACGATGTTCATGCATCATTTCATCCGTCACGCATATGAAAATGCTCTTTTTGGCCGAACGGCTGAAAAGATTCAGTAGGCTGGGTTTGAATAACCATTAGAAGCGACTCATATGACATTTTCTTAAAACAAAAAGTAGTTTCAACATAATTTGATTCTACATATTGCTCTTAATATCACCCATTCTCTTTGGCCACGTGTGCCAATTGTGTGACCATATGTACATGTCAGTTTAATTTCGCGACTTCATACCGGTTGTGTTACTTGTCACATAGGCGTGACTGTTTCAAACGGAGTGAAGATATATCTAATGTGTCACTACATATCAAAATGGTGTAGAAAGATACTAAATGGTGTGAAAACATGCAAAAATGTGTGACGGTCTATAAAACGGTGGCACATGTACCACGTGTCAAATACTGTGATTACCAGTTGTGCGACATCATATCTATTATATGTGACTATATGATTGATATGTGTACGTACATAGAACAACTCTGTAGTTCAAACAAAACATATGTCTCAATAAAACAGCTCAACAAGTGAATGCAATATGGTAATATTTTACCATAATAAGCAGCTAAACACTGACATATGAACAGCCCTGTTTCAATTAATTTTCATTTATTACACTTTTAACAGCCTGTCGATTAAGATTTGTACTAAGTCACTAAGGGAGATAACCATATAAGTTCTTGTTTGCCATTCTGAAAAGGATATGTATTACATTTGCAAATCTACGTAGAGTGATGATTGATTCTGTGCTGGATAAAAGAAAATTAAAAAAAATCATGTGCTAATGTGGAAACAAAGACAGAGCAATATTGTTCAATGATTTGACTACAAAACTGATTTGACAACAAAACGCATGCCGTCATTTACGTAACCTGCCGACGACTTACGCAATGATTGAAAAATGGTGGTTTTATGCAGTTTATTTGAATCACATGAGAAATAACACATAACAAAAATTCTCAACTTTGACAGGGGTTTTCTATTTGATCCGCACACAAATTCTTATCTTCTATATGCACCCACACAGAGCTTATTTTAGAAACAACGGAAACCTGAGAGGCTGCTTTGCTGGGTGTGTCAGATATAAGCTGTCCTAAGGGAAAAGATTTCCCAGATTTGATGGAGTATTAAAAAAATCCAATAACGAAGGTTCTAGAGTCCGGCGATATGCAAGGGTGGATGAAGTTTACAATTCCATGTTTCGTTATATAAAAAATATGTGTTGAGTTGTATTGCTACCAGTGCGTTTCCATTTGCAGGATCTTCGTTACATTCGTTAAAAGTTAACTAATTTAAGGCCACTTGTAAATCCATGGCCATGGGTTTCCAAATCTTGCTTCCGCTTGCTCGGCTGTGGATTTATTTTTTTCTTTGTTTTATTGGAGTTTAACACAGCTTTCAGCATTATTTCGGTCACAGCACGACGGTGCTCCAAAACAATGTTGTAGAAAAGTTCACTGAAAACATTGAGCAACTAAATCGATTACAGTAGTTCTGGAGTCAGCTCTCTCTTAATGGGGATGGTTGGTGTTTGTATAAAGGTAATCCGCTTAACTCTTTTAAACGATGGCTTTCCCATTAAAAATATTTATTTATTTGATTGATGTTTAACGCTGTATGCTCAAGAAATGCCCATTTGTATGACTGCAGTTCGCTTTAGGGGTGGGGGGTTGGAGGGTTGAGGGATGGCGAAGTTCCCTGGAATAATTAACCGCGCTTCGCCAGACGCTGACAAAAAGCTGGAATAGGGCCAAGGGCCTGACAGACCAAAAACGGTCATCAAAATTGGGGCGAAGATTACAGATGAATTTCCTGTACTATAAATCGTAATTGTGGTTCTCGTTCCTGAACAGTAAAGATGACTTTTGAATTAATTTATCAGCAGCTGGGTATAAGGCGAAATAAGGGGAAAAATGCATAGCAAGACGACCGCTACGTAGTGTATTTAACAAGCGGGAGGATTCACACTCGGGAGAATGGCTGCTAAACAGCCCTGACAAAGAGAAGGGAAGTAATCCTTCATGACTACAGACTTGCTTGATGCCGTCTAGAGTTGTGCCCCGTTTATAATGCATACGAACACATTTTCAATGGTTTATAGCCATGGTCTAAATCATTTAAAAAGAATTAAAAGCCGGATATAAATAATTAAACATATGTTAACATAACCTGCAATGTGGATTTTTCCAAAACATGTTCCCCTACGTACTAAGGTTTATTTCGTTTTGAAGGAAAATCATCTTGGTGTCAGGCTTACAACACAATGGGTCAGACTCAAAACACCTTTCTCCCTGGAACTGTGCACCAAGGGAAAAAGATGTGAATGTAAAAGTCCAAAGCATAGAGACAAAACCCAGAGCAGCAACGCCAATTTGATAGGCGGTCAATGGTCACACTTAGCTGGTGAAATCCGGTCTCACGTCAATTTACCTGAGTTAGGGGTTTATTCTAACTGTTCATTTAAGTGTTTAGGAAGTAACAACTTAAAGTCCCGTAACACCATGGTTTAAGCAGAATTAGGTAAAAAAATTGCAGTGATGTTAAATGCATTATATAAGACGTCACTTGTCTGGCTTGCTCGCATGATTAAATCGAAAGGTTCCATCAGTACGGTGATCGCATCAAATCTTGCTGAAACCTGCGAATGGTCGTCGGTTTGCCCCCTGCTCTGGCCGGTTTCCTCCCACCATAATGTTGGCCGCCGTTGTATAAGTGAAATATTCTTGAGTACGGCGTAAACACAATCAAATAAATAAATAAATAAATAAATAATCAAATCTTGCCGCTTTGGCTGTGGTTTAAAATCAGGTTTGTCAGTTATCTAGCGTAACTAGGAGCACTCCGGTTTCCTCCATCCATAATCCTGAATAATCCTGGAAAGACAGGCGTAGATATTACGCATTTGACACTTCATTTCATTTTTTTAATAAGTTGTAATGTATTCCAACGAAGGTTCGCGCTTTTTCAGCTGGTTTGAAAAATATCCGTTTATTCCACCTCACTCTGGATGTTTTGATTATCGCCTTGAAATGAAAACCATTTGGTACATCCTTGTTTAAACACATTCTCGCCGCTATATGACTGCAACACAGCTGAAGTGGGGTTATAAGTCATAATAGTTCATTTATAACCTTGAACGCCATTGTAGTAATGAAAAAATCCCGAGTGCGGCGCTAAACGGCAAGCAGATAACTTCAATCCGACGGACAGACAAGTTGTTGTTTCATCCCTAGCCTAATAAAGAAATTTACGAACATTCCTCATCTCCATAGCTTTTGTAGCTTGTGACTGGCAGCTCTTGTACAGTACCGTCTGGTCATGTTACATAAAGTTTGTGTGAGAGATCACTTATAGCAAGCTTGTTGAGCGCGATATACATCAGAAAAGCTGTGTGTCACATCAGGAAATGTTCGCCTTTTCTCTTTCCAGAATCCAGTGATTTACCATTATATAGTAACATAACTATATTGAGTGACATGGTACCACGACTCCCCGGCCATACGTGAGAGGGGCTTCAGCAACCTGCGGATGGTCGTGGGTTTCCACCGGGCTCTGCCCGGTTTCCTCCCACCATAATGCTGGCCGCCGTTGTATAAGTGAAATATTCTTGAGTGCGGCGTAAAACACTAATCAAATAAATAAATAAATTATAGTACCACGATAATCACCAATCAATCACTTAGTCATCCAATCAATAAACCCCATCTACGAGATGGACACATGCATCTTAGTAACCGGGATATCTTGACACCGATAGTCAACCTTGGCAAGTACATATAAATATACAATACTCCACGTATCCATGAGATGCTGTGACATGTCCGAGCACATACAACTGTGCAAGGCTCAAATCGACCTGTAACATGAACGCGTTTATATAGCAGATCACACAGACATATAATGATGTAACATTATCTAAACATTTACCTATAGAAATAAATAACATCGTCAAATATCATCTCCTCCTCTGAGTACTGCAAACCTATGGACGACATCTTTATTTACAATATATCCCGTGAAATCCATATTGCATCGTTACCATGGTCAACGGCTGTTGTCTGTGTGTGGAAGGCGAAGCTCCGAAACAAAAAGTATTCTTAATTTGCCTGAGATACGAAAGGTCTTCAGAAGCTCACCGGAATTAGTTTGGTTTCGATTTCCCTGGTAGGAAATAAATTTATTTATTAATTTGATTGGTGTTTTACGGAGTACTCAAGAATATTTCACTTATACGACGGCTGTAAGCTTTATGGTGGGAGGAAACCGGGCAGGGCTCGTGGAAAACCCACGAACATCCGCAGGTTGCTGGCAGATCTTCCCTAGTAGGGCCGGAGAGGAAGTCCGCATGAGCTGGAGTTAAACTCACAGCGACCGCATTGCTGATATGTACCCGGGTCATTATACCGCGCTGGCGCGCTAATCCCATCGGACACGGAGGTCCCTGTAAGAAATATACATGTAGTATACACACTAAGGTCGCTGTATCGGGGTGACAAATTTGAGTGTCATATATGGAAAGGTTCGTCGGTTACTTGACAAAGGCTGGTGGTTTACTCCAGGCTTCCCGCGGTGCCCTGAAACTGACCGCCGTGGAGCAAGTGAAACATTATCAAGTACGCTAAAAAATCAATCAGTAATGAAGCAATCATAAGAAGTCTCTAGAAAGATTGTCGTATTGCCTAGAGTTACTATAAATTATCAATCTAGCTCAAAGTCATTTCATCGTCTTTAATATAAAAGACGAGAACATAGAAAGTAAGACCAGATCAACGACGACAATGTGGATTGTTGGCAAATGGTCACATGTAACCGGTGAAATCCACTAGCAGAATCCCGTTTATGCTGGCGTACAGTACTGCACCATGGGGAGTAAAATGATGCAGTGTGATAGTCACCTGTAACTAAGATGGAAGGGATATGGCTACGACTGAAAGGTAGGGCCACCATACCTCTGGTTAGAAATACGTCAATGCGTGAAACTAACAGCTGCTGCGCCACAAACAATCCGTTTTTTTTATTCTTCATATTCTCGTGAGAAAAACCACAGATTGACACAACTTACAGTACGCGTACC